>BSBK01001910.1:0-600000 GCA_027943335.1 Chamaecyparis obtusa
GTGAATTCTATCAAATATCAAAGGTGCAACTCACATATGCTACTTACTTTACCAATTTTTTCTCTCATCTTCAAAATGAACATAGTATGTATTTAACACTCTTTATAGATATTCCAACTAATGTTGCAAACTGATCATGCATGGAAACATCAAAGCATGTAATTTTGGTATGTATGTTGAACAATGCATGTATTTTAAAATAGTTTCTTTTGATTGGTCTCTCTCTCACAATGTTCCATTGCCTTAACATTTTTATTATCATTTTCTTTTTTAGGTCTCAAAATTTGTTTTTCTCTCCTCACATATCGCTTTATTTTTGTAATTGGTAGACTTTCCCAGGTACCTTATTTTCTTAACAACTTAACTTAGTCTAAACTATTTTTCTTCACATACAGATAAGGAAATTTCTCATTTCCACCTTTGACACATGTCCATTTACCAATAGCTTGTATTCTATCTACATAATACAATTATGCTACCTAAAAAGTACTAATATGATATTAATTTAACACTATTTTCTACTCAATTCAGAACTAATGGCTGATGTTAGGGGGTGAACCCACAATAGTGGGTTACACTTTTTTGCCTAAATGGACACTAACCTCTACATTTTGAGAAAAAAATGCATATTGCCATTGAAGCATTCGAAATCAAAGGATGAACTAAATTAGAGTCTTTTAGGATTTTCTATCTAGATTTTCAAATAGTAACATTGTTTTCATAGAGCATAACTTTTTTTGTAAAATAGATATGAATGTGATTCTTTCGAATTTAGTTTTGTAACATCCATATAGAGGGCATGCAATTGGTTTGACAGCATTATCATGATTATTGCATATTTCATTAATGTTTGAAGTTGACTAAACCATAATTTTGGCATAGCTTATAACTTGTGTATTTATCAAATTTCAAATATATTTTTTTTTATAGAAAGTAGACTCGAATATGGAGGGCACTTCTTTTTTTTAAAAAAAAAATTCCCCTTTTTACTATTTTTCATTGAACGTCAAACTCAGAGGTTTACATTTGATAAAAAACCTACATTCAATTAACGTAAAAAATCATACACATAATAAATTAAAAAATAGTCAAATATATAATCGTTAGAAATCTAGTTCTGAATGCTTGTTGTATGCAAAATGATGTCTTCTTATTCTTCCATTTGATCACCGCACTTGAGGCCTGAAGCCATGAAATTCTCATAATTTCTCCATAGCTTGTAACCATGGCCTAAACCATGTACTTTTGATCAAAACTTTTGGATTTCGATTGAAAGTACTTTATATCAAAATTACCTTCATGAAAAATGCAAATTATAGTCATTACTAAACTACTTTCGATCGAAAGTAAGTTAGTTTTGATCAAAAGTCAACTTTGACTTTCAATCAAAACCCAGGTCAACCTATTTGGTGTCTTTTTCAGTTAATAACGATTAGGTATAAATAAATGTTATTTTTTTCATTTCATTTATCTGAAAGCTGTAAAATAATTCGCATTTAGGAGAAGGAAGATATTTTGGCACAAAACAATTTTCTAAGTTGTGAAGGGAAATAAAAAGAGAAGGCTAAACAAAAGTACATGACATTATTCAGAAGAGACTGAACAAAGACTACATGAAGAATCATGAAAAATATATTATCGTAAAAAACAAGGTATGTCTAAGATGTTTCTCTCTAGATATTTTAAGTTGATGGTCAAGACTTGTCTTAATGTTCATCATGTAAATTTGATATTGTAATACCTAATTTTAGAGCTAATTAGACCTAATAAGACTAATTATTAGCAATTAGGACCTATTAAGACTAATTAGAGGTCTAACTAGACGTATTAGGACCAAGTCTAGACCTAACTAAGACCTATTATAGTCCTACCAATTAGATCTATTAGGACTTGTTAGTCTGACCAATTAGATGTATTAGGACCTATTAGGCCAAATAGACCTAACTATACCTATTAGGACCAATTAGGCAGGTAACTAGACCAATTAGGATCTATTAGACCAATTAGGACCAATTACCTGACCTATTAGGACCTATTAGGACCAATTAGACATGTATTAGTCCTCAACCAATTAGAGGTTTAACTATCTATTAATTAGACCTAACTAGACAGGTATTAGGACCTATTAGGACCTATTAGACCTAACTATGACCTATTAGTACCTATTACACCTAACTAGATCTGGCTAGGACCTATTAGGACTAATTAGACCCAATTAGGGCCTAATTAGACCCAATTAGGACCTAATTAGACCCAATTAGGACCTAATTAGACCTAATTATACCTAATTAGACCTATTAGGACAAATTAGGACCAATTAGAACCAATTAGGACCTAATTAAACTCAATTGGAACCAATTAGGATTAATTAGGACTAATATGACCTATTAGGACCTATTAGGACAAGCTATGACCAATTAGGACTAATTAGAACCTAATATAACCTATTAGGACCCAACTAGAATCAATTAGAACCAATTAGCACCTAATTAGAGTCAGTTAGAACCAATTGAGACCTAATATGACCTATTAGAACCCATTTAGATTCAATTAGAACAAATTAGCACCTAATTAGACTCAATTAAGACCAATTAGGACCAATTAGACCCAATTAGGATCAATTAGGACCAATTAGAACCAATTAGAACCAATTAGGACTAATTGGAACCAATTAGGACTAATTGGAACCAATTAGAACCAATTAGGACCAATTGGAACTAATTAGGACCTAATTAGACTCAATCAAAACCAATTAGGACCTAATTAGAGTCAATTAGAACCAATTAGCACCTAATTAGACTCAATTTGGACTAATTTGGACTAATTAAAACCAATTACAACCAATTAGAACCAATTAAGACTAATTAGAACCAACTAGGACCAATTAGAACTAATTAGGACTAATTAGAACCAGTTAGGACTAATTAAAATGAATTAGGACTAATTAGAACCAATTAGGACCTAATTACACTCAATTAGAACCAATTAGGACCTAATATGACCTATTAGAACCAATCAAGACCTAATTAAGACCTATTATGACCTATTATTACTTAACTCTAGACTAATTAGGACCTATTATGACCAATTATGATCAATTAGAACTAATTAGGACCAATTAGGACCAATTAGGACCAATTAGAACCAATTAGAACCAATTAGGACCAATTAGAACCAATTAGGACCAATTAGAACTAATTAGGACCTAATTAGACTCAATTAGAACCAATTAGGACTTAATTAGACTCAATTAGACTCAATTAGCACCTAATTAGACCTAATTAGGACCAAATAGGACCAATTAGGACCAATTAGAACCAATTAGGACCTAATTAGACTCAATTAGAACTAATTAAGACCTAATTAGACTCAATTTGAACCAATTAGGACCTAATTAGACTCAATTAGAACTAATTAGGACCAACTAAATCCAATTAGGACCAAATAGACTCAATTAGGACCAATTAGGACCAATTAGGACTAATTAGGACCAACTAGGACCAATTAGGACCAACTAGGACCAATTAGAACTAATTAGAACTAATTAGAACCAATTAGAACCAGTTAGGACTAATTAGAACCAATTAGGACCAATTAGAACTAATTAGAACCAATTAGAACCAATTAAGACCTAATTAGACTCAATTAGAACCAATTAGATCCAATTAGGACCAATTAGGACTAATTAGAACCAATTAGAACCAATTAGAACCAATTAGAACCAATTAGGACTAACTAGAACCAATTAGGACCAATTAGGACCAATTAGAACTAATTAGGACCAATTAGAACCAATTAAAACCAATTAGAACTAATTTGGACCAATTTGGACCAATTAGAACCAATTAGAACCAATTAGGACTAATTAGAACCAATTATGACCAATTAGAACTAATTAGGACATAATTAGACTCAATTAGAACCAATTAGGACCTAATTAGACTCAATTAGAACCAATTAGGACCTAATTAGACTCAATTAGAACCAATTAGGACCTAATTAGACTCAATTAGAACCAATTAGCACCTAATTAGACTCAATTAGGACTAGTTAGGACCAATTAGAACTAATTAGGACCAATTAGGACTAATTAGAACCAAGTAGAACTAATTAGGACTAATTAGAACCAATTAGAACTAATTAGAACCAATTAGGACCAATTAGAACTAACTAGGACCTAATTAGACTCAATTAGAACCAATTAGGACCTAATTAGACTCAATTAGAATCAATTAGGACCTAATTAGACTCAATTAGAACCAATTAGGACCAATTAGACCCAATTAGGACCAATTAGACTCAATTAGAACCAATTAGGACCAATTAGATCTAATTAGGACTAATTAGGACCAACTAGGACCAATTAGAACCAATTAGAACCAATTAGGACTAATTAAAACCAATTAGGACCAATTAGAACTAATTAGAACCAATTAAAACCAATTAGAACCAATTAGGACCTAATTAGACTCAATTAGAACCAATTAGATCCAATTAGGACCAATTAGGACTAATTAGAACCAATTAAAACCAATTAGAACCAATTAGAACCAATTAGGACTAATTAGAACCAAGTAGGACCAATTAGGACCAATTAGAACCAATTATAACCAATTATAACTAATTAGGACCAGTTAGGATTAATTAGAACCAATTAGAACCAATTAGGACCAATTAGAACTAATTAGGACCTAATTAGACTCAATTAGAACAAATTAGGACCTAATTAGACTCAATTAGAACCAATTAGAACCTAATTAGACTCAATTAGGACCAATTAGGACTAATTAGAACCAATTGTCACCAAGTAGAACCAATTAAGACTAATTAGAACCAATTAGGACCAATTAGAACTAATTAGGACCTAATTAGACTTAATTAGAACCAATTAGGACCTAATTAGACTCAATTAGAACTAATTAGGACCTGATATGACCTATTAGAACCAATTAGAACCTAATTAGGACCTATTATGACCTATTATGACTTAACTCTAGACTAATTAGAACTTATTATGACCAATTAGAACTAATTAGGACCAATTAGGACTAATTAGAACCAATTAGAACCAATTAGAACCAATTAGGACTAATTCGATCCAATTAGGACCAATTATAACTAATTAGGACCTAATTAGACTCAATTAGAACTAATTAGGACCTAATTAGCCTCAATTAGAACTAATTAGGACCCAATTAGACTCAATTAGACTCAATTAGGACCAATTAGACCCAATTAGGACCAATTAGGACCAATTAGATCCAATTAGGACCAATTAGGACCAATTAGATCCAATTAGGACCAATTAGGACCAATTAGACCCAATTAGGACTAATTAGGACCAACTAGGACCAATTAGAACCAATTAGAACCAATTAGGACTAATTAGAACCAATTAGGACCAATTAGAACTAATTAGAACTAATTAGAACCAATTAGGACCTAATTAGACTCAATTAGAACCAATTAGAACCAATTAGAACCAATTAGGACCTAATTAGACTCAATTATAACCAATTGGGGCCTAATTAGACTCAATTAGATAAAATTAGGACCTAACATGACCTATTAGAACCAATTAGGACCTATTGTGATATATTATGACTTAACTCTAGACTAATTATGACCTATTATGATCAATTATGACCAATTAGGACTAATTAGGACCAATATGACCTATTAGGACCAACTATGACCAATTAGAACTAATTAGAACCAATTAGAAATAATTAGAACCAATTAGGACTGATTAAAACCAATTAGGACCAATTAGAACTAATTAGAACTAATTAAAACTAATTAGAACCTAATTAGACTCAATTAGAACCAATTAAATCCAATTAGGACTAATTAGAACCAATTAGAGCTAATTAGACCCAACTAGACCTGTTAGGACTCAATTAGACCCAATTAGACCCAATTAGACCTGTTAGGACCTATTTTGACTTAATACATGAACCTCGTTAGACCTAACTTCACTCAAAAGTTTTTGTTTAATAATTTTTACTTCATACATGTAGGAAATGCTCAAGAATCACAACCTTCTGAAGTTGGAGAAGGGTCATCACAAGCTCAACAAGCCCAACCTTCAGAAGTTGGAGAAGGGTCATTGCAAGCTCAACAAGAACAACTCTCAGAATATCAAAAAAGTACACATCTCTCTCTCTCTCTCTCTCTCTCTCTCTCTCTCTCTCTCTCTCACTAACTCTCTCTCAGTGTCTCGATTTAGTCTCTTATTGGTGAATATACATTTTGGGTCTTTCCCCTTAAGAAGTTATTGTTTTTGTTATGTACATGCAGCCTTTGATGATGAAAATGTTGGACAAGGGGCATCCCAAGTTGAATCAACCCAAGGTCAAACAAGTATGTGTTTCTCTCATTAGTTTATAAATTATTATAGGTTTTACATTCAAACTTGTAAATACTTATTTCATGAAGGTCCTGTATGCACCCAAAAATGGTCGCCTAGACTTTGGGCCCCATTTATTTGATCTATCAACCATGAATAAGTTTTATCAATAATCAATATTTTCAACATTATCAAATTTTTAATCAAATTTTAATTTCAATCATATTGGATTTTTATCCTATGGGCTAACCATTTTATCCTAAGTTTTTATTTACTTAAAAGGAATATTTCCTCTCCTTTTATTAAATAAAAAGCCCCACCTTTTCTTCTTATCCTAAGTTGCACAAATAAAGCATCATTCTTATTTTATAAAAAGAGAAAAAAAAACACTTTTTGTCTCATATGGACACAAAAGTCAACTCCTATTTTCTCATTGGAGGATATTTGTGCACAAGGATCAAGCTTCCATTTTTCTCCACCGTTGATCAAGTCTTTTGCCTCTTAATCTCAATGGTCCATTTCACCTCACTTCTTATAAAAGGAGAGATCTCTCCTTCATTTGCATATCCATCTCTTTCATGCTAATGTTATGCTACAGGTTTTCTAGGTTATTTGGAGCTAATTGAAGACATTCTACATCAAGCTTTGAAGACTTGTTTTTCATTGTTGCATTTCATTTAGTTGCATATTTCCTTTGTTTAGTTGCATAATCATGGCATATTGGCTTAGTTTCCTTTTATGCAATAGATTAGCTTCACATAGCTTGATTAGGGGATTTGTAATCCATTGCTATTTCCTTTCATAGTTGCATTGTACTTTCATTTTGGTAGATTAATCTTGCATATTCATATTAGTTTGCATTGCATTTGCACACTTTGATTCAATTTAGAGATATTGGCATTGTTGCCATTGTCTTTGATTTGAACCTCTCATTGTGTGGTTGACTAGCAAGGTCACTAGTTTGTAGCTCTAGCTGAGAGCAAATTTATCAAAGTCCCTTGCAACTCCATGTATAGAGAGTTATGAGTCACTTTGTGAGGCCTCACCTTTGAGAAACCTTGCATGTAATGATTCATAGAAGTGTGGTCACTTTTACACCATACATTTCTGGCGCCCACCGTGGGGCAGAGTAGATAGACTTTGTCCTTTAGTTTCTTGCATTTTCGTCATTTTTCGGATTAATTTTAGATATTTTGCATTCTCTATTTTTCTATCTCAGAGTATCGTGTGACACTTCTCAGGTATATCGTGTGATAGACCTTATAATACAAGTGTGACACTTCGTGCAAAGGAAGAATCACCTGCCAGTATTAAGGTCTGTCGCCTGGCATTGCGCGAAGTATCACCCACATGTTCTGAAGTGTATCGCCTAGACTGAGGTATATTGCCCGGGTACAAGAAACCGTGTCGTGCAATTCTAGTGAAGTTTGAGGTATATCACCTGATCTGATAGAGAGTTGCAATTTGAGTTTTAGTATCCAAATCTGATCATATTTAGTTTGTTGGTTTACTTTATTGCATTTAGATAGATCTAACTTGTATTTCTTAGCCTAGATTAGTCAATTTTTTTTGCATCATTTCCATTTAGATTTTGGATTTCCCTAACCATAATTGTCTAACAAGTTGTGGTTGTAGGGGCTTTGCTTGAAGGAGATTGCCATAAATTGCATACTAAAGGGCTACTAATGGTTTTTGCAGGGCTGCCCAAAGCATAATAAAAAAAAATAAAAAAATAAAAAAAATTTCAAGTGTTTATGATTTATTTCCTTTCAAGTGTGGCATCTACTAATTTTTTTAGGAATCTTAATACCTTGTGGAAGAGATTTTGAGGTGGTAGGAGAAATATGCTCTTCACCTTTAGGTGAACCAAAAAATCTTGACCCATCTTAAAGTTTTGGAAGCAAGGGGGTAATTGATTTTGCTTGGTGTGTTTGAGAGAAGTTTTTGAGATAGGGGAGTATGCTCTTCACCCTTGTGGTGAACCAAAAACCTTGAACCTCAAAAATCATCCATTCTTTATTTAGTTTAGGATCCTTTAGCGGGCCTACTATTGAGCAATCAAGAGGAACAACCCAAGTGGGGACAAGCCTTTTTCCAGCTATTCCAACTCACTATAATCTCAAGGCTATCGAGGACACAAAACCTTAGTAGACATAACACTTGTCTTCGCTTGATGTGAGTAGCTCATGGGATTGCGACCATGGGGAAAGC
Organism: Chamaecyparis obtusa; assembly: GCA_027943335.1. Lineage (NCBI taxonomy): Eukaryota > Viridiplantae > Streptophyta > Pinopsida > Cupressales > Cupressaceae > Chamaecyparis > Chamaecyparis obtusa. The sequence goes on from BSBK01001910.1 coordinate 8,561, forward strand.
ATTGAGCAAGAATGTTTAAGGTACTCTTGAGGCTGTGAGATCCGAGTCCTCTATGAGGAGCAAGAGGGGTGTTATGAACGGAAGCCCTTACTAAGAACCATAGGTTAGAGGCCACCTATTTTAGCTGCTTATCTTCTTAGTGCAAAGATTGATCCAAGTGGACTAACCCGGATCACCCCAAGATACTCACCATATGTGCCCCTTTGGTTGTGTTGTTTGACACTTCCATGACAAAGCCAATATCTCTTGTGGGCAACCACTTGGTGTGAGGCAAGGGGGCATCAAGTTGTGGGCTAAGTTGGTAAGTATTGAGCCTTGTCTTGTAGGTAAATATTGCTTGAAGTGTCTTCGATTGTGTGATACCAGTGTAAACATTCTCAACATACAAATAATCGGTAGCATTCATAGGGTGCAATTTTGTTTTTGATATCACAAGTGTTTGTCTTGGCAAGGTTGCTTTTGCCCTTGTTTCAAGTGTTTGAAGACATGTTTGATCCCCTACTGTTTGCAAACCTATCCAAATGTTGTTAAATTTGTGATTGAAATCATACATTTTCACCCTAACATTCAGAGAATCCAAAATTAGACCTTAAAAACTTGAAATTTTGCACAAATTGGTCAAAAACTGCATCAGTGGCACCTGCTTAAGACAGAAATATCACGCGATAGTTCACCTGGAACTGTATCACCTAATAGTTATTAGGTCTGTCACCTGTCAGTTTTGAGGTCTATCGCCTGGCATTGTGTGAAGTATCGCCCGGTCTTAGGTATATCACCTGCTTTGCCTGGAGTCTGTCGCCTGAGAATTTTTAGCAGTATTCTTAGTTTCAGTCATTAAGTTGCTTTTAGTACGACTTGGACTTCAGTAGGTTATCTTACCTTGCTGTTAGAGACCTATTTTGACTACAAATTTTTGATTTTAGCCTTCTACGGATCATCTCAATTGATTTACAAGATTACCTTGAAAATAATTTGTCAAGTTAGAAAGATATTCCTAGTGAACAGTTTGTCTTTAGAATTGTTGATTACACCCTTGGAGAATTCTAATCCTACTATTGTCCAAATCATTTTTCATATATCTCAATTTCAATTTAAATTTTGGCTAAGTCCAACCTCCTAATTCAAAAGTGCAAGGGTATTCACCCTTTGATTTGAAGCACCTCTTTGACAATGTTGGTGATGCCTTTTATTTTTCTATCTTTTCATCTTCTCTTTGGACAATAGAGAATCTCAATTATCCTAGGTTAGAATTGACACTTTGAGAGATTGACCCATCATCAAGAATCTCTTTCTTTCATGTCAGTTACAACAAGGTACCAAGTCAATCAAGGGAAGCAACCCCCTGTTGCCTTTAGCCAGTTACCACCAGTTAAGACTCGTCAACAACACAAGGGAAAAGAACCCCTTTTCGATCAATATCCTAAAAGTGAATTTGAGGTTTGTTTTAATCCAAAAGGTAATCCTAGTGAAGTGAGCACCTCTTTAGCACCACTTTCATCAAGTATGGACATGAGTTACACTTTCACTCGACAACAAAGAGAAGCCATGAATCAAACTCTTGAGGATATTTTCCAATGGCATAAGAGTGCCAGAGTGTATGGTGGTTCTTCTCATGCTAGTCCACCCGGGTCACCCCCCAACAACACAAGGTATTTTGATGCTCATCAACGAGCTGAGAGAAATTATAGGAAAACTCCTCAAATTCAGGGTCACAACATGAGGACCAGAACAATGAATCTAGTGACCATCACATCAACATAGCCAACGTAATAAGACATTCAAGACAATCTTCTCCACTTAAAGATACCTCTCAATATGCAAATACAAGATTGAAAAGCATTGAAAGGGAGAAGCAAGCCTATCTAGATGAACAAGCTGCCAAAAAGGAGAAATTTAGACAACTAGAGGAAGAGGAACGTGCATTATTAGACATAAGAAAAAGAGTCGCCCAAGAAGAAGAAGATAGGATCTATGCACAACAACTCCAAAATCAATTTAATGGGAGGGCTACCAATAGTGGGACCAACTCACCCCCATCTACCCCTTCACCAAGTCCTAGAAGAAGGTCAAGGACGCCCTCAAGGTCCCCAAGTCCTAAAGGAAGAAGGACTTCAAGATATGATCACCATAGGAGATGGTCACCTCATAGACTTTCAAAACAACCCTCCCAATGAGCACATCATGGTTCATGACATGGAGGAAGTTATGCCAACTTTGATAAAATAGATTTTATGACTATGCAACAAGAACCATCTTTTCAAGCATATGTGGAAAGATATGTGGAACAAAACAAGGACCAATTCCTAGAAAGTCTCATCAACAAAGGTGCTAAGGTCCCATATAATTTTGATGTCTACCAAAAGATTAAGAAACATAATCCTTCAACCAATGAGGTGATCATGCAAATGCAAAAGGATATAGAAAGGATGAGGGCTCCTAAGAGCACATTTAATTTGGACTCCATATGTCCCAACCCTATAGACAAAAGTGTGGTGATGATTGAATTTCCTAAGAAGGTTGATTTCCCAACTTATGACAAATATGATGGCATTGGTGATCCCCATGACCATGTTAGACAATTTTATATAATGAGCTTTGCTTTTCACCATGAAGACTCCTATTTAATCAGATTATTCCCAAGGAGTCTAAAAGGTCAAGCTATGGAGTGGTTCACCAACCTTACTCCTCCAGTGAAGACATTTAAAGAACTTGTCCAAAGATTTGTCCAAAATTTTGCATACAATCTATCTAGGTCAGTCACAATGCTTGATTTGTGCAAACTCAAACAAAATTAGGGAGAACCTTTTGTCACCTTCTTGTAAAGATGGAGATGGTTATGCTCAAAGTATCCTAGGACAATTCCGGAGGAAGAAAGAATAGACATCATTGTGAGCAATTTAATACCAAAGCTAAGGTATGAGGTCAGGAAGATCCCATTTAATTCTTTTGATACCATGGTAGAAGTGGCATGTCGCATAGAGGATGTCCTAAAAGAACAAAGAATTTTGGCTAAACCAACTAATAACAACAATGGCCAAAACAACAACAATAATGGTAATAAGGACAAAAAGAACCCTTATTGGAACAAGAATAAGCAAGTGGTCAATGATGGAGTTGTTGACTCATCTCAACCTAAGAATGAAGGAGTTCTTAATCTCTCCAATGCAGTCCAAGCCATGAAGCTACAAACATCTTCAGCACAACAAGAGAATAAACCCAAGTATCAAGCGAGACCTAAAATAGAAAAGAGGCAATTTACCAAACTTGGCGACTCCTATGTAGACATTTTCAAAATGTTAATTACTCATAATTTGGCGCACCCCCAAGATCCTGCAAAGCACCGCATACCAGATCCTAAGCCTCATTGGTGGGATGAGAAGGCTTTTTGTGTCTTTCACAATGGAATTGGACATGATATAGAAAATTGTTTTAAACTTAAGCATCTTGTCCAAGATCTCATTGAAAGTGGATGATTACAAGTTGATGGTTTAACCACTAATACAGATCATAAAGCTTTTAAAGAACCCTTGCCCAAATATGAGAAAGGAGAGAATTCTAGTAATAAGAATGGCAAGGCTGCTATTAGCTACACCTACACAAATGCGGAGAATGTTATTAACATGCTCGAAGTTGTTGATGATAATGTCAACATGATGAGAGGGAAAGACCCTTATGGATATGATGTGGATTCAAATCCTATACTTGATGAAGGACTCGTTGTGGTACTAAGAGGTCCTCACTCATGAAGGATGTCTGAACCCCTCAATGCTATCACTAGGAGCCAGTCTCAAGCTCCCATTGTTATTAGAGGTCCTAGCTCTAGTAAATATAAGTAGCCCGTGTCAAAAGGTGCTCTCCCTAAATATGTCATTGGTCATGATTTGAACTATAACCTTATTGATCAATTACAACACACACTAGCGTAGATATCTATTTTTGAGCTTTTGGAATTGTCCCCCAGGCATAAGCATGTCCTTGAGGATGCTTTGCGAGTGGCTAATGTCCCTAATGATATAGATATAGATCAATTCTAGAATATGGTCAACCACTTGGCTAGCCCTCACTACCTTACATTTTTAGAAGAAGATGACAAGTCATTAAGCCACCCACACAATTTGGCCCTTCATATAGAGGTTATGATCCACAAGACCCGTGTCAGGCGCGTGTTGATAGATGGGGGTGTTGGGCTTAATATTTTTTCTTTGAGCTTATTGAAGGCCTTGGGTTATTCAGAAGAAGTCATTGATACAAGGAAGAAGATAACTATCAAGGCTTATGATGAAGTAGAACGTAGTTCTAAAGGATTGGTTGTTCTTCCTATCTGAATTGGTCCTGTAGAGAAAGATATTTTGTTCCAGATTGTTGATGCCGGTCCTTTGGCTTACAATATTTTGTTAGGTAGACCATGGATACATGAGATGCAAGTGGTCCCATCTACTTATCATCAGTGTGTAAAGTTCCCTTACAATGGAATAGAAGTCTGCATACCTGGGGACAGCACACTGTCAGTCAACACAATTTTAGCAGGGTCTCACATTCCTTTGAATAGGGAGGCTAACACTTTTGATACTACATTTGAACAATGCAAGAATAAAATCAAGACCATAGATCTTGGTATGGGGGATTACAAATTGGATTCATTTACAAAATTGCCAATTTCCCTTAGCTCTTATGGCAAACCTTCTCAAGAAATGAAGTCCTCGTCTTCGGCCATGACATTGTTTGATAAGTTTGTGGAATCCTCAGTTCCAATTCAAGAAGAAAAAGAAGAGGTTTCCGTTAGGGACTGGATTTACTGAGAAGAGAAATACCTACATAATGAGAATTTTACACCTTTCGCTAGAGCTTATGGGAGAGGGTATACATTGGTCAAGAATATGGGTTATCTAGGGCATGGCCCCCTTAGTCATAGGCTGGATGCTAAGGCTGAACCTCTTAACCATGCCCTTTTTGGATGAAGGAATAAGTCAACAGTTGGCTTCAGTTTTGAAAAAAAGAAACAAAAAAGTGTCCCTGTCTCAGCTGTGACAGACAGTGACAATGACTCAGACTACACACCTAATCTTTCTAATCAACAAGACATGTTTGATGATTGGGTGCCTTCAACAAATCTCCTTTGGGGAGATTCAAAAGATTTGACAACTGACAGTACTCCTATCCTAGCTACGACAGATAGTGACTATATGAATGCTAGATTGACAATGGCAAGTGTTGCTATCCTAGCTACAATGGATAGTAACAATGCTAGTGTTAGAGAAGGGGAAACTCTTCCCAATCTTGAGGCTTCTAAATCACAAAGCCCAAATAATGATTCAGAAATAGACTCACATGAGTTTGAATGGGACTCACTTTCAGATGCAACAGTTGATTTGGACATGGATGTTGTCCATACTTATAGTACTCAACCTGATGTGACCAATGAGCGTAGGACTAGAGGATTGTACTCCTCAAATTACCTTAGTGGACGACGCTTCATTTGGTAGGACAAATCCTGACTCGGGTATCTTAGGAGGGGACTTGATGAATCCCAATTGTATGGTCACCAGAGATAACACCTTCCACATAAACAATGTTGAACCAGTCATTGACTTACCCCTTGTTCACTACGACCTAATTGACTGGTCTCAGCAACATCAAGAGCTTGAACTCCTCACTTTTCAGAATGACTACGAAATTGCCTGCTATCTGAATGCTCTTGAACCTGTAGTCTCTTCCACTAGTGAACCAACAACAAGTATGGCAGAGCCTGATATTAAGTACCTCAGTCTAAAAATAAAAGAAAAAGAAAAATAGGTCTGATGGCGAAAACCACTTTGTGGCAGTGTCAGAACCAAAAATAGTAAAAAGAAAAGATGCATCCAAGGGTGAAAACCTCTTCGAGGCACCTAAGGATGGGGTACTTAATAACTTGCCAAGTTACTTCCAAGACAAGTCATCAGTTCTCATTGAGCCTACACAACCAGTGAATGTGAATACAGAAGAGGCTCCCTAAATAGTGCACCTAGCTCAGTCTCTATCAACTAAAGAAAAAGAAGCATATACAAGGTTTTTGCAAAAGAAGAAAATCAACTTTGCTTGGACATATTCAGATATGCCAGGACTTGACACTAATCTTATTATGCATCATCTATCTATAGCTCAAGGAATAAAACTGGTTAAACAAAAGTTGAGGAAAATGCATCCTCACATAGCTCTCCTTGTTAAGGCTGAATTAGAAAAACTCCTCAGTGCAGGATTTATTAGAGCTATCGATAATGCTTAGTGGATCTCAAACATTGTTCTAGTTTCAAAGCATGATGGATCCATTCGTGTATGCACAGACTTTAGAGACCTTAACAAAGCATGCCCAAAGGGTGACTTTCCACTCCCAAACATAGACATGATAGTGGATATGACTGCGGGCTATGAGATATACTCTTTAATGGATGGCTTTTTTGGATATAACCAAATAAAAATAGCTCTCAAAGATCAAGAGAAAATAGCTTTCACATGTGCATAGGGAACCTATTGTTGGAACTTCATGCCATTTGGCCTAAAGAATGTAGGAGCAACATACCAATGAGCTATGACCACAATTTTTCATGATATGATGCATAAGAACATGGAAGATTATGTGGATGATACCTTGGCTAAATCTAGAAAATGGGATACACACCTCGATGATCTGGAAGTAATTCTAGATCGCATGGCACAGTTTTAGCTTAGATTGAATCCAAAAAAGTGTGCATTTGGAGTTGCCTTAGGCAAAATCCTAGGATTCATAATTTCAGCAAAAGGAATAGAGGTTGATCCTGAAAAGGTCCAAGATATATTAGATATACCACCTCTAAGAAATGTTAGTTAGATGAGAAGTCTTCAGGGATGACTCCAATCCATAAGGAGGTTTATTTCACAGCTTGCAGATAGAGAACAACCATTCAATAAAACATTGCATAAGGGAGCCACATGTGCTTGGAATGAGGATTGCCAAAAGAGCCTTGATCAAATAAAATAGTATTTGGCTAATCCTTTGATTTTGATGCCACCTATTCTTGGGAAACCATTGATTTTATACATTTCAGCAACAGAGTCTTCTTTGGGGGCATTGTTGGCTCAATTAGATGATACTGGGAAAGAAAGGACCATTTACTACATTAGTCGTACTCTAGTATCTTATGAGATCAATTATAATAGCATTGAAAAGTCTTGTCTGGCAATAGTGTTTTCTTCCCAAAAGTTGTGACACTATATGGTTGCTCATACTATACATTTAGTTGCAAAAATTGATCCTCTTAAGTACTTGCTTAGTAAGGCTGCCCTCACGGGTAGACTTGCTAAGTGGATGATGGTTTTATCTGAGTTTGATATAGAGTACATTGAGAGAAAGGCCATAAAAGGGCAAGCTATTGCTGACCAATTAACTGACTTCCCAATTGAGGATAGTATGCCTATTCAGGTAGAATTCCCAGATGAACACATATTGTATATGACTACCCACACTTGGAAGATGTTCTTTGATGGTTCCCACATGCAAAATGGATCAGGTGCTGGAGTATTATTTGTCTCTCCACATGGGTACAACATTCCAAAGTCTTACAAACTTTTATTCCCATGTACAAATAATATTGTCGAATATGAAGCTTTGACCAATGGATTGAAAATGGCTATAGAATGGAACATAACATAATTACATGTCTTTGGGGATTCACAGTTAATTATCAACCAAGTCAATGAGGAGTATCAAATCAAGGATGATAAATTGGTACCTTACAAAATGATGGTTGAATCATTGAGACGTTACTTTACATTTGTGACATTTCAACAAATCCCTAGGATAGAGAACAAAGCTACAGATGCTATGGCCACATTAGCTTCACTCCTTCAGTTGGAACAACATGAATCAAGATTTGAATTCCTAGTGGAAGAGCTACACCATCCCATATTTGACTCATCTGAAAGCCATGTCATTTGTACCCTGGTCACTCATGAGTCTTCCTGATATGGTGCTATCTATTCATATCTGCATGATGGCATCATCCCTGACACATTCAACCATTCTAAACATCGAAACCTCATCTGTAATGCCTCTCGCCACACCCTTATTTCTGGTGATTTATATAGGAGGGGTTTAGATGGGACACTTCTTAGGTGCTTGGAAATGGAGGAATCCAACCAAGTGTTAGCAGACATCCATGAGGGCATTTGTGGTGGACACTCTAATGGTCTTGCCATGGCCCAAATGTTGCTTAGGGTGGGGTATTACTGGCCCACAATGCAAACAGATGCAGTAGCTTTCTCTAAGTCTTGTGAGAAATGTCAAAAATATGGAAACCTGATTCACACTCTAGGAAGGGAGCTAATTCCTTCTATTTCTCATTGGCCATTTTAGTGCTAGGCCTTTGACCTTGTGGGGAAAATTCACCCCAATTCATCAGGTGGGCATAAGTTTATCATAACAGCTACTGATTATTTCACGAAATGGGTGGAGGCAGTCCCTCTTTTTGTTGCCTCGGGCAAGACTGTCTCGCTATTTATCTTGAATCATATCATTTTCTAGTTTGGAGTGCCTTCTGAGATTATTACTGATAATGGATGTCAATTCAAGAACAAGGACCTAAAGCATTTATGCAAAAAGTTTAAAATCAAACAACATTGGTCCTCTATCTATTTTCCACAAGGAAATGGACAAGCATAAGCCTCTAATAAGACCATTCTCAAGATTCTTCATAGGACAGTACACAAGAATGGTAGAGATTGGCACTTATAAATCAATCCGGCACTATGGGCCTATAGAACTAGCATTCGTACACCTATAGGAGCTACTCCTTTTGCTCTTACCTATGGTACTGAAGCAGTGTTGCCTTTAGAAGTAGAGATACCTTCACTTAGAGTCTCACTCAAAGGTTTGATTATAGATGAGGATTACCGCACCATGAGGTTACAAGAACTAGAACTTCTAGATGAGAAGCGTAAGGCTTCCTTTGATCACATGAGAGTATATCAGAAGCATATGTCCAAAGCATTCAACAAGAAGGTTCACCCTAGGGAATTTCAGATAGGTGATCTTATTTTGAGAGAGAACCCTAAGAATCAACAAAATAAAGAACAAAAGGGCAAGTTTGAACCTAATTGGCTTGGACCATACATTATTATAGTAGCTTTTGATACGGGTGCATATTTAATGTCGAATGAAGATGGAGAACAGCTCCCTAAGCCCATCAACATTTTGCACCTAAAGAAGTTCTATCCTTGATGCCCATTTCTATTTGGGGGCATCCTTTGTACATATTTTATGATCTTGAAAAAATACCAAAAAAATTCATATATGATGCTGAAAAAATCCTAAAAAGCATATACAGTCCTAAAAAAATACAAAAAAAAAAAAAATAATAATAAAAAAATTTAAAAAAATAAAATAGAAAAAGTGCCTTGGTGAAAACTCGGAAATAAGCGCCTTGGTAGCAAAAATACAAAAAAATGAAAAAAAGAGAAAAATTGCAATAAATCCAAGTGGTGAAAACCTGGAAACAGGTGCTACTTAAGGCCTTTGCACTCCTATTTGTTAGCATGCATCCTCGACACCGAGCCTTTCTCCATCATGTCTGACCTTATTTGGTGTAGTCTGGAATTGGTCTTTGTCTTTGTCTAGGGGGCATACCTGTTAGCATAGGTCCTTTAGGTGTGTTTGTCTCTTGGGGCATTTCACAATAGGTGTTTTTCAACACCACCCCAAACAATGTTTTTCAACACTACCTTTGCGTCGAGTGTTTCTTAACACTTATCAGATGTCTTACCTAATAGTCTAGTATGATGCGATATTTCTCATTGATAGATGTGATAACCAAAGTCTGACTCTATGACCAAAACACACGCACTTAAACAATCAACTCGCTTGAGATATGTTGACTTTATTTTTCTTTGTGTGCTGTCTATGAGGATTTCTTTGATGAGTGGTCTCTCCCTGAGAAGTTTTCGATGATGCATAGCTAGAAGACTGAGGGTATGAGAACATGTTTTATTTCTTTATTTCTTGTGGGTATATTTTGTTGATCCTAACTGTCATGAGTATTTATGCTGGTCTTACTTGACACTTGGGGTTGATAAGATATTATCCTTGACTATTTTGTGAGTGCATGCTTCTAGCTATCCTGACTTTAATGTGTCTTGATACAAGCATAATCTTGCCATATCAAACTTAGGTAATCTCACTGCACTAGTCATCTTGACCTACATGTCTCTAATACCTAGGTGAGATTTCCACATTTCTATCTGATATAGATCATATTCAGATTCACATAGTTATGCTAGTGTGTATTGTATGATCTTGCGATGCTACTAATAACGCTCGATGATGATAATTAGATGTCTATAAGTGTTGTGACCTTGCAAGTCAACCACTTTCATAGTAGCTTGCATTCCTAGGTTCATATTAGTCTAGTTTTGCACTTTGCATATGGAGAGATCTCTCCTTTTCATCTCATATGGACCTGTCAGTCGACTACACTCATCTTTCCTTCTTCTTGATCACGTCTTCCACTCCTTGTCTTTTTCATCTCAAACCTGCTCCTATCATCACAAGGGGTTAATCATATCATCATGTTTATCTTTCAAAAAATGTCATTTTCAGAAACCTGAGTCTATATCATATATATGAGAATCAAACATACATATATGAGAGATAACATACATAAGCACATACATAAACATTTTGAGTGAAGTAAGACAAGACTATACATATGAAAACTGATACACATCCAAGTGAGACAATCAAATATGATACATCAAACATCCAGTATATCTCCTATATAAAAGCAAAGTCATGGTATAATGTTATCACTGATATAAAACCATACAAATGAGATCCCAACTGGATCAAAAGTCTCAATAGCATCATCTAACATAAATCTAAACCTAAGCCCTAACCCTAGGTCTGACTCTCCCCATTATGTGGTGGTGGTGGAGGTGGTGCTGCTGCCCTATCTGGCACCATGTCTGATGCCCCTGCCCTCTGAGAGTAGGACGGTGCTCTCTGACCCTCTAGCACTACCTGGAGATAGAGTCCGTGATAATATGCAGCTCTGGCTGTCTCCCGTCAGATCTCTAGTGTAGCTACCTGTATGGCCATCTCACAGCGTGCTATCTCTACCTTGAGATCTCTCATCTACTGATATCTCTCTGATCTCAAATCTGCTAGCTACTGATCCCATACTACTATAGTGACCCTCAGCTACTGAATCTCTACCTCAAGAGTCTGAATGCAGGCTCTCAAACCATCCCCTGCAGCTAGATCTACCTATATCTATGGTGGTACCTATCCCTGTGCCTACTCCTAAGAAGGCCTCTGTACCTCCTCACTCCTTGAGCCTTAACCTCATGGCCATTTCCGGCCACCAACTCTAGATCCCTCTCCCACCTCTCTAACCTGGCCTCCTCCTCTATCCTCATCATCTCCTCCGTCTCCTCCTCCTGAGGCAACCTGTGCTGCATCTGGTATAGTAAATCGAGGGAATGGTACCCTTCGTCACTCTACCATGTATGCTGCATCAGCTCCTACATCAGCCATGTCTAGGAGATACTCCCAGGGCTCCCTCATAATCCTAGTTGTCTCCTCGATAGCCCGCTGATAGTCTAACATGGGTAGCCACCCATGTCCCTCCTCATCTATGGCCCTCACATATGTAGTGGTCTCTATAGAGACTCGTTGCTACCTCCCAAACTATCGCCATACCTGAGTGACGCAGAACCTCTCAACAATCTCTGAGTGTCAGCCTACCAGTGGCCGAGTACATAGCATTTAGCTTAGCTCATCCTCTACATCACCCCATGCCTCAACATCTCTATATGGCCTCCATGTGAATGAGGTCATCTCATCTAGAATCCACCTGTAATGTGTCACATCCCTTGTATGAGCATGTGATATGAAACCTACATATCTATAAATATATGTGTATCTCCTCTCTCTCAGTTGAACCCTAGGGTGCATCACAGTAATGTGCTCCCATGCCCACAACTATGCTAGGATGGCACCACATGCCCATGTCTGACCATCCCTGTAGATGACCTTGTGCAGCTCATGATACATCTCTGCCAGTATGGCAGGACCCCACACCATACGTTGCGGTCTCCCTACCAAGTCCACCAGTAACCTGCCCCAGCCGAGAGGAAATCCCTTCTGACTGCAGTCGGTCATTAGGATCTATGAGATAAATGATGCCATAATGCATGGCACTGGGAAGTCTCTACCAAAATCATCTATCAGCCTCTCCCAGCTGACATGCCTATCCAAAATGGTGACATCCTAGAACATCTCCTGTATTAATTGTCGCCCCTTTGTGGCATCCTGGTCATAATACACTTGTGCCAATACACAAATCATGTTAGTTTTCATCATATGAAAACTTTACACTTACACAATTATATCTCAAAACATGATTTTACTTACAGGCTCACCATGGCATGGTACCCGCAGGATCTTGTAGACATCCTCTAATGTGATGGATGCCTCTCCTATCGGCAAATGAAATATGTTTTGCTCACTATGCCATCGCTCTGCCAAGGCTGTCAGTAGCCTATGATCAGCTCTGATGTAGGGGAACCTCAGCAGGTACCAGAATCCCATCCCTCTAATGTTGTCCTCACCTGGATCATCTAGGTTCTATACACATCTCAATCCCACCACCTTCGGTGCTCTGATGATCAACGCCAGAAAGGCCTCCTGCAAATCATTCGACCAAGCCATATGTCAATGCATACTATGATGAAAATCAGTACAAGACACTAAAAGCACAGCTATTGTCTAGACCCATGTCTTCCTTTGCTCAAAATGATCCAAATTTTAAGTTTTACAGAGAAGTATCATGCGATACTTCTCTCTATATCAGTGCGATACACCTTTGGCCATGCAATACTTCACTCGGTATCGTGTGATATTTCACCAGCTATCATGTGATACTGGTGTCTATATGCACACAATACTTTGGGGACCTACGAAGTATCACACGATGTTTCTTCCCAAAGGGCACGATACTTCTAAAGTATCGTACGATAGTTCACCTAAAACTAAAAATTTGAAAATTTGAAAATTTCCAAAACGTGCTAAATTTGCATTAAATGCTATAAATGACTCAAACAACAGCTAGTTTTTGGATACATACCGGGGCACCATAATGTGGAGGCTGGTTGTGCAATTGAGAGCACTCAAATCGGTGTTTGTGGATGAGAACTCTTGCTGGTTGAGCCATCGCTATCTCTCAAAGCCCTAGATTCTCAAATAGTTAAAAATCAAATGATTTTGAAAATGACATTTTTACCCCTTATATAGCATTTTGACTTTTTGACCAATTTTCAAAATACCTCAAACTTGTGTGAAAATTGCACCTTTAGCTAATTTCGACATCCTGGATCCATTTTCAGACTTGAAATCAAAATCTGAGGTCATCTTGCCAGTCAAAATTGCATTTCAAATCTTCTCCCTCTTCTGCGCAGTTGACTGACTTTTTGAGGCATAATTTGATTTTTGATGGACTTTCTTCCTTCCATGTCTCTCAAATTTTCTAGTCTTTCATTCGCTCTATTTCTAGTCTTCTATTTCTATTCTTCTACTTCCTCACTGGGGCATGTTTCATTGCTTAATGGTTATCCTGTTATTAGTTATCTTCAATTATGATTGATTATGATTTGATCATCTTTTATCGATTTGTTGTTCTCCTCTATTTGATTTCGATTTCAATTCTGAGGGGGCAGTACCTATGGGATTCTCATCCCTGATTCCTTGATTTTCCTGATTCAGACATCTTTTGTGAGCTTTTACTAAAATTTGAGATTCTTATCTCTTACTTTGAATGTGATTCCGAATCGACCTCATGTTCAAAGGCCTTTGTTTATGTTTGTCCGGGTGTGATCCTGAATCGACCTCACATCTGGGTTGTTTTGCGATCCTAGATCGATCTCACATTTCAACTTCATTCTTTGAGTAAATGTGTTCCCAAATCAATCACACATTAGTCAAAGAGGGGCAAATGTATGCACCCAAAAATGGTCACCTAGACTTTGGGCCCCATTTATTTGATTTATCAACCATGAATCAGTTTTATCAATAATCAATATTTTCAACATTATCAATTTCTTAATCAAATCTTAATTTCAATCATATTGGATTTTTATCCTATGGGCTAACCATTTTATCCTAAGCTTTTATTTACTTAAAAAGAATATTTCCTCTCCTTTTCTTAAATAAAAAGCCCCACCTTTTCTTCTTATCCTAAGTTGCACAAATAAAGCATCATTCTTATTTTATAAAAAGAGAAAAAAAAACACTTTTTGTCTCATATGGACACAAAAGTCAACTCCTATTTTCTCATTGGAGGATATTTGTGCACAAGGATCAAGCTTCCATTTTACTCCACCGTTGATCAAGTCTTTTGCCTCTTAATCTCAATGGTCCATTTCACCTCACTTCTTATAAAAAGAGAGCTCTCTCCTTCATTTGCATATCCATCTCTTTCATGCTAATGTTATGCTGCAGGTTTTCTAGGTTATTTGGAGCTTATTGAAGACATTCTACATCAAGCTTTGAAGACTTGTTTTTCATTGTTGCATCTCATTTAGTTGCATATTTCCTTTGTTTAGTTGCATAATCATGGCATATTAGCTTAGTTTCCTTTTATGCAATAGATTAGCTTCACATAGCTTGATTAGGGGATTTGTAATCCATTGCTATTTCCTTTCATAGTTGCATTGTACTTTCATTTTGGTAGATTAATCTTGCATATTATATTATTTTGCATTTCATTTTCATACTTTGATTCAATTTGGAGATATTGGCATTGTTGCCTTTGTCTTTGATTTGAACCTCTCATTGTGTGGTTGACTAGCAAGGTCACTAGTTTGTAGCTCTAGCTGAGAGCAAATTTATCAAAGTCCCTTGCAACTCCATGCATAGAGAGCTATGAGTCACTTTGTGATGCCTCACCTTTGAGCAACCTTGCATGTAATGATTCATAGAAGTGTGGTCACTTTTACACCATACAAGTCCCCTTAAGATGAGATATTAAGATATTTTTTTAATTTTATTTGCAGCAGAAGTGCAAGAAACACATGTGAATGATAGTCTACTCCAATAGTTGAAGAGAAAAATTAATCATAAAAGTATTGTTCATTTAATTGAAATGGATGTGGAAAAATTGAGAGATTATGCTAAACAATCCATAAATATTATGAAGAAGGCATTGAATAAAAAGTCTAAGCAAATAATGAAACAATTTGAGAATCTTGGTACACTTGAAAAAACTCAATTTTTATCAATTACATTTCTTAAAGATGAGTTAAAAGAGCCATTAAAATTGTTGGGTGTAGATGCAAGTTTGAAAAAGTTAAAATCATGTAACGTACAAAAAATATTGTTGACAGTGTTAAGGAAGGTTTGCATTCCATTGGAAAAACAACTAGATCTACAGATAGGTCCATTTCAAGAAGAGTGATATTGACATCTATTTTAAATTAAAACATGTCCCAAAGAAGACAAATTTCTTCACTTTCATCTCAGATCAGGTATAGTAGGAAGACAATGACACACTATTTGAAAAGAAGAATCAATTTGGATGATACTACATTGGAATGTAATTGGGCACTAATGTGTAGAGCTCTTCGGTCTGATAGGATTAATGAAATAGTTAGGAACTTAGTTACATCATTTTGGA
The DNA here is from genome assembly GCA_027943335.1 of Chamaecyparis obtusa. NCBI lineage: Eukaryota > Viridiplantae > Streptophyta > Pinopsida > Cupressales > Cupressaceae > Chamaecyparis > Chamaecyparis obtusa. Next base: position 24,238 of record BSBK01001910.1, read on the forward strand.
CTAATCATACTCATCTTTCACCAAATACAAGAGACATTATCAAGAAGAGGACTGGGCCTAAGGAGTATTTTTAGCACACAAAACATTTGTTGGACACCACACAACATGAATTGTATCTCTCATTTTGTAACTCAAATCTTGACATTAAGATTGGACAAACAATGTTTGAATTATTAAAGCCATTTTTTGTAAAGATAAATAAATCTTTTGAAACTTGTTGTCGATATCATATTGAATTTGATCTCTACTATCAAGGGTTTAGAAAGATGATAGAAGAAAGTGGTGGTTCTCAAAATGATTTTCCTAAATGTCCAAGCCAATTCATAACATCAATCTTATGTAACAAATCAATTGATCATGAAATACCTAAAATATATTGCATAAGAGGAACTTGTCAAACATGTAGGGATTTGGCTAAATTTCCTTTGAGACTTGAAGATACTAACATGATGAGGATGATAAAATGTAAGAGATACAAGTACATAAAGTTTGAAACAAAAGTTGGGAAAGAATCAACAAGGTTGGAATATGTAGAAGACAAGATACCTATTGCAACATTTATGGAGAATTTTCATAAATTGATTCAACCATACATACGTCATGTTGTTTTTGCTAAATGGCAAGTAGAACAATTCCAAATACAAAAATAAACTTTTCTAGTTGGAACAATTTTATCGATTGTTGATTTTGCAGAGAACTACTCTTTTGTTTCTCAAAAATAACTTCAAGCATAATACTACTATACAGAGTAGGTGACTATCATGGTACATGTGTCTTATTGACATGCACAATTAGGTTTGGATGGTGTTTAAAGTACATATCAAGCATGATTCATAAAGAAAGAATATCACTTTTACATTAGTGATGATAAAGAGCATGGCACACATTTTGTCGAGCATTGCTTTAAGACATTTTTTGGATATTTGGAAAACAAAGGCATCGAATTTGAAAAACATTTTGTTTGGTCGGATATATGTGCAACATAATTTAAATCAACAAGGCCATTTTACACACTATGTAGATATCATCGACACCAAAATATACCACATATTTGGAGTTTCTTTGAGAGCGTACATGGAAAGGGAGAGCATGATGGTGCAGGAGCTTGTATCAAACGTGCTTTAAGAAAGTATCAAATGGACTATCAGGGATATCATATAAATAATGCTCATGATGTAGTTGAGTGGTGCAAGATGCATTTTGTGGTGCCAAATCATGATAACACATCATCACATTCAGATTGAGTCATACCCTTCTGAGTATTTTGGGAGATAATAGGTATTAATTTTAAATTTATTGATCATCGTTTGAGTTAACTTATATATGTGTACATAATATATATACATGATTTTAACTTGTCTTCAATTTTTACACGTGTCTCTCTATTGTTCAGGCATTGATAGAAGATCAATCCATGGATGCAAGAGAGTAGACAAAACAAGATCCTTGCATTCAATTATGAGTACGGATAGTAATGTATGGTCATTGTACACTAGAGATTACTCATGTTTATGTTATGACTGCATTTCTGAAAACTATGATGAATGTATCAACAAAAAATGTGGATATGTTAGTGAATCAAATTTGGTTCCACTAGATGTTACAAACGCAAATGATGAAGTTTAGGATGAAAGCTTTGACGAGATTCCATTGATTTCTACATATTATGACCATATTTCAAGTTTGATCAAAATTGGTACGTGTGTGTTTATGTACATGTTTAAAAAGGATTCATAAAATCAATTCATAAATAAAGTTTGTTTAATTTATATTTACAAACCTAAAATTAAAAGTTCACTTTAAATGCAGGACATATTTTTGCAGTAGCAGCAGAGCTTGGAAATGTGGAAGGTGTTAGTTACTATTTATTACGTTGCTACAAGGAGAGGATGAAGCTAACAGAGAATGAAACAAGCGATGAAATTATGTTTCCCACAGGTTCTAGTACTATATTTAAGTTTCACAACCTGTATTAAACTTGAGTGAGACCTTCCAACTTCCAATTTTCTTATACGTTTGTTTTTATGGTTAATTTCACATCTATATATATATATTTAACATTGTTGAACTTGTCTATGCAGGTTCAGTTGTCATGAAAGGAACATATTTGAAGAAAATAAAAACACTTAAACATGGGATTCATTTTGTTGATTATCAACCTAACAATAAGGTTTATCAATATAGTCATTTTGTAATTGCCACTATCCTATCTCTTGTTCCTGTGATGGGACATGGCATTCGTAAGTGGAGACTTGATACTGACGACCATGAGAGAATATTAAATGTTATTCGAGAGAGAGATGAACCACTTGATGTGGACTAAATCACACATGAAATATGATTTGAACTAAATTTTTCATGGGCAAGACCAGAGGTTTTCTTAGCTTCATTCTTTCCTACTGGTGCCCATAGTGAATGGAGCTTGAATTAAATTAAAAATTTATAATATATAGATCTAAAAAATGTCTTACAAGTGGATATGATATATTAATTATCTACCTGAATATGAAGCACTCTAACTTTGGAATATGAATGTGTATGTATTGAATTTGCATGTGTTACATTAGGACATGCATGTTTTAAATATAAAATCTACTTGAAGTACAACAACATTAAATTAAAAGTACATGCACAACTATTATCGAATGTACATTTAAATATAAGTAAGATTCAATCAAACATCTAGGGACCTCAATTATATAGCTCACATGTGTCAAATTTACACCATTCATAACTTTCATAAACATGTACAATCAAACATCATTCATGTATGTAATCTATTGAAATCAAACATCATTCATGTTTGTAATCAAATTTAAATTAAACACATGTATGTAATCTATTGAAAGTATTGAAAATTTACATTTATAAATTTGAAATCAATGAAGAATCAAGCATGTATACAAGTTCATCACACATGCACGCATATCTAGAGTGAGAGTATATATATATATATATATATATATATATATATATATATATATATATATATATATATATATATATATATATATATATATATATATATATATATATATATATATATGAAACATCAATCATGTGTAGATCAAGTACTGTAAATATGAAACATATGGATCAATCATGTGTCAAACATTCTATCAAAAGTGTTTAGAAATGAAATATAGTTCATCAAACACATGTGAATATATATGTAATATGAAATATGTCTAGATCAAATATGAAAGTGCCCATGACTCATCATGATGACTCCTCACTAAGCGGTAAGACCCGGAGTGACTATCATGCTGTGAAGGATGTGCAGATCCCTACAAAGAAAGAGATATATAAATTAATATATAAACATTGTACACAGATCATAAGTTTGATTTAAAATATTGTACAAGAAAACATGTTATAAAGTGTGTACACATAGATAATAAATTAAAAACTCACATGTCCACTACTGATGTCATCATCGAGTGAGTCTTGACGACGTACATTATCAGTTCTCAAAGAAGGTGTAACAAGAGGCATATCTTGGTAGACAAAAAATATATATCATATATATACATGTACATATATATATAAATTGATTGAAATTTTGAAAATAAATTTAAGTTAAATTGTAACATTAAATACATGTATATAATCTAATTTATACTTATGTAGGTGGTGGAAACTGATAGTACTTAGATTCTCTGGCCTCGATCCTATCAACCAAGGTATCAAGATTTTTCTACGTATGGTCCAAGCTCAAATCTGCATCTACAACATGAGTAGACCACACATGCTTCTCTAATGATGAATGCAATGGACTAACCAAATGACATGGCATGGAAGTCATATCATCATGTGTCAAAAAATTTAGATAACTGATGAAGGGTGCTCCCCTTAATACCATAAACACATAACAAAAATAGAGAAACAACAACAATAATATGCAAGAACAGAAAATTGGCTTCTTATTATCTCCACAAATGTGGAATTACAAACTTTCAGAATTACAATATGCAAAGCCACATGGGCATTCCCTTACAATATTATGTAGGACAAAGCCTCGAATCAATACCCAGATCTACTACCCAGAACTACCCTAGACAACACAACGAGCCTTCTTTATACAGGCAATTTCCACCGCCCGAGAAGGTTCCAAAAATTTAGCCCTAAGGGCCGACCAAACTTAGAATTATTTTATTTTTTAATTTATTACATCAAAGTCAGCTCAAAATAACTTTTGAAACCCGAATAGAAATTTTGAAAGAAAATTATTTTCTGCCATTTCAGGTGGCCTGACTTTCGGAGACCATAAGTCATCACCAGTTGACCCGATTAACTATTATAACCTCATTTTGAAAATGCCACAAAGCGCTCTACAGGCTTGACCAATGCTAAGTGCCCATCACCCAAATTTTCAACATCATCCGGGGCTTCTAATGCCTTCAAAACTGAGTTCAAAGTTTCTGTATCCTACTGCCAATACCGAAAATCTTCAATATCTTCAAAACTAGACTTGATCTAGCCATGAAACTTTACTGGCAGACTGATATGACTGAGATGAAGTTCCACATGTAAAATCAGAACATTCTGAGATTGTAAGACCAACTTACTAAAAATAGCAAGTTTCCATAAATAGCAGCTCTGCACAAGATAGCCCTTATTAAATACAAAAATAAAAATATTTTTCGTTGATGCAAGATTGCTCTGACACCCAGGATGCTCCTGCATCAAACACCTGGGGTAATTTGAGAAGTGACCCTGTCACGACTCAAGTGTGCAGAGGAAAATCAAGATGGTTAACCTCCTCCTTTGTTATACATGATGAATCTTCAACAGGTCATCCTTTCCATTTGACCAAATACTCTTCATATGTCTTGTTCCTTGTACTTCTGCCAACACGACTGTCTAGTATGTCTTCAATCTCCTTGATATCTAAACTGGTTGTTGAAATACTCCACTGTGCTGCTGCAACCTCACCTTCAACACCTCCTTCATGATACTCTGTCAAATCTGAAATGTTAAACACTTGTGAAATATTGAGCTCAGTAGGCAATTCTACCTCATATGCATTTCCTGAATCATGCTTCTTTAGTATTTTACATGGCCCAAACTTCTTCATTTTCAACTTGTTATATGTACCAACCGGAAATCGCTCCTTCCACAAATGAACCATGACTTCATCTCCAACCTGAAATCCCTTATGCCTCCTTTTCTCATCTGCCTTAGCCTTATACTACACATTCATCTTGGTAATATGCCTCCTCACCTCCTCATGGATGTTCTTCAAGTGTTCTGCAAAATCCTCAGCTTCAACACTACTCATTTCTCCTTTATCTATTTTTCTCAATTCAGATGCATTTCTTGGACTACTTCCATATACAATCTGGAATGGTGATTTACCAGTGCTCCTATTGACAAAATTATTGTATGCAAATTCTGCCCGTGGTAAAATCAAATCCCATCCTGTTGGCTTATCTCCAACCAAATATCTCAGCAAATTTCCCAAACTCCTATTCACCACCTCTGTCTGTCCATCAGTCTGTGAATGATGTGATGAACTGAACTTCAAATCTTTCTTCAACATTTTCCACAATGTCCGCCAGAAATATCCAACAAACTTAGTATCTCGATCTGAAACTATGGTAATTGGAAAAACATGTAGTCTCACCACTTCTTTGAAAAACAATTCTGCTACATGAACATCATCATTAGTCTTCTTGCAGGGAATGAAATGTGCCATCTTCAAAAATCTATCAACCAACCCAAAAATTGAATCATGTCCCCGCTGTGTCCTTAGTAAACCAAGAACAAAGTCCATACTAATATCCTCCCAAGGCTTCTCTGGTATAGGTAATGGCTGATATAACCCTGTATTCTCTTTCACTCCTTTCGCCATCTGACATACTCTACAACTTTGTACAAAATTCTTCACATCTTACTGCAACTGTGGCCAATAATAATTCTCACCAACCAAAGCAAAGGTTTTATCATGACTAAAATGTCCACCCAATCCTCCACTATGCTTCTCCTTAATGAGATTCTCCCTCATAGAACTTCATGGAATGCACAAATGACTCCCTCTGAATAGCATATCATCCTGGATGATGAAATCCAGCCATTTCGTCCTGTCTAGAGTAACAGGTTTTGTACAAGCTTTCCAAGCTTCACCAAAATCAAGATCCTCTGGATACAAATTCTTGAGATCCTTGAACCCAACCACCTCAATCTGCATCTCTGTCAGCAATAGTTGCCTTCTGATAAGAGCATCTACAACCCTGTTAGACTTTCCACTTCTGTGTTTGAAAACAAATGTATAACTCTGCAAAAACTCAACCCATTTCAAATGCCTTGGATTCAACTTTCCTTGACTATTCAAATATTGCAAAGCTTGATGATCAGTATACAAAATAAACTCCTTAGGAAGCAGATAATGTCTCCACTTCTTTAATGCCTGAACTATAGCATAAAATTCTTGATCATACACAGAATACTTCCTCTTGGCATCATTTAACTTCTCACTGAAATAAGCAACAGGTTTACCTTCTTGGCTCATAACAGCTCCTATTGCAGTACCACTAGCATCACAATCTACTTGAAACACCTTATTAAAATCTGAAAGTGCTAAAATAGGTTGTTCTATAACTTTTTGTTTCAACAATTAAAAACTCTTTTTTACCCGATTAGTCCACTTAAACTCTTTTCTATCCCCTCTCATTGTTTCAGTCAAGGGGCCAAAAATACTACTAAAATTTCTGATAAACTTTCTGTAAAAGCTAGCCAAACCATGAAAAGATCTTACCTCAGTAGCACTCCTTGGAGTAGGCCATTCAAGGATAGCCTGTACCTTTTCTGGGTCCATTTTTAGACCTTCTACTCAAACTACAAATCCCAAATACATTAACTCTTTCTTCACAAAACTACACTTCTTCAAATTAATCAAAAATTTCTCATCTCTTAGCTTCTCAAACTCCATACGAATATGCATCATATGTTCCTCCAATGTCTTGCTAAAGATCAAAATATCATCTAGGTAAACAATGACAAACTTACCTAGAAATTCTTTCAGAACGTCGTTCATGAGCCGCATGAAAGTGCTCGGTGCATTGGTTAGCCCAAAAGGCATGACTAACCACTTATACAGTCCTTCCTTTTTCTTGAAGGTAGTCTTCCATTCATCTCCTTCTTTGATCCGAATCTGGTGATATCCATTCTTCAGATCTATATTTGAGAAATACATAGCTCCACTCAAACAGTCCATAATATCATCCATTCGTGGTAATGGAAACCTATACTTGATTGTGATCTTGTTTGTTGCTCTGGAATCTATACACATCCTCCATTCTCCATTCTTCTTTGGCGCTAATACCATTGGTACAGCACAGGGACTCAGACTCTCTCGAATCAACCCCTTCTCCAATAACTCATGTACTTGCTTGTTCAACTCTTCACTTTCTATTGGTGTCATTCTGTGTGCTTCCTTGTTTGGAAAGCTGGCTCCTGGAATCAAATCCATCTGATGACTGATCTTCCTTACCGGTGGTAATCCATCAGGTACATTATTAGATACAATATCCTGAAACTCATTCAACAAATTTGCAACCTCTACAGGTAAATCCTCTACTTCCTCTTTACTGGCTTTTGGAATTAAAGCAAAACACACATGCTCATGCCCCATACTATCTAAGAATTTTCTTCCATCAATAAAAGTTATTCTTGCATTACCACATACCTTTTCTTCGGTCTTCTTCAATAACTTTAGCTTATGTCGCACTCCATCCTTTGTCAGGGAGTAGGTATTCGCATGACCATCCTGTACAGCACATCTGTCAAACTACCACGGTCTACCCAACAACATATGACATGCATCCATAGATATTATATCACAGAGTACCTTATCTTGGTACCCGCCGATCTTGAACTTTACCAGGCACTGTTTACTGACCATGACCTTGTGGTCATCCTGCACCGAGGCAATCCGATATAGATGTGGGTGTTTCTATCTCTTGAGCTTCAACTTTGTCACCATTTCTTCTGACACCAAATTGTCAGTGCTTCCACTGTTGATAATCACATCACAACATTTACCCCCACACTTGCATCTAGTGCGAAACAAGCTCCTCCTTTGTTCAGGTTCATTCTCATTACTCAACAAGACTCTTCTATTAATTAGCATTTCTCTTCTTTTAGCATCTTCAGAATTTGATGATTTAGCATCTTCCTCTCAATGTGCAACTCTAGCCTAGCCTTCATTCCTCCTATCTATCTTTCCTTGGCGTTGAGGACATTCAAATGCCCTATGACCTTCTTTTCCACAGTGAAAATAGGTTCCACGGAAGCCTCCTCTTCCTGAACCTTGTCCTCTTTCTCTTCCTCTCTGATCTCTATTATTCTGATGTTGGAAATGATTGTAATTGTTTCCTCTCTGATTCTAGCTGCTACTGGCCTCATCCTTCTTTTTCAGATCTTCATTTCGGCCGCCATATGATTGTCCACCAAATCTTCCACCATGACCTCTTCTATTTTGTTTGCTCTCAAACTTCTTGTTCAATTTTTCTTCTACTTTTAGGGCAAACTGGTATGCCTCCTCAATACTGTTCATTCGAACCAGATTCAACTCCTCTAAATGCTTGGCCTTAACCCATTAAAGTATCGGGCAACTTTCTCCTTATCAGCTTTTGCATGGCATGTTCTGATGAGGAGTCGATAGAACTCCTCTGTATACTCCTGAACAGATCTTCCTGCTTGCTTCAAACTTTGCATTTTCTTTAGTAGGTCAAGCTCATAATCAACAGGAATGAACTGTCACTTCAATTTATCCACCATCCGATCCCATCTTGTGATTTTATCTTTCCCTCTTTTACTTCACTCTAATTGAATCTCTTGCCACCAGATCTTCGCATGACCTTTCAATCTGGCCATCCCAAATTTGACCCTATCAGGATCCTCAATATCTTCATACTCAAAATATTCCTCACATTAATTGATCCAGTCGATCAATTCCTCTTGGTTAAAATTTTGAGAAAATGTAGGAACCTCAATATTAGGTCTTTTCCCAATCTTGGAAATGGCCTGAAAAAGTCTTTCTTCCTCCTGGTTCACAATTTTGACTTCTCCTTCTTGATATTCTTCTTCAGCTTCATCCTCGCTTTCGTCTCTGACATTAAGATTCATTCCGCTGTCAATCTCTTCTTGCAATGCTCGCACTTGTCTCTGCAGCTCTCTAACCTCAGGTGTCACAACACCAACTCTTCTGCCACATTCTCTTCGTGGAGGTATTTTCGCAATACGTGCTGAAACCCTAACCATGGTCCTAGTGCAAACTACATCACAGTCAGTGATTTGTTTACACACTCAGGAACCTGGCTTTGATACCACTTGATGAAGGGCGCTCCCCTTAATACCACAAACACATAACAGAAATAGAGAAACAACAACAATAATATGCAAGAACGGAAAATTGGCTTCTTATTATCTCCACAAATGTGAAATTATAAACTTTCAGAATTACAATATGCAAAGCCACATGGGCATTCCCTTACAATATTATGTAGGACAAAGCCTCGAATCAATACCCAGAACTGTCATAAACAACATTACGAGCTTTCTTTATATAAGCAATTTCCACTGCCCGAGAAGGTTCCAAAAATTTAGCCCTAAGGGCCGACCAAACTTAGAATTATTTTATTTTTCAATTTATTATATCAAAGTCGGCTCAAAATAACTTTTGAAACCCGAACAGAAATTTTGAAGAAAAATTATTTTCCACCATTTCAGGTGGCCCGACTTCCAGAGACCATAAGTCATCACCAGTTGACCCGATTGACTATTATAACCCCATTTCAGAAATGCCACGAAGTTCTCTATAGGTTTAATCTATGCAAAGCACCTGCCACCCACATTTTTAACCTCATCCAGGGCCTCTAAAGCCTTCAAAACTGAGTTCAAAGTTTCTGTACCCTACTGCCAATACCGAAAATCTTCAATATCTTCAAAACTAGACCTGATCTAGCCATGAAACTTTACTGGTAGACTAATATGACTGAGATGAGGTTCCACATGTAAAATCAGAACATTCTGAGATCGTAAGACCAACTTGCTAAAAAGAGCAAGTTTCCATAAATAGCAGCTCTGCACAAGATAGCCCTTATTGAATACAAAAATAGAAATATTTTTGGTTGATGCAAGATTGCTCTGACACCCAAGATGCTCCTGCATCAGACACCTGAGGTAATTTGAGAAGTGACCCTATCACGACTCAAGTGTGCAGAGGAAAACCAAGACAGTTAACCTCCTCCTTTGTTACCCATGATGAATCTTCAACAGGTCATCCTTTCTATTTGATCAAATACTCTTCATATGTCCTGTTCCTTGTACTTCTGCCAACACGACTGTCTAGTATGTCATCAATCTCCTTGATATCTAAACTGGTTGCTGAAATACTCCACTGTGCTGCTGCAACCTCATCTTCAACACCTCCTTCATGATACTATGTCAAATCTGAAATGTTAAACAATGGTGAAATATTCAGCTCAGTAGGCAATTCTACTTCATATGCATTTCCTAAATCATGCTTCTTTAGTATCTTACATGGCCCAAACTTTTTCATTTTCAACTTGTTATATGTACCAATCGAAAATCGCTCCTTCCGCAAATGAACCATGACTTCATATCCAACCTAAAATCCCTTATGCCTCCTTTTCTCATCTGTCTTAACCTTATACTGTGCATTCATCTTGGTAATATGCCTCCTCACCTCCTCATGGATGTTCTTCAAAGTGTTCTACAAAATTCTCAGCTTCAACACTACTCATTTCTCCTGTATCTATATTTCTTAATTCAGATGCATTTCTTGGACTACTTCCATATACAATCTGGAATGGTGATTTACCATTGCTCCTATTGACAAAATTATTGTATGCAAATTCTGCCTGCGGTAAAATCAAATCCCATCCTGTTGGCTTATCTCCAACCAAACATCTCAGCAAATTTCCCAAACTCCTATTCACCACCTCTATCTGTCCATCAGTCTGTGGATGATGTGATGAACTGAACTTCAAATCTGTCTTCAACTTTTTCCGCAATGTCCGCCAGAAATATCTAACAAACTTAGTATCTCGATCTGAAACTATGGTCATTGGCAAACCATGTAGTCTCACCACTTCTCTGAAAAACAATTCTGCTACATGAACAACATCATTAGTCTTCTTGCAGGGAATGAAATGTGCCATCTTCAAAAATCTATCAACCACCACAAAAATTCAATCATGTCCCCACTATGTCCTTGGTAAACCAAGAACAAAGTCCATACTGATATCCTCCCAAGGCTTCTTTGGTATAGGTAATGGCTGATATAACCCTGTATTCTATTTCAATGCTTTCGCCATCTGACATACTCTACAAATTTGTACAAACTTCTTCACATCTTGTTGCAACTGTGGCCAATAATAATTCTCACCAACTAAAGCAAGGGTTTTATCACGACCAAAATGTCCACCCAATCCTCCACTATGCTTCTCCTTGATGAGATTCTCCCTCATAGAACTTCGTGGAATGCATAACTAACTCCCTCTGAATAGCATATCATCCTAGATGATGAAATCCAGCCATTTCGTCCTCTCTAGAGTAACAAGTTTTGTACAAGCTTTCCAAGCTTCATCCAAATCAGGATCCTCTGGATACAAATTCTTGACTTCCTTGAACCCAACCACCTCAATCTGCATCTCTGTCAGCAATAGTTGCCTTCTACTAAGAGCATCTGCAACCCTGTTAGACTTTCCACTTCTGTGTTTGAAAATAAATGTATAACTCTGCAAAAACTCAACCCATTTCAAATGCCTTTGATTCAACTTTCCTTGACTATTCAAATATTACAAAGCTTGATGATCAGTATACAAAACAAACTCCTTAGGAAGCAGATAATGTCTCCACTTCTTTAATGCCTGAACTATAGCATAAAATTCATGATCATACACATAATACTTCCTCTTGGCATCATTTAACTTCTCACTGAAATAAGCAACAGGTTTACCTTCTTGGCTCATAACAGCTCCTATTGCAATACCACTAGCATCACAGTCTACTTGAAACACCTTATTAAAATCTGGAAGTGCTAAAACAAGTTATTCTGTAACTTTTTGTTTCAACAATTGAAAACTCTTTTCTACCCCATTAGTCCACTTAAACTCTTTTGTATCCCCTCTCATTGTTTCAGTCAAGGGTCCACAAATACTGCTAAAATTTTTGATAAGCTTTCTGTAAAAGCTAGCCAAACCATGAAAAGATCTTACCTTAGTAGCACTCCTTGGAGTAGGCCATTCAAAGATAGCTTGTACCTTTTCTGAGTCCATTTTTAAACCTTCTGCTGAAACTAGAAATCTTAAATACACTAACTCTTTCTTCAAAAAACTACACTTCTTCAAATTAATCAAAAATTTCTCATCTCTTAGCTTCTCAAATACCATATTAATATGCATCACATGTTCCTCCAATGTCTTGCTAAAGATCAAAATATCATCTAAGTAAACAATGACAAACTTACCCAGAAATTCCTTCAGAACCTCGTTCATGAGCCGCATGAAAGTGCTTAGTGCATTGGTTAGCCCAAAAGGCATGACTAACCACTTATACAGTCCTTCCTTTGTCTTGAAGGTAGTCTTCCATTCATCTCCTTCTTTGATCCGAATCTGGTGATATCCACTCTTCAGATCTATATTTGAGAAATACATAGCTCCACTCAAACAGTCCATAATATCATCCATTCGTGGCAATGGAAACCTATACTTGATTGTGATCTTTTTTATTGCTCTGGAATCTATACACATCCTCCATTCTCCATTCTTCTTTGGCGCTAATACCGCTAGTACATCACAGAGACTCAGACTCTCTTGAATCAACCCCTTCTGCAATAACTCGTGTACTTGCTTGTTCAACTCTTCACTTTCTGCTGGTGTCATTCTGTGTGCTGCCTTGTTTGACAAACTAGCTCCTAGAATCAAATCTATCTGATGACTGATCTTCCTTACCGGTGGTAATCCATCAGATACATTATCAGATATAATATCCTGAAACTCATTCAACAAATCTGCAACCAGTACAGGTACATCCTCTACTTCCTCTTTACCAGCTTTTGGAATTAAAGAAAAACACACATGCTCATGCCTCATACTATTTAAGAATTTTCTTCCATCAACAAAAGTTATTCTTGCATTACCACATACCTTTTCTTTGGTCTCCTTCAATGGCTTTAGCTTATGTCGCACTCCATCCTTTGTCAAGGAATAGGTATTCACATGACCATCGTGTACAGCACATCTGTCAAATTGCCACGGTCTACCCAACAACATATGACATGCATCCATAGATATTATATCACATAGTACCTCATCTTGGTACCCACTGATCTTGAACTTTACCAGGCACTATTCACTGACCATGACCTTGTGGTCATCCTGCACCCAAGAAATCCGATATGGATGTGGGTGTTTCTGTCTCTTGAGCTTCAACTTTGTCACCATTTCTTGTGACACCAAATTGTCAGTGCTTGCACTGTCGATAATCACATCACAACATTTACCCTCACACTTGCATCTAGTGCGAAACAGGCTCCTCCTTTGCTCAGGTTCATTCTCACCACTCAACAAGACTCTTCTGTTAATTAGCGTTTCTCCTCTTTTAGCATCTTCAAAATTTGATGATCTAACATCTTCCTCTACATGTGCAACTCTAGCCTGGCCTACATTCCTCCTATCTATTCTTCCTTGACATTGAGGACATTCAAATGCCCTATGACCTTCTTCTCCACAGTGAAAATAGGTTCCACGGAAGCCTCCTCTTCCTCTCTGATCTCTATTATTTTGATCTTGGAAACGATTGGAATTGTTTCCTCTCTGATTGTCGCTGCTACTGGCCTTATCCTTCTTTTTTGGATCTTCATTTCGGCCACCATATGACCATCCACGAGATCTTCCACCATGAGCTCTTCCATTTTGTCTACTCTCAAACTTTTTGTTTAGCTTTTCTTCTACTTTTAGGCAAACTAGTATGCCTCCTCAATACTATTCATTTGAACCAGATTTAACTCCTCCTGAATGCTTGGCCTTAACCCATTAAGGTATTAGGCAACTTTCTCCTTATCAGCTTCTGCATGGCCTGTTCTGATGAGGAGTTGATAGAACTGCTCTGTATACTCCTGAACAGATCTTCCTGCTTACTTCAAACTTTGCATTTTCTTTAGTAGGTCAAGCTCATAATCAACAGGAATGAACTACCGCTTCAATTTATCCACCATCAGATCTGATCTTGTGATTTTATCTTTCCCTCTTCTACTTCACTCCAATTGAATCTCTTACCACCAGATCTTCGCATGACCTTTCAGTCTGGCCTTCACAAATTTGACCCTATCAGGATCCTCAACATCTTCATACTCAAAATAATCCTTACATTCATTGATCGAGTCGATCAATTTCTCTGGTTTAAGATTTTGAGAAAATGCAGGAACCTCAATATTAGGTTTTTTCCCAATCTTGGAAATGGCCCGAAAAAGTCTTTCTTCCCCCTGGTTCACAATTTTGACTTCTCCTTCTTGATATTCTTCCTTAGCTTCATCCTTGCTTTCATCTCTGACATTAAGATTCATTCCTCTATGAATCTCTTCTTGCAATGCTCACACTTGTCTCTGCAACTCTCTAACCTCAGGTGTCACAGCACCAGCTCTTCCGCCACGTTCTCTTCGTGGAGGCATTTTCGCAATGCACACTGAAACCTTAACCACGGTCCTAGTGCAAACTACATCACAATCGGTGATCTGTTTACACACTCAGAAACCTAGCTCTGATACCACTTGATGAAGGGTGCTCCCCTTAATACCACAAACACATAACAAAAATAGAGAAACAACAACAATAATATGCAAGAACAAAAAATTAGCTTCTTATTATCTCCACAAATGTGGAATTACAAACTTTCAGAATTACAATATGCAAAGCCACATGGGCATTCCCTTACAATATTCTGTGGGACAAAGCCTCGAATCAATACCCAGATCTACTACCCAGAACTGCCCTAGACAACACTACGGACCTTCTTTATATAGGCAATTTCCACCGCCTGAGAAGGTTCTAGAAATTTAGCCCTAAGGGCCGACTAAACTTAGAATTATTTTATTTTTCAATTTATTACATCAAAGTCGGCTCAAAATAACTTTTGAAACCCGAACAAAAATTTTGAAGGAAAATTATTTTCTGCCATTTCAGGTGGCCTGACTTCTGGAGACCATAAGTCATCACCAGTTGACCCGATTGACTATTATAGCCCCATTTTGAAAATGCCACGAAGCACTCTATATGCTTGGCCCGCGCAAGGCACCCATCACCCAAATTTTTGACCTCATTTGGGGCCTCTAAAGCCTTCAAAACTGAGTTCAAAGTTTTTGTACCCTGCTGCCAATACCGAAAATCTTCAATATCTTCAAAACTAGACTTGATCTAGCCATGAAACTTTACTGGCAGGCTGATATGACTGAGATGAACCTCCACATGTAAAATCAGAATATTTTGAGATCGTAAGACCAACTTACTAAAAATAGCAAGTTTCCATAAATAGCAGCTCTGCACAAGATAGCCCTTATTGAATACAAAAATAGAAATATTTTTGGTTGATGCAAGATTGCTCTGACACCCAGGATGCTCCTGCATCAGACACCTGGGGTAATTTGAGAAGTGACCCTGTCACAACTCAAGTGTGCAGAGGAAAACCAAGATGGTTAACCTCCTCCTTTGTTATCCATGATGAATCTTCAACAAGTCATCCTTTCCATTTGACCAAATACTCTTCATATGTCTTGTTCGTTGTACTTCTACCAACACGACTGTCTAGTATGTCTTCAATCTCCTTGATATCTAAACTGGTTGTTGGAATACTCCACTGTGCTGATTCAACCTCATCTTCAACACCTCCTTCATAATACTATGTCAAATCTGAAATGTTAAACACTCGTGAAATATTCAGCTCAGTAGGCAATTCTACCTCATATGCATTTCCTGAATCATGCTTCTTCAGTATCTTACATGGCCCAAACTTTTTCATTTTCAACTTGTTATATGTACCAACCAGAAATCGCTCCTTTCGCAAATGAACCATGACTTCATCTCCAACCTGAAATCCCTTATGCCTCCTTTTCTCATCTGCCTTAGCCTTATACTACGCATTCATCTTGGTAATATGCCTCCTCACCTCCTCATGGATGTTCTTCAAGTGTTCTGCAAAATCTTCAGCTTCAGCACTACTCATTTCTCCTTTATCTATTTTTCTCAATTTAGATGCATTTCTTGGACTACTTCCATATACAATCTGAAATGGTGATTTACTAGTGCGCTTGTTGATAGAATTATTGTATGCAAATTCTGCCCGTGGTAAAATCAAATCCCATCCTGTTGGCTTATCTCCAACCAAACATCTCAGCAAATTTCCCAAACTCCTATTCACCACCTCTGTTTGTCCTTCAATCTGTGGATGATGTGATGAACTGAACTTCAAATCTGTCTTCAACTTTTTCCACAATGTTTGCCAGAAATATCCAACAAACTTAGTATCTCGATTTGAAACTATGGTAATTGGCAAAACATGTAGTCTCACCACTTCTTTGAAAAATAATTCTGCTACATGAACAACATCATTAGTCTTCTTGCAGGGAATGAAATGTGCCATCTTCAAAAATCTATCAACCACCACAAAAATTGAATCATGTCCTCGCTGTGTCCTTGGTAAACCAAGAACAAAGTCCATACTGATATCCTCCCAAGGCTTCTCTGGTATAGGTAATGGCTGATATAGCCCTGTATTCTATTTCACTCCTTTCACCATCTGACATACTCTATAACTTTGTACAAACTTCTTCACATCTTGCTGCAACTGTGGCCAATAATAATTCTCACCAACTAAAGCAAAGATTTTATCACGACCAAAATGTCCACCCAATCCTCCACTATGCTTCTCCTTGATAAGATTCTCCCTCATAGAACTTCGTGGAATGCACAACTGACTCCCTCTGAACAGCATATCATCCTAGATGATGAAATCTAGCCATTTCGTCATGTCTAGAGTAACAGGTTTTGTACAAGCTTTCCAAGCTTCACCAAAATCAGGATCCTCTGGATACAAATTCTTGAGTTCCTTGAACCCAACCACCTCAATCTGCATCTCTATCAGCAATAGTTTCCTTTTGATAAGAGCATCTACAACCCTATTAGACTTTCCACTTTTGTGTTTCAAAATAAATGTATAACTCTGTAAAAACTCAACTCATTTCAAATGCCTTCGATTCAACTTTCCTTGACTATTTAAATATTGCAAAGCTTGATGATCAGTATACAAAACAAACTCCTTAGGAAGTAGATAATGTCTCCACTTCTTTAATGCCTGAACTATAGCATAAAATTCTTGATCATACACAGAATACTTTCTCTTGGCATCATTTAACTTCTCACTGAAATAAGCAACAGGTTTACCTTCTTGGTTCATAATAGCTCCTATTGCGGTACCACTAACATCACAATCTACTTGAAACACCTTATTAAAATCTGGAAGTGCTAAAATAGGTTGTTCTGTAACTTTTTGTTTCAACAATTGAAAACTCTTTTCTGCCCCATTAGTCCACTTAAACTCTTTTCTATCCTCTCTCATTGTTTCAGTCAAGGGACCACAAATACTGCTAAAATTTCTGATAAACTTTCTGTAAAAGCTAGCCAAACCATGAAAAGATCTTACCTCAGTAGCACTCCTTGGAGTAGGCCATTCAAGGATAGCCTGTACCTTTTTTGGGTCTATTTTTAGACCTTCTGCTGAAACTACAAATCCCAAATACACTAACTCTTTCTTCACAAAACTACAATTCTTCAAATTAATCAACAATTTCTCATCCCTTAGCTTCTCAAACACCATACGAATATGCATCATATGTTCCTCCAATATCTTGCTAAAGATCAAAATATCATCTAGCTAAACAATGACAAACTTACCTAGAAATTCCTTCAGAACCTCGTTCATGAGCCACATGAAAGTGCTCGGTGCATTGGTTGAAACAATATGCTGGAGTTGTTGTTATTGACTGAATAAGCATAAAAGGCTGAAGGAGAAGGAGTTGTGATTGCTTGAAGGATTTTCCAAGCAGATTAGTAATGGAGATGGAAATGGATCTCAATCAGTAAGCTAGCATATATATGTAATAATTGGATCTGGTATTTGCAAAGTGAGTTGTATGTTTTTAGATCAAATACTATTGTTACTTTCTAACCATTGTATCAATTTAAATCATTTAATCAAGGTTGACCTAACAGTCATTGTATAAATCCTTTAATCAAGGTTGCATTCTAATGGAATGTACTTAAGTCTTCTAACAAGGTGCACTCCTAACAGGGTGGTTGAAATCCTTTAACCACGTCACATCTAGTAGTGTGTTTGTAACCTTTGACAGGGTTGGCTTTTCACAGAGCTCATTTTAGAAGAGTTAAAATATCAGTAGCATGTTACAAAGTGGTTTTTCCCAAATTGGGTTTCCACTATAAATTCTAATGTTAATACTTGTGTGAATGTTTTGGTTTGAACATTTTGTTTTGCAAGTTAAATATTGTTGGATAGTGGACTGCACTGTTATATATTTTTGATATACATTCAATAATGACCAAGTAGTTGTTGGTTGTTATATCTAAGTTGTTGAAGTGTTTAAAAGTTTATTTTATACATCTGGACCTAAGAACAACTGATTCACCCCCCCTCTCTTTTGTTCTAAATCATAATAACTATTTATATCAGAGCCGTTTGTGCTTACAAAGAACAAGTTTAAAGGTACTTGAAGTAAATGATTAGGATGTATAAAGAGGTACCGAAGCTAAATAAGGAGAACTTTCCTGCATGGAAGAGTCTGATGAAATTTCATCTAGCTAGTATTGGTGACTCAATGAAGTATTATGTTGAACATGACTATGTTACACCTGCTTCACCCTTGACTGCCTAGGAGATGAGAGCTAAACAAGAACACAATCAAGCAATGTTGGAGATTGCATCTACTTTAAGCTATCTTGAATTTGAAGACATTAAAGATTGCACAAATGCAAAGAAAATGTGGGACAATCTTGCAAACATCTATGGTGGTGACATAAATGTACTAAGGGCAAAAGTTGAAATCTTGAGAGGTAAATTTGATGAAATAAAAATGAAAGAAGGTGAGAATATTGCTCAATATTGTGGTAGGATAAAAGGGGTTGTAAATACTATTAGAGGAGAAAATGGAACTATTGATGATGAGACTGTTATTGGAAAAGTATTGAAAAATATGTGTCCTATTTATGCCATCAAAATTTTAGCAATTCAAGAATCTAGATGTAACCTTGGTAATGCTTTAACACTGAAAAGTCTTGTTGGTAAGCTTACTACTTTTGAGCTTTCAGATTATGATAACTTCACTGTTGCTAATGTTGGATCTACATTTAAGTCACAGATGGTTCTGAATAAGTCTAATAAAGAAAAAGAAAGATGCATCAGTGAGAGTGAAAGCGATAGTGACACTTATGATGAAGAACTAGAGGATCTTGAAGCTCTTATGGCCAGAAGATTGAAAAGAGGAAAAGGCAAGTATAAAGGTAAACTCCCTATCATATATTTCTCATGTAACAAAGTTGGTCATATAGCTACAAGATGTCCTGATAGGGATGAAAAGGATGAGGAAAGAGATAGCAAGCACAAAGATAAGAGAGAAAATAGAGGTTACCAAAGGTACAAGGACTACAAAGATAAAAGTAAGAAATCTTGCTATATTGCTGAAGAAGAAACTGACACTGATAATGATGATTTTAAAATTGAAGTAGTCTATGTTACTATGAAAGATGAATATGATGAAGATGAGAAAACTACACTTGTATCCTATGTGAACAAAAATGATAAATAGATTATTGATAGTGGTTGCTCACACCGCATGACTGGTGATAAAAGTAAGTTTGATACCCTAGATCATTACAAAGGTAGAAGTGTTAAGTTTGGTAATGATGCACCATGTCCTATTAAGGGTAAAGGATTAATTAAGTTGATTGATAAGATCACTTGTGAAAATGCTTATTGGGTTGAAGGTCTTAACTATAATTTGCTAAGTGTTGCACAACTTAATAGCACTAGTTAAAGAGTGGAATTTCATCATAGGAAGGCTAAAATATTTGATGCCACTGGTGAACTGATTGGAAGTGAAGAACAGACAAGAGGTAATTTTTTCTATCTAGACCTATCTGAGGAGACATGTTTGATTGCACAACTTGATGATATATGGTTATGGCATAAGTGACTATGTCATGTTAACTTTGACAATCTAGTAGATATTAGTAAAAAGAAGAAAGTGAGAGGACTACCTAGATTTAAGAAACCTGATAATGTAATGTGCAAACAATGTCAGTTGGGTAAGATGACAAAGTCTAGTTTCAAGAGCAAGACTTTTACTTCTGAAAATATTTTAGATTTGGTTCATACTGACCTTTGTGGACCTATGGGTGTACAAAGATATTGTGGTGGTAGATACTTTATTATGTTTGTTGATGATTACACTAGAATGATGACTGTAATATTTTTAAAAGAAAAATTTGATACATTTTAGTTATTTAAGTGGTATTTGGATAAGGTTGAAAAGGAGATAGGTAGGAACCTGAAGTGTTTGAGATATGACCAAGGTGGAGAATTCATATCAAATGAGTTCAATCTATTTTGCAATGATAGATGAATCAAGAGATAGATGTCTCCACCTAGGACACCTCCACAAAATGATATAGCAAAGAGAAGGAACAGATCTATCATGGATTGTGCAAGAACACTAATGATAGAGAAGAATGTTGCACAAAAGTACTAGAGAGAAGTTGTAAGTATAGTTGTTTATACCCTAAACCGAGTATAGATTGAAAAGGTACAAATGCTACACCTTATGAGTTATGGCACGAGTATGCACCTGATGTAAAATAGTTTAGAATTTTTGGGAGCAAATGCTATATACTAAAAGATAATAGGAATGGAAAGTTTGATGCTAAAAGTGATGAGGGCATATTCCTAGGTTATTCCACAAAGAGTAAAGCTTACAAGTGTTTGAACTCTAACACTAAAAAAATTGTGGAAAGTGTAAATGTGAAGGTTGATGAATATGCAGAGAAAAATGAATAGGAAAGCAAGAGAGAACCTGAAGATTATAGATATTTTGTCTATATAGAAGAAGGAGAGGCAAGTGACACACTTGCACTTGATGCAAAGTCTCAAGTAAGCAATGTCGAGCATTAGGGAAATAATGCCGAATGACAGGAAGAAAATGCCAAGCGACAAGAAGATGCTGCCAAGTATCAGGAAGAGGTTGTTGAGCAATCAGAGGCTGAATCTAACAATCTTATTGATGAACCTGAAGAGCAAGGAGAAAAGAAAGCAGAACCTATTTTAGCACAATATGTAAGGAGACATCACAAGCCTGAACAAATCATTGGAGACAAAGAGACTAGAGTTCTGACCAGAAGCAAGTTAAGAGAGCCTACATGTTTATTGTGTGAATTCAAGCCTAAGACAACAAGGGAGGCTTTAGAAAATGAAGACTAGATTCAATCAATGAATGAGGAGATAGACCAAATAGAAAAGAATGATACCTGGACTCAGGTGCCGAGACCAAAAAACAAAAATGTCATTGGGACAAAATGGGTATTCAGAAACAAGCTTAATGAACATGGAAAAATCAAAAGGAACAAAGCAAGGCTGGTATGCAAGGGCTATGCACAAGAAGAAGGAATAGACTATGGGGAGACATTTTCCCCTGTAGCAAGATTAGGAGTGAGAACTCTACTTGCATATGCTGCCTACAGAGATTTCAAGGTATACCAAATGGATGTTAAGTCTGCATTTTTAAATGGTATATTAGAAGAAGTGTATATTGAACAACCTGAAGGATTTGTTGATCCAAACAAGAGACACATGGTTTGCAAATTGAATAAGGCACTGTATGGATTGAAGCAAGCCCCCAGAGCATGGTATGAGAGGCTGCACAATTACTTGATACAGATTAGATTCTCAAGGACAAATGACACCAGAAATATGTACATGAAAGATGAAAAAGGTAAAGGAATCTTGTTAGCTAAAATTTTTGTAGATGATATCCTATTTGGTGGATAAGATGCTCTGTGTAAGAAATTTTCAAATGACATGCAAAGTAAATTTGAAATGTCAATGTTTGGGGAGATAAAATTCTTTGTTGGTTTACAAGTATATCAGATGGAGAAAGGTATTTTCATCACACAGTCTAAATATGTCAATGAAATACTGAAAACCTTTGGTATGGAGGATTCAAGGCCAGTAACTACTCCCATGCCTACTAGACAAAAAATGTCTAAAAATGATGATGCTGCTGAAGTAAACCAAACTTTGTATAGGTCCATGATTGGAAAATTGCAATATGTTGTTCACAATAGACCAGATATTGCTCTAGTATTTGGGATTGTGGCAAGATTCTCTACCAATCCTAAGGAAACTCATATAATGGCTATGAAGAGGATAATGAGATATTTGAAAGGGACTGTAAATTATGGATTGTACTATAAGAAGCATGAAATATTTGAGCTAAGAGTCTATATTCATGCAGATTGGGCAGGAAATGTGGATGATAGAAAGAGTACTAGTGGTGGAGCTTTCTTTCTTGGATAGATTAGTTTCCTGGACAAGCAAGAAACAAAATTGCATTTCCCAATCTATAGCTGAAGCGGTGTATGTAGCTGCTGCAGTGAACTATTCAAACTTGGTATGGATAAAGCAACTATTGAAAGACATGAAAGAAGAGATCACTGAACCAATTGTCATATACTATGATAACACAAGTGCTATCAACATATCTAAGAATCCAGTGATGCACACAAAGACCAAACATATTTCCATTAAGTATCATTACTTGAGGGAATTTGTACAAGATAAAGAGGTCAGAATGGAATATGTGAATACAAAGGAACAACTAGAAGACATATTCACCAAAGCCTTACCTAAAGAAGTTCATGAATATATGAGAGGCAAATTAGGGGTTCTTCCCCTCACTGAGGTTGTCTAGTCAAGCTAGGCACACTGCATCAAATGTGCTACAAAGAGTATCTGACAAATTGATGCAGAAAAGTTCACACTTTAGGAGTAGCCTAGAGTTGTGAAAAGTACAACAAAGATGATAATTAGTCATAAGCAAAGATGACAGAGGGAGAAATATTGTTACTAAACTAACAAGATGATATCTACATTTGAAAGATGCATGTTCTAGTTGTTTCTTTGGCATTATTGTCAAAGAGGGAGATGAGTAAGATGAAAACACATGGTAAGATTTCATGGAAGATTAAGAGGGAGAGATTCAGAGGAAAGGAACACAGAAAAGATTCAGTGGAAGTTACTATGTGGATGGGCAAGTGAGGCTAAGTAATTCAAAATCAAAATGAAGCTAAGGATATTACAAATGTTTCTGATGCAAAGACAAGTTTTGGATTGGTTGGTGAATCATGTGTTATTCATATGGTGTTGCCATCAATGCCAAAGAGGGAGATTGTTGGAAACTGCAATTGAAGCAATTGTTGTATTGTCATTGATGTCAAACCTTAACTGGTAAGACTGTTACTATTTAAGAAAGTACTATATCTATTTGTTTGTTGAGAAGGATTAGTGCAAGGATGATAACAATAGCACCTAAGGAAAGGTTTAGTTATCTTGATACTTCAATGAGTACTTGATTATGTGGCACAATGAGAAGATAATTCATTGTTTATCTTAGTGAAAAGCAAGACTAAGCAAGTAGGCTTAACCGAGAAAAAGTGAAGAAATCTAGTTTAAGCCAAGTGATGTTAGTGTTGACCAAGCCAGTATATGCTGAGTAAATTTAGTATTGAACGAACATTAGTTTATTGCTGAGGAAGACAATATTAGCTGAGGGAAACAGTTTTGAGTGTTGACCAAGCTGCACAATGATGACCAAGGAGTTGAACACAGTATTGACCGAGCGTCAATAATTTACATTTGAGGAAGAATTTAGATCCCTAGCCGAAATGGTTGAATTCTTGGTTTATGTAAATCATGTTGACTTTATTTATTGAATGTATGGATCATCTAATGCACAATAAAGTATTTTTATTATGATTTTAATAAAGAGATTAGAGATGTTTCTAGAAGGATGGATGAAGAACATAATGTTGGAAGGATTCAATGAATCTAACCTAAACCTAAGATCTATGAAGGAGATTAAGCAACAAAAGATGGATCTACCTATCAAAGAGGTATTAAGGAAACCTAAGTGTGAGGTTGAAGCAGTATGCTGGAGTTGTTGTTATTGACTGAATAAGCAGAAAAGGCTGAAGGAGAAGGAGTTGTGTTTGCTTGAAGGGTTTATCAAGCAGATCAATAATGGAGATGGAAATGGACCTCAGTCAATAAGCCAACATATATATGTAAGAATTGGATCTAGTATTTGCAAAGTGAGTTGTATGTTTTGAGATCAAATACTATTGTTACTTTCTAACCATTGTATCATTTTAAATCCTTTAATCAAGGTTGACCTAACAGTCATTGTATAAATCCTTTAATCAAGGTTACATTCTAATGGAATGTACTTAAGTCCTCTAACAAGGCACACTCCTAACAGGGTGGTTGAAATCCTTTAACTAGGTCACACCTAGTAGTGTGTTTGTAACCTTTGACAGGGTTGGATTTTCACAGAGCTCACTTTAGAAGAGTGAAAATATTAGTAGCATGTTACAAAGTGGTTTTTCCCAAATTGAGTTTCCACTATAAATCCTAGTGTTAATACTTGTGTGAATGTTTTGGTTTGAACATTTATGTGTTTTGTGAGTTAAATACTATTGGATAGTGGACTGCACTGTTATATATTTTTGATATACATTTAATAATGACCGAGTAGCTGTTGGTTGTTAGATCTGAGTTGTTGAAGTATTTAAAAGTTTATTTTATACATCTGGACCTGAGAACAACTTATTCACCCCCCCTCTTTGTTGTTCTAAATCATATTACAAAAGGTGTTGTGTGATATCATGCCTATGGATTGTTGTCATATTTTATTGGGTAGACCTTGGCAATATGATAGACATGCTATATATGATGGAAGATTGCATAAATATACTATTTGGGCTGATGGGAGAAGACAAATCTTGTTACCTTTGATGGAAGAACCTATTAGTAATGTATTCACATCTGTGAAAGTTTACTTGATGGAAGGAAGAAAGTTTGTTAAGGATTTGAAAAAGAATGATGTATGTTTTGCTGTGATTCCTAACAAATCGAGTAAGAAAATAGAGGATAGTGTTCCTGAGGAGATTGATAAGTTACTCACTGAGTACAATGAAATAATTTTTGATAATGTACCTAATGGTTTTCCACCAAAGAGAAGCATTGATCATTATATGGATCTAATCACTGGAGCTAGTTTACCGAATAAGGCACCTCATCGGTTAACACCTACCAAAAATTAGGAATTGAACTGACATATTCAAGAGTTGTTGGAGAAAGGTTTGATTAGAGAAAGTTTGATTCCTTGTGTAGTACCTGTTGTATTGGCACCGAAGAAAAATGGAGAATGGTGAATGTGTACCGCTTCTAGAGAAATCAACAAGATAATAGTGAAGTATAGGTTTCCTATACTGAGAATGGATGACATGACAGATAGTTTGACTGGAGCAAAGTATTTTACCAAAATTGATTTGAAAGGAGGGTGTCATCAGATTAGAATCAGAGAAGGTCATGACAAATGGAAGATTGCTTTCAAGACAAAGGAAGGTTTGTATGAGTGGTTGGTTATGCCTTTTGGTTTAACTAATGCACCGAGTACTTTTATGAGGTTGATGAATGAAGTTTTGAAGAAATTCTTTGGTAAGTTTGTGATTGTATATCTTAATGACATTTTGATATTCAGTAAGACCAGAGAAGAACATTTGTTGCATGTTAGACAAGTTTTACAAAGATTGAAAGAAGAAAAGTTGTTTATAAATCTGAAAAAGTGTTCATTTATGAAAGAGGAGATTATGTATTTGGGATTTGTGATTTCAACCGATGGTTTGAAAATGGATCCTGAAAAGGTTGAAGCTATTTTGAATTGGCCTACACCTGAGAGTGCTAGTGAGGTAAGATCATTTCATGGTTTGGCAAGTTTTTACCAAAAGTTCATTAGGAATTTCAGTTCAATTTGTAATGCTATGACTAAGACTATGAGATGAGATAAAAGAGAATTCAAGTGGACACATGGAGCTGATAAAAGCTTTGAGACTCTGAAGCAGAAGGTTGTTGAATTGCTTGTGTTGGCATTACCTGATTTCAATAAGGTATTTCAGGTGGAATGTGATGCAAGTGGTAGTGCAATTGGAGCTGTGTTAAGTCAAGAAGGTAAACCTGTTGCTTTCTTTAGTGAAAAGTTAAATGATGCAAGAATAAAATATTCTATGTATGATCAAGAATTCTATGCTATTGTTCAAGCACTGAAGAAATGGAGATATTATTTGATGTTGAGTGAATTTGTGTTGTATACCGATCATAAGGCTTTATAGTATTTGGGTAGTCATAATAAGTTGAATCAGAGACATATGAAATGGGTTGAGTATTTGCAGAGTTATACATTTGTGATAAACATAAAAGTGGATTCACTAACCGAGTTGTTGATGCATTGAGTAGAAGAAGATCTTTGATGACCGAGATGAAAATTGAAGTTTTAGGCTTTGATAACATGAGAGATTCTTATGAGTTTGATCCTAATTTTTCTGAGCCATGGAGAAAGTCCAGAGCACCTATTCAAGATCAACCAATTACTAAATGGGATGAATATTTTATTCAAGAAGGTATGTTGTTTAAAGGTATTCATTTATGTATACCGAGAGGACCAATGAGAACTAATTTGATAAAGGAGAAGCATAGTAGTGGTTTGGTTAGACATTTTGGTGTTGATAAAACATTGAATTTTCTTAAGGAGAAATACTTTTGGCCACAGTTGTATAAAGATGTTTAGAAATTTGTAAAAAGTTGTGGAGTTTGTCAAGTTGCAAAAGGAGTAAGTCAGAATAGTGGATTGTATTCACTGATTTTTTTACCTAAGAAACCTTGGATTGACATCCGTATGGGTTTTGTTCTTGGCTTATCGAAGAGAGTAAGAGGTAATGATTCTATATTTGTTGTTGTGGATAGATTTTAGAAAATAGCACATTTTATACCTTGTAGAAAGACATCAGATGCAATACATGTAGCGGATCTTTTCTTTAAGGAAATTGTCAGATTGCATGGATTACCGAGGAGTATTATCTCTGACCGAGAAAGTAAATTTGTTGGATACTTTTGGAAGACTCTTTGGAAAAAGTTTGGTACTGAGTTGAAATATAGTTCTACATTTCACCCACAAACTGATGGACATACATAAGTTGTGAACAAAAGTTTGGGAAATATTTTGAGATGCTTAGTTAGAGACACACCGAGTAATTGAGATTCTGTGTTGGCACAAACAGAGTTTACATATAATAATTCAGTGAATAGGAGTATTTCAGGTGGAATGTGATGCAAGTGGTAGTGCAATTGGAGCTGTGTTGAGTCAAGAAGGTAAACATGTTGCTTTCTTTAGTGAAAAGTTAAATGATACAAGAAGAAAATATTCTATGTATGATCAAGAATTCTATGCTATTGTTCAAGCATTGAAGAAATGGAGACATTATTTGATGCTGAGTGAATTTGTGTTGTATACCGATCATAAGGCTTTATAGTATTTGGGTAGTCAGAATAAGTTGAATCAGAGACATATGAAATGGGTTGAGTATTTGTAGAGTTATACATTTGTGATAAAACATAAAAGTGGAGTCACTAATTGAGTTGTTGATGCATTGAGTAGAAGAAGATCTTTGATGACCGAGATGAAAATTGAAGTTTTAGGCTTACATAAGAGATTCTTATGAGTTTGATCCTGATTTTTCTGAGCCATGGAGAAAGTCTAGAGCACCTATTCAAGATCAATCAATTACTAAATGGGATGAATATTTTATTCAAGAAGGTATGTTGTTTAAAGGTATTCATTTATGTATACTGAGAGGACCAATGAGAACTAATTTGATAAAGGAGAAGCATAGTAGTGGTTTGGTTGGACATTTTGGTGTTGATAAAACATTGAATTTGCTTAAGGAGAAATAATTTTGGCCATAGTTGTATAAAGATGTTTAGAAATTTGTAAAAAGTTGTGGAGTTTGTCAAGTTGCAAAAGGAGTAAGTCAGAATACTAGATTATATACACCGATTGTTTTACCTGAGAAACCTTGGATTGACATCCGTATGGATTTTGTTCTTGGCTTACCGAAGATAGTAAGAGGTAATGATTCTATATTTTTTGTTGTGGATAGATTTTCTAAAATGGCACATTTTATACCTTGTATAAAGACATCAAATGTAGTACATGTAGCAGATCTTTTCTTTAAGGAAATTGTTAGATTGCATGGATTACCGAGGAGTATTATCTCTGACCGAGACAGTAAATTTGTTGGATACTTTTGGAAGACTCTTTGGAAAAAGTTTGGCACCGAGTTGAAATATAGTTCTACATTTCACCCACAAACTGATGGACAGACATAAGTTGTGAATAGAAGTTTGGGAAATCTTTTGAGATGCTTAGTTAGAGATACACTGAGTAATTGGGATTCTGTGTTGGCACAAACAAAGTTTACATATAATAATTCAGTGAATAGGAGTATTTTAGGTGGAATATGATGCAAGTGGTAGTGCAATTGGAGCTGTGTTGAGTCAAGAAGGTAAACCTATTGCTTTCTTTAGTGAAAAGTTAAATGATGCAAGAAGAAAATATTTTGTGTATGATCAAGAATTCTATGCTATTGTTCAAGCACTGAAGAAATGGAGACATTATTTGATGGTGAGTGAATTTGTGTTGTATACCGATCATAAGGCTTTATAGTATTTGGGTAGTCAGAATAAGTTGAATCAAAGACATATGAAATGGGTTGAGTATTTGCAGAGTTATACATTTGTGATAAAACATAAAAGTGGAGTCACTAACCGAGTTGTTGATGCATTGAGTAGAAGAAGATCTTTGATGACCAAGATGAAAATTGAAGTTTTAGGTTTACATAAGAGATTCTTATGAGTTTGATCCTGATTTTTCTGAGTCGTGGAGAAAGTCTAGAGCACCTATTCAAGATCAATCGATTACTAAATGGGATGAATATTTTATTCAAGAAGGTATGTTGTTTAAAGGTATTCATTTATGTATACCAAGAGGACTAATGAGAACTAATTTGATAAAGGAGAAGCATAGTAGTGGTTTGGTTGGACATTTTGGTGTTGATAAAACATTGAATTTTCTTAAGGAGAAATACTTTTGGCCACCGTTGTATAAAGATGTTTAGAAATTTGTAAAAAGTTGTGGAGTTTGTCAAGTTGCAAAAGGAGTAAGTCAGAATACTGGATTGTATACACCGATTGTTTTACCTGAGAAACCTTGGATTGACATCCGTATGGATTTTGTTCTTCGCTTACCGAAGACAGTAAGAGGTAATGATTATATATTTGTTGTTGTGGATAGATTTTCTAAAATGGCACATTTTATACCTTGTAGAAAGACATTAGATGCAGTACATGTAGTAGATCTTTTCTTTAAGGAAATTTTCAGATTGCATGGATTACCGAGGAGTATTATCTCTGACCAAGACAGTAAATTTGTTGGATACTTTTGGAAGAATCTTTGGAAAAATTTTGGTACTGAGTTGAAATATAGTTCTACATTTCACTCACAAACCAATGGATAGACAAAAGTTGTGAATAGAAGTTTAGGAAATCTTTTGAGATGCTTAGTTGGAGACACACCGAGTAATTGGGATTCTGTGTTGGCACAAACATAGTTTACATATAATAATTCAGTGAATAGGAGTACTGGAAAAACACCCTTTGAAATTGTGAATGGCATACAACTGAGAGGTATATCTGATTTGAGGGATATTGTTGATGAAAGAAAGAGGAGTGCTGAAGGAGTAAAGTTTGCTGAGTATATGAAGACATTGCATGAAGATGTGAAGCTGAAGCTGGAAAAGAGTAATCAGAAATACAAAGATAGAGCTGATAGATCAAGGAGA
Organism: Chamaecyparis obtusa; assembly: GCA_027943335.1. NCBI lineage: Eukaryota > Viridiplantae > Streptophyta > Pinopsida > Cupressales > Cupressaceae > Chamaecyparis > Chamaecyparis obtusa. Next base: position 54,333 of record BSBK01001910.1, read on the forward strand.
CATAAGAATTTTTATGTTGATGATGACGTGATGTTTCATTTGAAGAAAGGTCGATTTCCTGTTGGAACATATGAGAAGCTAAAAATGAAGAAGTTTGGACCTTGCAAGATTTTGAGGAAATTTGCTAGTGGAAATGCATATGAGATTGAGTTACCTAATGACATGGATATATCACCTATTTTCAACATTGTTGATTTATATGAGTATCATGAATCTGATGAAGACATGATAGTACCGATGGATTATCCTAAGAAATAGACCGAGGAAGTTGAGCAGACTTTAGAGCAAAGAATTGGCATAAGTACAAGAGGAAAATAGTATATGGAATATCTAGTAAAGTGGAAGAATAGACCGATCGAAGACAGTTCATGGATTTCACAATCTGAGTTGGATGCAGCTTGGATCATACCTATTTCATGATTCAGAGAATCATTTCAAAAAACCCTAGGTGTCTGATGTAGGAGCATCTTAGGTCATTGGCAATCCTGTGTCACCAAAAACATATTTGAGTTTGTCTATGTTGCTCAGATCCTGCTTTGACCGAGTTGGTTTGGTGTTGCTCAATTTCCTTTGTTCGTCGATGTTCATCGATTATCTCTAGTACTCAGTTATTTCCCTGGTGCTCGGTGATGCTTTTCTGGTGCTCGGTTGGCTTTTCTTACCAACAGGTTTCTTTTGAGTTTCTATTGAGACTGACTTGTGCATTTAATTTGAGTCACAAATTTAATGCTGGTATCCATTATTAGGAAGCATGTGGACCTAGATCTAGTCACCCCTTCCATTGATTATGGATTTGAAGGCTGACTTGATTTGGTAGCCTCTTGTATAAATTTAGTTGTTTGGTTAGAGTTTAGGAGTCAATTTTTGGAGAGGAAGTTTGATAGAAGATAGAAGATAGAAGTTTAGAGACCATTCACAGATCCTCACATGTTGGAGGACTTCTGTACTTTATTGTAATATATGGCCAAAATTAGGAAGGTATTATAGCCCGACATGTATGAATTAATTTGAAGATAATATATTAAACACATCTGCATTCTCTCTCTCTCACTCTTATGTGTTGTTGCTTCCACGTGTTGTTCTGCAAGGTGGATCTAGTTAGGGTGTGCCTTTGGCCCCTCACCCTGTCTCTCGCTTGTGTCAAGCCTATATAGCATCTATTAAATAGCCTATATAACTGATGCAGGGTCATTCTAGGGTACTCGGTGAATCTGCATGGTGGTGTGATTTTTTGGTTCTGTGGTACTTGGTTGCAGCCTTAACTAATGGTCTCAGTTATTGAAGGAAGCTCGGTCGCTGAAGGAACTTGGTGAAACCTCTTGTGCTCGGTGGAACTTGTGCTCGGTGATGACTATGTTTCTTAGTGTTGCTTGGCTTGGTCAGTTATTTTACTAGTGCTCAATTGTTTCTCTAGCGCTCGGTAGTTCTAGTTTATCGACTAGAGTTCTTAAGGATTTGGTTGGATGACTTGGTGCATTTATTGTTGGTAGCTTTTGTTGTATTTACTAGTAACTTTTAGCTTATTTTTTGATGAGGATTAGTCAATTTTTAGATGAAAATTGGTCGACCAAACAACCATAATTGTTGTCAAAGTTTTTTCATTAGTTATGCGACATACTATGACATCATCAAAATTGTGACATATATAGTGGTTGAATCATCAATAGACCCACCGTTGAAATAATCACTTCAACTTGGAAGAACTGTCAGCCACTCATTTCATCTATGCGACCAATGTTGGTTGAAATTGCGAGGAATTATGGTCAGAATAGTCATCAAGTGTATAGCATTCTTGTTGAAATGACAAACCACTGGTGGTCAAAAGTGCGATGAGCAATGGTCAAAAAAGTGACAGATTTTTTTTTATAAAATAAAATATATTATTAAATTAGGCATAGCAATAAACTTTTAATTCTTTACAAACAGTCACTTCTCTGCATGTGAAGACATAGTCTAGTGTTTATATTATTAAACTCTCTGTTCAATGCAACATTGATAGGAAAAACATTCATTGATTGGTATTATAAGTTTTGATCATTCCATGCACTGATTAAATTATTTTGAAGTCTTAAAATCAAAGAATTTCAGTCCTTTGATTGACTATTCTTGTATAGTACTGTATGGCGTGCAAACAATATTTGTCTGCAAGTTTTGATCATTCCATGTACTGATTATATTGGTTGGATATCTTGTTATTAGTTGAAAGTGGGTATCATGGTTCTAAACATCAAGATTTATATGAGAAACATCAAGTTTCATGATTAATTTTCTTGATATGGTAGATTCATTCAATGGGTTTTTCATCAATTCATGGTGTTCATTATTCTAACACTGGACATCATTGTCCTTGGGATATTCTCATTGTTTCAAAGATATGAGATCTTTTCATTGCTATCAAAAAATAGATCTAAACATATGTTTAAGAGGAGAGTTGTCACAGTGAAAAAAATAAGCAATCAACAACATATAGAAGTAGGTGTTTTTGACCACTGAATCTACGTCATTGGTTTAGTTTGAGATTCACTTGGTTTCAAGAATAGGTTAATATTCTCTACTTAACAAGGCAAACCACGTGAAGGTGGAAGCTCATTTGGCCCCTCCCCCCCCCTAACATCACTCTAAATTCCCCATTAACATCTAATAACATTCATTCAAAAAACTCTCCATCATTGATTCTCATCAATGTACGAATAAAATTGTGACAGAAAATGCTTAATCCCTAATTCAATCTTTGATGAATATAATTGTGACATAACACTTAAAGAATATGGAAAGCAATTCATGAAAAACAAGCTATGTTGTAGTGTAAATTTTCAAGTAGAACAAGCATTTTCTAAACAAGAACAAAGGATTTTCATCAGTAAATAGCAGTCCATAATGAGTAAGCAGTGAGATTCATTCAAGAAACAACAATAAATAACAACTTACATTATTTAGCATAAGTTTCAGATGCAACTCCCAAAATTTCACATACAAAATAAAATTTGGCAAGTGATCATTCTTAGCTGCTGTTGTTCATATGTATGTTAATCTACAATAGTAGCAACTAAGAATGATCGCTTGCCAACATCTATTAAATAGAAGTTACTCTAACCATTGCCATCATGATAACTCTCCACCATTGATTCTGATCATCATTGACAACTCTATTTTCTTGAAGTTTGCATTTATGAATTAAATCCAGTATGCTCTTGTATGATCCCAAACTTGCAAGGAGAAAAAGGAATGATGTCAAATGTGTTATCAAGCACTAACCAAATGATCACTAGTACATTTCATGCATGGATGAGAAACATTATCCAAAGTTTCTAAATTCTGAGAAGAGGTATGAGTGGAGGCCAAAGAAGGGATATTTGTGAAGGTTTTATAGAGATTCTCCTTAAATGATTGAGCTTCTCTTTGTTTCAAGAATAGTTTAACATTCTCTACTTAACAGGGCCAACCACATGAAGGTGGAAGCTCATCTGACCCCTCCTAGGAGCCTCTTATGACCCTTTACGACATTTTAAGACCTCTAAGATGTATTCTTAGGGATCGTAAAGGGTCATAAGGGGTCCTGGGACACAACAGATGAGAAACATAAATGTAGGCATCACGGTCACAATTTTTTGGAGACACAACATAATTGAGTGGTATACCTAGATGATGCAACGCAACCACTACCCCTCCAGTTCCAAGTTGACACTGCAAGATCCAAAACCCATAGATAAGGACTAAATTTAGAGAGTGCAGGAGGAGGGCCATAAAGATCAAAATAATATAGGTACCTTGTATTATTTTGGTCATTACGGCCCTCCTCCACTCTCTAAATTTATTCCTTATCTATGGTTTTTGGATCCCACAGTGTCAACTTGGAACTAGAGGAGTGATAGTTATGTTGCATCGTCTGGGTATACCATTCAATTATGTTGTGTCTCCAAAAAATTATGACCATGATGCCTACATTTATGTTTCTGAGCTGTTGTGATATCTACATTTATGTTTCTCAGCTGTTGTGTTTATGTGTATGTTCTTTATGTGTTTGGCTTCTCTCCCTCGCATCCAAAATAAGATTTTCCCACTCTGAATCGAGAATGCACGTGCAACAGGTATGTATGTTTTATGAAACACCTATCCATAATAGAATGTGAAGACATCTTTCTAGCCTGGGCCTGGATCCTTTGACAATTAGCTTGATAATAAGGTTAATTTTTAATTTTGTTTAATTTTATATTGAAAATCATAACGAAGTCATAAACAAAAAAAAAGTTTATGAGTTTATCAAAATATGTCCAACGTATCTACTTGAAATTCTAAAAAAAAATTTAGTATCTACAATAGCCCTCTGTTAACCACATTTATGCACATGGTCCCAAAAAAGTAGTGCACAAACTACACAGAGAAGGCATCGCAGAAATATGATTTCTACTTTCGCCATTGAAGCAATCTTGGCGGCACTAGCTGCCTCTCGAGCCTTGTACAAGTTGCACTCATTTCCTACATCAGGTATAGATGTAGATGGGGTAGATGTAAATGTGGTTTCATTGACCCACCAAAAGTATTGACATCCACTATTTCCCTGCAATACCAAATGTACATCAGTTCTTCATAAAATGATTAGTTGTCACATTATTTTTAAACATAAAATATAATTACGTATCCAAACCTTTTTCCTATTTGGGCAAACTCAAAATGGACACCTAGGATTACTTGTTGTGTGTGACATCTTCAACATGCATGGGCCAACACCACATTGACTGAAGTCATTGACACTATTTCGACAAATATTGCATTATCACAAATATTGCATTGTCATTATTTTGTTCATTCATACTAATTATAATTACAATAAAAAGAAACATACTAATGATCTAGGCTCGAGCTAGAAAGATAAAAAATTATAATACCAATCAATGAATGCTTTTCCTATCAATATTGCATTGAATAGAGAGTTTAATAATATAAACACCAGATTGTATCTTCATGAGCAGATTGCATTGACCAATATACCCCCCACCCCACCATCCACACCCATCCACTCATGTCAAGATCTTTTGAATCCAAGCAAATGTAAGTCAATAACACCAAATATATCACTTCAACTCACCAAGACTCTTAAACTCACCAAGACTCTCCACAAGACTTCTAAGTGATATATTTGGTTTAATTGACTTACATTTGCTTGTCAAGGACTTTAGAATATACTCCAAAAGTGATTATGTAATGAAGGAAGTGAGAGATAAGGATCTTGATTTAGGTCAATGGATATTTCAAAATGATTTTGGACAAGATCTTGACATGAGTGGATGGGTGTGGATGGTGGGATGGGGGGTGTATTGGTGAAGAGTCTTGGTGAGTTTAAGCCTTTTGAAGCACTTTAGAAATATTGAATACATCATTACTTGCCAACTATTTGACAGAGCCTAGGAAATCATTGGTTCTTCAAGATAAAGATTTTTTGCACGCCAATCACTGTACATGAACATTCAATAAAAGGACTAAAATTCTTTGATTTTAAGACTTCAAAACAATATAATCAGTACATGGAATGATCAAAACTTATAATACCAATCAATGAATGCTTTTCCTATCAATGTTGCATTTAATAGATAGTTTAATAATATAAACACCAGACTGTGTCTTCATGAGCAGAAAAGTGACTGTTTGTAAAGAATTAAAAGTTTATTGCTTAGTAGTTCATTACATTGTCTTCTTAGACCATACACACCTCCACACAAGAAGGACTAAAACCAAACCATAGGATGGTCTAGGAATTTAGATGACATCCTTTATTACAAAGCAAAACAAAATATAGAACTCAAGTCCCAAAGCAAAACTGAATGGCCTAGGTGCCCTGCACCAATACACCCCCCATGTAAGTCAATATTCTAAAGTCCTTGAATCCAAGAAAATGTAAGTTAATAACACCAAATATATCACTTAGAAGTCTTGTGAAGAGTCTTGGTGAGTTTAAGACTTTTGAAGCACTTTAGAAATATTTGGTGTTATTGACTTACATTTTGGACAAGATCTTGACATGAGTGGATGGGTGTGGATGGTGGGATGGGGGGTGTATTGGTGAAGATTCTTGGTGATTTTAAGCCTTTTGAAGCACTTTATAAATATTGAATACATCATTGCTTGACAACTATTTGACTGAGCCTAGGAAATCATTAGTTCTTCAAGACAAAGATTGTTTGCACGCCAAACACTGTATAGGAACAGTCAATAAAAGGACTGAAATTCTTTGATTTTAAGACTTCAAAACAATATAATCAGTACATGGAATGATCAAAACTTATAATACCAATCAATGAATTCTTTTCCTATCAATGTTGCATTGAATATAGAGTTTAATAATATAAACACCAAACTGTGTCTTCACGAACATAAAAGTGACTGTTTGTAAAGAATTAAAAGTTTATTGCTTGGTAGTTCATTATATTGTCTTCTTCGACCATACACACCTCCACACAAGAAGGACTAAAACCAAACCATAGGATGGTCTAGGAATTTAGAAGACATACTTTATTACAAAGAAAAACAAAATATAGAACTCAAGTCCCAAAGCAAAACTGAATGGCCTAGGTGCCCTGCACCAATACACCCCCCATGTAAGTCAATATTCTAAAGTCATTGAATCCAAGAAAATGTAAGTCAGTAACACCAAATATATCACTTAGAATTCTTGTGAAGAGTCTTGGTGAGTTTAAGCCTTTTGAAGCACTTTAGAAATATTTGGTGTTATTGACTTACATTTTGGACAAGATCTTGACATGAGTGGATGGGTGTGGATGGTGGGTGTATTGGTGAAGAGTCTTGGTGAGTTTAAGCCTTTTGAAGCACTTTAGAAATATTGAATACATCATTTCTTGCCAAATATTTGACAGAGCCTAGGAAATCATTGGTTCTTCAAGACAAAGATTGTTTGCATGCCAAGCACTGTACAGGTATAGTCAATAAAAGGACTGAAATTATTTGATTTTAAGACTTCAAAACAATATAATCAGTACATGGAATGATCAAAACTTATAATACCAATCAATGAATGCTTTTCCTATCAATTTTGCATTGAATAAAGAGTTTAATAATATAAACACCAGACTGTGTCTTCATGAGCTGATCACATTGACCAATAAACCCCCCATCCCACCATCCAAACACATCCACTCATGTCAAGATCTTGTGAATCCAAGAAAATGTAAGTCAATAACACCAAATATATCACTTAGAACTCAAAAGGCCTAAACTCACCAAGACTCTTCACCAATACACCCCCCATCCCACCATCCACACCCATCCACTCATGTCAAGATCTTGTCCAAAATCATGTTGAAATATCCATTGACCTAAATCAAGATCCTTCCCTCTCACTTCCTTCATTACATAATCACTTTTGGAGTATATTCTAAAGTCCTTGAATCCAAGAAAATGTAAGTCTTATGGAGAGTCTTAGGGAAGGATATTGATTTAGGTCAATGGATATTTTGTTGGACTAACCACCAACATCTCCCTTTAGGATTCATGACATGGTTTAACAACCTCCTATGTTCTATAAGTCTAGTGGTTGTATTGGGCATTAATAGGTTGATCTTTTGGTGCAATGACAACTACTACTTGTAAAAAGTGGTATCAAAGCTTGGTCACAAGTTCAAATCCCCTTAGCTGATGCTGAAGGGGGGATTTTTGGACTAACTACCAATGTCTCCCTTCAGGATTCATGACATGGTTTAACAGCCTCCTATGTTCTATAAGTCTAGTGGTTGTATTGGGCATTAACAGGTTGATCTTTTGGTGCAACGACAACTACTACTTGTAACATATTTCAACATAATTTTGGACAAGATCTTGACATAAGTGGATGGGTGTGGACCTAGTGCAACTTCCCACCTTATACCACCTCCTTCAGCATTGCTTTTCTTGTGGACTATGCCAAAATGAAATAAAATGAAATGTGTCGGTAGGCAAGATATATGTATAAAATTTGACTTGTAAATACCTGTAACCCGACTAGATCATTTCAATCCTATTAAATCTTGTAAATTTGACTTGTAAATAACTGTAATAGTAGAAATAAGATGAATAAAAAATTATGCCACAATTAACTGCAAGCAGAGATAGTTACACATATGTGAGATAAATTATATGCCACAATTAAATCAAATTGTTTTCATTTGTCATGGGTTTGAAACCCTAATCTCTACACTTCTAATGGTGTTCACACCACCATTAGAAGTGGTATGAACACCATTAGAAGTGGCCTATGAATTTCCACTTCTAATGGTGTTCAATTTCCAGAGATACAAAGCAGTCAATTGTGAACTGTTAAAAATTTAGAATAAAACCTTTGTTAATTGTGTGCCCTTAGTTGCAGATGGAAAATAATGATGTGCTCTCAGTCCCTAATAGAAAATCATGTCCTAAACATGGAAAAAAAAACCCCCCAAAATGTTTGCAATGAATTCAAATTTACAAGGGGTACATTTTTTTTTCAAATTGTTTTCATTTGTTAGGGGTTTGAAAACCTAATCTCTACACTTCTAATGGTGTTCACACCACCATTAGAAGTGTCCTGTGAATTTCCACTTCTAATGGTGTTCAATTTCTAGAGATATAGAGCAATCAACTAAGGGTGGGTTCTTTGTTTCCTCATCAACTGAGTTCAAGGTAAAATTGATGCTACTTTTGGTTTCATTGTAAAAAAATATTGAATAAGTGGTTGAATATCATGGAAGTGTGGAAAATAAAAGTTATTAAAAACTAAATCACAAGCCAACGAAACTTTGTTTAACTGTGAACTGTTAAAAATTTAGAATAAAACCTCTGTTAATTGTGTGCCCTTAGTTGCAGACAGAAAATAATGATGTGCTCTCAGTCCTTGATAGAAAATCATGTCCTGAACATGGAAAAAAAAACCCCCCAAAATGTTTGCAATGAATTCAAATTTACAAGGGGTACCATCAGAACTGCATAGATTAGGGGTTTGTAGGGTTTCAAACCTGTGACAAATGAAAATAATTTCCAAAAAAATAAAAAATGTACCCTTCATTAAGAAAATGCCAAAAAATTGAATCTCTTACTAAGGCTACAATGAAATGTTTGAAATCAAATGCCTATTCCTCTTGATGCTTGCTTGGGTTTGAGAAGAGCAATGTGGAAGAGAAGAAGATGCCACATACAACTTCCCTCCTTACTGCCTCCTTTAGCACTCCTTTGCTCATGGCCTATGCCAAAATGAAATAAAATGAAATGTGCCAGTAGGCGGAATATATGTATAAAATTTGACTTTTTTTTTACTTCTATTCTTGTGTTGGTCAGAATTACGACCACTCTTTAGGGTCATAATTTTGACCAACACGGGAATAGAAGTAAAAAAAAATCAAAATTTTCTTCTATAAACCGACCATGGAAAATCATTTTATAACTTGGTTAGAAATGTTGGTCTAAAAAGTGCGTCAAATGTACTAGTGATTCTCCTATGTAGATCTTGATGCCGACATGGAGAATTAAATGTTTGTAAGGCTGTTTATGAGTTGATTGTTGTTGCATTTAATATTTGTTTGTAATAGGAGCTGACTTGGCTTAGGAGTTAATTGTTTCTTCCAGGTGACTTGTGGATGAAGATTAGTATTTAAGGAGTGTTTGGGTAGTTGTTTAGAGAGCATATTAGAGGAGTGAAAGTCAGTGATTAGATCTGGATCCTACAAGATCTTGAAGATCATATTGTTATCTGATAGTTTGTAATAGCAGAGCTAGTGGTTTGCATGCTTGGAGACAAGGAGATTGCTTGGAGGCTTGTGAGCTCAAGTTCAAATTTGCCTTAGGGTTTCCATCAGTTGCTGATTGTTTCAGAGTTGAAATAGCTAGAAGATTGCAGAAATAATTTGATTGTATTTGGCCCTAACCCAGAAGGCCTTATAGCCAGACATGTTAATGAAAATTTAGTTGAAAACATTGTCTTGTTGTGTAATTCTGCATTGTAGTGTTTGGCTTCTTGTTTGGACAGTCCTTAATTGGATCCTCTTTACCTATCCTATGTCAATAACCAAATATTTTCACTTAGCATAACAAAGAGAATAAATCATAAAGTTACGAAAAATAACTTGCCTTATATTTCTCAATGATATAAAAATTCACACATACTCTTCTATTTCAATAAAATGAAATACATATTCTCTAATTACAAATTATTAGCAAATAAGACTTTGCAACATTGCAAGATGGAGCTACAATCTATTCTTCTACACTCCTTACTACTCTTTATCTATGATGAGAACTCAACTTTGAATGAATAACCTCTAGTCCAAGCCTCCTTTTTATAGAATCCTCGTGTCTCTTGTAAATCCCACTCCCACTCCCACTCTTGATGATCAACACATGGTTATCAATAAAAGTAACACATAGTCAATAGATGATGCATGAACATCTTGGGTTCTTGGCAATCTTGCATCACCCAAAAAGATTTCCTTTCAGTTTGTTTGTTTACTATTCCAATTGGGCAGTTTGTGTTGTTTCTAGGTGCGGTCGATCCAGTTGGTACGTCTTCTTATGCAGTTGTTATAGTGTGTTCTAGACATCATGAGGATCTTATGTCTATGACCACATCTCGATATAATGTTTCCAGATAAAGTTATCTTATGATTGGGTCTGGTCCTATATTGGTTTCCTAATCTAATGGTAAGGGTGGTGAGATCCAGCTTGCCATAAAGATTAGTGGTTTGTGGTTTCTTGTGACACATCACTCGATGTTCTTGTGCTCATGGATGAATTCCTTGTTCAATCACACATCATGATATATTTATTTGTGGGTATTCTTATGGATTTAGGTCTGGACCTATATATTTGTAAACCATTTTCTTTATCTTGGGATTGATGATCATGTAAGCCAACTTGTGGCAAGTGATCTTGTATATAAGCTAGGTAGTAGTTCTTGTTTTATGAGTGCTAGGGGGTAGAGAGATGAGAGAGAATAGCTCTAAGGTTTGATATATTGGAATTAGGATTTGAGACTAGTTTCTTTGTATTGGATTGTAACCAAGAAGGCCTTACAACCCAACATGTTTGAAGTCAATTTGATATTACCTGATAATAAAGTTATTATTTGGTTATAGCTTTGTTGTGCTTTTATGTTTTCCATAGTGTTGAATCTTGTTGCAAGATTGGATATCTCATTTGGAGACTTCTCTAGTCTTGACTGCATCAAATGGTATTAGATTTGGTTTGATCTTTCCGTGCTTTAAATCTTGGTGTCTGAACTTGTGAAGATTCTGGGGCATTGTTTGTAAGGTAGGAGAGTGTAGATATGACTCGCATCAGCAAAGGGATTGCAAGGTGGTCAGAAGGGATTTGCTACTAGAAGGTTAAGTTGTTGTGATGATATGAGTGAGTTGTGGATCTTGGTGTGATAGATGTTTGTTCCTCAGCTTGTGAATATGTGAAGGGCTTATTGTAGGGTGGTAGAAAGTGGATCTAACCTATGTTTTCTATGGATTCGTGTGAGATGGATCAAAGAGGAATTATTTATACTGATGGTTATAAACCTTGAAATAAGTTATGTTCTTTGATGTATCATGTTGGTGGACAGATCACTAATTCAAGGTAGACTGTGAAGGATGTCAATAGATCATCGATGGAGAGGCAATTGAAGACTCGCAATCGGATCGTCAAAGTGAGGTAGTTGCACATTAGGAGAGAGGAGATGCTGATGAAAATGACTAAGCATGTCATGAAGATGAGAAAGAGGAAGATGACCTTTGTCATTGGGTGGATTCTTCAAATTCCTAGGCTTGAGAATTTTAGAGGGGAAGCGAGAAGAGATAAGAGTTAGTATGATTGAGTTGAAGAGACAAGTGGAGGAAATAGAGATGGAATTGTAGAGAAGATTTTCTTGTTGGAAAGAGGATTCTCTGGAGTGTTTTGTTGAACCCGAGGTTGATGAAGGCATAGGAAATGTTGCTGATGTGAATTTTGTAGAGGAAATAAGTCTTAGTGAAGGCTTGGAGGATCTTGCTAGATTAGAGGAGGAGCTTGTTGAGAAAAGTACACTGGTGAGTGTTCTTTCTTCTGAGATGTTTGTGGATGAAGAAGGGGTTATAGACAAGTTCCTTAGTCTGTTGAATGGATATAATGAACAAGTTGGTGAGTTCCTTGATGTTTTGGATGTTACTGATTATGAGGTTCCTTTGGGTGAACTTCCTATGGTTGAATATGACAATTTGATTAAGATAACTTGCTGATGAAAGTTGTTGAGGTAGAAGCTGAGTGGGATACCTTGGTTGAGAGTGTGGTTGCTAATGATACTGTTGTTGAGTAGTGTGATGGTACTTTGGATGAGATTTTTGTGAGTGAAGGGTTGCAGGTTAAAGTGTCTTAGTTTGATGCTGACTTATTGCAGAGATTTCCTTGTGGATGTGAAGGTAAGGGTTTGAGTTACCTTGTTGATGCCAATGTGATTGGTTGTGAAGATGAGATTGATTTTGCAAAGAAGGTTTGGAAGGTAGAGTAGAGTTCCTTTGGAAGGGATTGGTACTGGGACTTGAGGATGGATATTTCAAAAGTGAAGATAAAGATTGGTTTGGTAGAGTTGGTGTTGTTGACTAAGGATGTGTGGATGATGGATAGAGGTGGAAAAATTCTTGAGATTAAGTTTTGTGATCATATTTTCTTCATGTTGTAAATTCTTCTTACATCATCAAAGTGAGAGACTCACTTTTCAATAATCCTGGGTGTTTGATGCAGGATCATCTTGGGTTCTTGGCAATCTTGCATCACCCAAAAATATTTCCTTTTAATTTGTTTATTTATTGTTCCAGTTGGGTGGTTTCTATTATTTCTAGATATGGTTGATCCAGTTGGCACATCTTCTTATGCGATTGTTAAAGTGTGTTCTAAACATCATGAGGATCTTATGTCTATGACTACATCTTGATCTGATATTTCTAGATAAATTTATCTTATGATTGGGTCTGGTCCTCTATTGGTTTCCTGTTCTAACGGTCAAGGTGGCAAGATCCATCTTGCAGTGAAGATTCACGATTTGTGGTTGCTCGTGAAACATCATTCGATGTTCTTGTGTTCATGGCCAACTTCCTTGTTCAATCACACATCATGATATACTTATTTGTGGGTGTTCTTATGGATTTAGGTATTGACCTATATATTTGTAAACCATTTTCTTTATCTTGGGATTAATGATCAGATAACCCAGCTTGTGGCTGGCGATCTTGTATATAAGAGAGGTACTAGTTCTTGTTTTAGGAGTGCTAGGTAGTAGAGAGCTGAGATAGAATAGCTCTGAAAATTGACAGATTGAAATTAGGATCTGAGACTAGTTTCTTTGTATTGGGCCATAGCTGAGAAGGCCTTACAACCTGACATGTTTGAAGCCGATTTGATGTAATTTGATGTTACCTGATAATAAAGCTATTGTTATTTGGTTATATATTTGTTATGATTTTATATTTTCCATTGTGTTGACTCTTGTTGCAAGATTGGACATCTCCTTTGGAGACTTCTCTGGTCTTGATTACATCAACATTTGACCTTTCAACTTTCCTAGGAGGCCACCTAAATAGATCTCTATTCAATTTTCCCAAGTGGGTGCCTAAAGGTGTATTTCCCCATTTTTATGTAACCATTCAATAAATATGAGTGCATGACTCTTTCCCTTGTCCCCATGTCAAGAAGGATATTTCTATTATTTTAGCATTAAAATGATAAAAAAATGGCATCCCTTATAGAAAAATACAATTGCCTTTACGCATAGGCCATAAATATTAAATAATTTCAAGCTGCTATGTCATTTTGGACACTTTCTTAGGTACATGAAGGTCTATAGATGCTTCCATTTAATTTAAATCACCTAAACTTCATAGAAAAATTAAAATTACATATTTTTAGGTGATGCAAGATTTCTTGTTGACTTGGATTCTCTTGCATCACTACACAATACCAAACTATCCTCTTAAGGGGCTATAGTGAGTGATTAAGGATTAGGCTATGAGCATACACACATATTAAAAAATATAAATGCTATAACATATATATTAGAACACTTCCCTAACCCCAAAAAATGATGATATAATTATTGTGCTAGGGTGCTTGGAAGCCATCTACAAGAAATCTCCCTCAAGGCAATGGGAATACATGTTCATATCTATCTAGGGACTTTTCCCTTAATGCAGTGGAAATACATGTCCTTACCCATCTTGGGCTTATCCATCTTTTGAGGAATTACTCTACCTCTCTCTACACAAACCTCCTATCCTTACAAAGGCATTAATATAAGACTAAGGAATAGGCCATTAATTATATCGGTCTTTCATGTATTACAGATGTATATACATATAAGTGAAATTAAACATGACTAGCATACAAATCTAAATTCCAATATTATTTATATATTCCAAGAACACAATGTATGTATTTGAATTTGTTGTGTATTCCATTTCTAATTTAATTCCCTCTCCCTCTTCTTCAAATGAATCTTATTCCTTTTATATCTCTCAATGTGAGGGAGAGGTCACACCTTTTCATCATAAATTTCCTTTGGCAAGATGCATAACCTTTCACCATTAGCACCCTTTTAAAGAGTGCAACTCTTTATTATTTATACCCTTTGAGAGGTACACACCATAACTTTTCACAATCAGTTTTGTACTTCTAATTGCTCCTTTTCTTATTACAAAACAAACATATATTTCCTTCATCCTTTTTGCATGCCCATTTCAAAAGAATCCTTGTCCCTTTGATATATTACCGAATGAGGTTGAGGTCACACCTCTTCATCATGCTTTCCATTTTGGCAAGATTCACGACCCTTTATAATTGTCCCCCTTTCGAAGAGTCACAACCCTTCATAATTACAATCCTTTCAAAAAGTCACAACCCTTCATAATTACAACTCTTTCAAAGAGTCACCACCCTTCATAATTACAACCCTTTATCATTGTTGCCTTTTGAAAGAGTCACTTCCTTATTTCCTTCACATTCCTTTCTTCTTAAACTAATCCTTCTTTAACTCCTACGTTCTCCTCTTCTTGCTTTCTCTATATCACTTTCAAATGAACTCTCCTCCCTTTTATATTTTATTTTGAGGAAGTCATTGCATTGCATCACACATGGAGCATACACTTGAAAAAAAAAAAACATACATATGAATATATGAAGACACAAAGTATACACATAAATGTATGAAGACAAGTTAAGTACACATGAAGTATACACACATCGTAAGTATCATTCCTATTTACTAGAATGATTCCTTGTTTCATCTTTCACCCTACAAGATAGCATGATCAAATCTCTTATACTATTTGTAATGTCTCCAACTGAGACTTCACTTTGATTTACCCTAAAATTCCCAACTAGGGTTTTGTTTTCTACTTGGAAATAGCAATTTACTTAGTCTTTGCAATTATGTACTAGGAATATTCCAATTCCCAATGATTAACATGCATCACTATGCATTTAAATCAGACTAAATTAAGAAAAAATAATAATTCATAATATATTTGACAATTAACATACTTAAGCCTCAATTCTTTACTTTTATCCTAAACATCAACCCTATAGTGGATGGGGATTTACTTGTCACAGGACAATTGAACACCAATCTACAAGTAGGCTCCCTCAAGGCTTCAAGACCCCGTCCATATCCCATCTTGGGATTTGCCTACCTTGTGAGGATTTACTTTGCCTCTCCCTACATAATACCTACCTTTCCTCATAAGGGGATATAGTGAGTGATGGTAGAATTATTGTGCCAAGGCACTTGGAAACCATCGACAAGAAGGCTCCCTCAAGGCATTTGGAATGCATGTTCATACCCATCTTGGGACTTTTACCTCAATGTATTGGAAATACATGTCCTTACACATCTTGGGACTAACTTGTGAGGAATTATTGTGCCTCTCCCTAAACCAACCTCCTATCCTTACAAAAGCATTAACAAAAGCCTAACGACTAGGCCATTAATTATATTGGTCTTTCATGTATTGTGCATATATACACATTTAAGTGAAATTAGGCACGACTGTCATATAAATCTAAATTCTAGTATTATGCATATATTTTAAGACCACAATGTATGTATTTGAATCTGTTGTGTATTCCATTTCTTATTTGATCCCCTCTCTCTCTTCTTCAAATGAAACTTATTCCCTTGATATCTCTCAATGTGAAGGGGAGGTCACACCTTTTCATCATAAATGCCCTTTGACAAGAGGCATAACCTTTCACCATTAGTGCCCTTTGAAAGAGTGAAACTCTTTATTATTTCTACCCTTTGAATGAGACACAACCTTTCATAATTAGATCTATACTTCTTATTTAAATAAGATATGTACTTATGATTCCTCCTTTTTTGATTACAGAACAAGCACTTATTTCTTTTTTATCTGCTTTATCCTTTTTGGATGCCCATTTCAAATAAATCCTTGTCCCTTTTATAACTTTCCATATGAGGGAGAGGTCACACCTCTTCATCATGTCTACCTTTCTAAAAAGAGTCACGATTCATTATAATTGCCCCTCTTTCAAAGAGTCACAACCCTTCATAATTACAACCTATATCATCTTAAAATGGAAGCACTTTCATGTTAAGAATGTTTAGCCCTCCTTAGGGGGTGTTTTGGGCCATCATCATGTTGTCCTCTATTTTTTGCCCCTTTTCCATCTTTTGTGCCTGTTTAGGACTCTGATTGGGCCTCTCCAGGCATAGTTTTCCCCACCTGGCATATTTTCCAAGGGTTTTAACCCCCTTGGTCAAGGTCAACCTCAACCTTGACCTAGGTCCCCCTTTTCATCAGGAAGTGTGCCAGATGTGGGGGGAAACTCAAAAGTTTATTTTTTCGCTTTAGGCTAGTCAGTTGTTTCAGGTTTTGAAGTGGTGACTCTTAAAATATATTTAATATAGGTCCACTTCTAAGGGTATAGGCCTAATGGGAATTTATTTCTCATATGTCAACCTCTCTAGAAGTTTGTGCCCTAGACTAGTATATAAGGAAGCCTTCTCCTCTCATTTTGACAGGATGGAAAAAGAAGCAAGCAAGCAAGGAAAATAAGAACAAGAAGGTGGAGAAAGAAAGCATTCAAGCAATCATATATATTCAAGCATTAAATAATTCATGTTCTCCATTGAAGATCAAGGATTCAAGCATTCAAGCCTTTGAAGGGATTTGGTTCAAGCATTCAAAATTCATCATTCAAACCCTAGATCTATCCATCATGGTGGTGTGATCTTCCTTCAAGATCCTCTGTGCATCCTCAAGATTCATTCATTCTTCCTTCAAGGTGGATTCCAAGTATACAATCATGGAGGTTTTGATTTACATTTATGGTTTTTGATGTTGAATCCAAGCTTTCATATTAACATACTTGTTTACATTTCAAATACAATTGCATATCTATTGAATATCATAGTTTCATTGTTAGATCTACTTCTACTACTTGCTAGCATTCTCCATTTTAATTCTATTTCAAGGTTAATTCCCAAACCGGGGTTTGACCAAGGCAAACCCCACATCCAAACAAAAAAACCATTTTTCTTGTAGGTGTAGGTGCAGAACAATGATACCCTTTTCAACAAACTTTTGGGATCCACAGATAGATTTTTCGTCGGAGCAGTGCAGGTCAAGGTCAACCTATATTTGGGTCAAGGTTGACCTAACTCAGAAAAGAAAAATATTTCTAGGTTTTCTCTGTCTCTGTGTTTCTGTCCCATATCTGATTGCAGAATCTCTAGAAACTCAATACAGACACCAGAAAACAACAATTTCCAAATCTACTACCTTTCAAGATAAGTTATTTTATTTTATTCTAATCTTTCTAATTTAGTGTTTTGCTTTATAATTAAGAAATTAGATCCCCTTTCCCTCTTTATCCATAACCAGCTGATTCCTTTTTCCATTGATCCCCTCCTTTTAGTTAATCAATTCGAATCTCCTTGTTTTGGATTAGGAGGTAATATATGTCCACAACATTTTCCACACACATCCCATCACATCATAGTTATAAAAATATATATACATCTTTATATATATATTTATATCTTACACAACCCTTTCAAAATGTTGCAAACCCTCATAATTACAACCTTTTCGAAAAGTCACAACCAATCATGATTACAACCCTTTTGAAGAGTTGCAACCCTTTAAAAAATTCATAAACCTTCATAATCACAACCATTTCAAAGAGTCACGACCCTTGACAATTACAACCCTTTCAAATAGTCACCACCCTTCATAATCACAACTCATTCAAATAGTGAAAAGCCTTTGAAAGAGTTACAACCATTCATCATTGCTTCTTTTTGAAAGAGTCACTTCCTTATTTTCTTCACATTCCTTTCTTCTTCCATTAACCCTTCTTTAACTCCCATGCTCTCCTCTTCTTCTATCCTCCATATCTCTTTCAAATGAACATTTGTCCCTTTTATATCTTATTTTGAGGGAGTCACAACTCTTCATTACATATCTCTTAACCTTTCATTAAATTTCGTTAAGTTATATTATATGTTATTATTATTTATTTATTATATTACTATTAATTTTATTATTATTTATTTTTATTATATCCTATTTCAAAAAGGGGACATCACAGTCTGCCCTTTCCCAAAATTGTTTTCCCTCAAGCAATGCCAATTTTATACAAATATTTCACTATGAGTAGCTTCTACTGCGCAACTTTGATATTAACCAATGCATTGCGAATTTGCAAGGTTTGCAATTTGAAGTCAAGTTTCATATCATCTTCTAGAGAAAAGGATCAAGACCATCTTTGTAATGGAATCAAAACTGATTCTGACTTGACCAACTTTTGCCAATAAATTCATATCTTTGGGTTCACTAAAATTATTCTCTTATTCTAGATCAACCAAAGTAGAACCACACATGGAGCATACACTTGAAAGCACAAAATATACATATGAATATATGAATACACAAAGCATATACAAAGTATACACATAAATGTTTGAAGATACACAACATACATAAAGCATACACATTGTTAGATTCCTTCTTATTAACTAGAATGATTCCTTGTTTCATCTTTTATCCTATAGGATGGCGAGATCAAAGCTATGATACCATTTGTAATGTCCCCGATCAGGATTTTACTTTGATTTAACCTAAAATTCCCAACTATAGTTTTTATTTTTGCTTGGAAATGGAAATTTACTTAGTCTTTGCAATGTTCCCTACTAGGAAGCTGCCAATTCCCAATGATTAACATGCACAGATTAATTGAGAAGCAATGAATGAATCATAATACATTTGACAATTAACATACTTAAGACTCAATTCCTTACTTGTCATGGGGTACATAAACACCAATCTACAAGTAGGATCCCTCAAGGCTTCAAAACCCCTTCCATATCCCATCTTTGAATTCACCTAGCTTGTGAGGATTTACTTCGCCTCTCCCTACACAACACCAACCTTTCCTTATAAGGGGCTATAGTGAATGATTAAGGATTAGGCTATGAGTATACTAATATCTCCTATATTATGGGATACATACATACATGCATTCATACATAAGATCGCTTCCCTAACCCTAATGGAGGATGGTAGAATTACTATACTAGGGTGCTTGGAAACCATCTATACAAGTAGGCCCCTTTGATGCATTTGGAATGCATGTTCATACCCATCTTGGGACTTTTCCCTCAATGCATTGGAAATACATGTTCTTACCCATCCTGGGACTTGCATGTCTTGTAAGGAGTTACTCCACCTCTCCCTATACAAACCTCTTATCCTTATGAAGGCATTAGTGGAAGACTAAGGAACAGGCTCTTAATTATATTGTCCTTTCATGTATTATGGATGCATATACATATAAGTGAAATAAAGCATGATTGCCATATAAATCTAAATTCCAATGTGATACATTTCCATGACCACAATGTATGCATTTGAATCTATTGTGTATTCCATTTCTTATTTAATATCATTTTCCTCTTCTTCAAATGAAACTTATTCCCTTTATATCTCTTAATATGAGGGAGAGGTCACACATTTTCATCATAAATTCCCTTTTGCAAGAGACATAACCTTTCACCTTTAGCAAGAGACATAAACTTTCACCCTTTGAAAGAGTGAAACTCTTTATTATTTTTACCATTTGAAAGGGATACAACCTTTCACAATCAGATTTGCACTTCTTATTTAAATTAGATCTATATTTTTTATTTCTCCTTTTTTTTTTAATTACAAAACAAACACTTATTTCCTTCATCCTTTTTGGATGCCCATTCCAAAAGAATCATCATCCCTTTTTGTTAGAATGTGAAGTTGATGCTATTCACATTGTCATCATTGATGTCAACATATCCTATGCATATTTATGATTTGGTTGTATTGGTTGATATGTACCAATATATATGGTGTATTGGTAGAGGTGTTCACAGAAGGATGTGTTTTAAATGTTTTTCCTTATCCTTTTTGGTGGTGGTTCTATTTCATGTGCAACATTTGGTGGATCGATTATTTTGGTTTAGTCCTATTTAGAGCGTGTTCATTATGTTTCAGTCCCAATAGCTACTGTGTAACATGTTGATCATATCTATTGGTACCAAAAGCTTTAGAGTTAATGTAGCATGTTGATATGCTCGAGGCATGATGCATTGAGCGAGGTGGTTCACATTTCATTTCTTACCATAGCCGGAATATTTTGGTGTGACCTATTTCAAATCAATTTAGGCCGACTTGGTTGATAGCACCAAGTAGTATAAGAAGAGCGAGGATTTTAGTTATTTGTAAGGGGCTTGTGTGATGCTTGTATGTGAAGGGATTGCAAATCTGATTACAGAAGATCTGTGTGTTGATGATCATGTGTGTGGATGCAATCGCTAGTAGACTGAAATATAATTCCTATATTGCAGAGTATCAATGACTATGATCTTAGTGGTGGACTCAATCTCATTTCTTATATAATGGAAATGAGCATATTCATATTTTAGGGTAGTGAACCTGACCAACAGTGAGCCAACCGTAGTGAGAAAACCGATAGTGACCCTTTGTAAAAATCACCTTAACTAGTGTCACCTTCTCTAGTGCTTCATTTCATAAGAATTAGCTTCTTCGTGGTTTTTCATAGTTTGGGTTTCCATGTAAATTCTAGTGTTTTTGTGCCTTCATGTTTATATTTGTTATAATTGTTTGATGTCGTTATTAGTAGAACAAAAGTTAATATTGATATAACAATTATCATCATTTGTATGGTTTGTGTGTTTATCAATAGAGTGAAAGTTTATTAAGTGTCTGAGAATAATTGATTCACCCCCCTCTTAGTTATTCGACATGTTCAACAATTGGTATTAGAGCTTGGTTCCTCAGTATACAGTTAAAATTCTTGTGGTAGATCTGATGGTGCACAAACTAAACATTTCTATGTTCGATGGATCAGATTATAGTACATGGAAAGATTAGATGAAAGGATACTTGGTTTCGATCGATTACAATACTTCGAAGCATGTGGAGACTAAGTATGTGCTCTGTCAAAATGGCCATAAGACTCCAGATGAAATCACAACCTATGAGGAGAATGAGAAAACAAGGTGTGATATCACTAGTGCTTTATAAAAAAAAGAACTAGCTAAAGTTATTTTTTTGAAGACTGCTTATGAGGTTTGGGAAAAATTGAAAGAGATTTATGGAGGAATTGATAGGATTAAGTTATCTAATAAGCTAATAGATAAATGTCACTATGAGAATTTGAGAATGGAAGAAGGTGAAGACATTAGGAGATACTTTTAGAGAGTTGATAATACAATTAATGAAGTCAAGAATCAAGGAGGCAATATTACCGATGAAGATTTCATGGAAAAGATCTTGATGACATTACCAGATAGCTACAATGATAAGATCTTAGTGACTAAGGAGGTTTATGATCCAAAGAAGTTTACTAAAGAGAAATTGTTTGGCACTCTGACCACATTTGAGTTGAGGAAGTTCGAGAAGGAGAAGAGAAGATCTAAGATGAAATTTAAGGCAACTAAATTAGAAGAAGATCCTGACGGTAATGAAGAAGAAGAATTTGAAGCAAACTTTGTAAGAAGACTGAAGAAAGGTACTGACAAATACAAAGGTTTGTTACATCTTAAATGTTTTAGATGTGGAAAAATTGGTCATTTGGCTACAAGATGTCTAAAGAAAGGTCCTAAACATAAGTTTCAAAAGATCAATAAGAAGGCTTATTATGTAAATGAAGAGGCTAGTATTTTAGATGATGAGTCGGAAGTAGAACATTGGTTGTTTTATACTGAAGAAGATAAGAAACCAAAAATTGATATTTCTAACATTTGTGCTGAAGTTGATGATGATTTTGAAACCGCTTTGTATGTCCGAAGGAATAAAAATGAATGGTTGATTAATAGTGGTTGTTCACATCATATGACTGGAGATAAAAGTAAGCTTGTGTCACTTGATAAATATAATGGTGATCCTGATAGATTTGGTGATAATAAGGAAACTTATATTGTTGGTAGAGGCTCTATTACTTTCGATGGAAAGAATAATACTGGCAATGTCTATTTTGTGAAAGGTTTATGTCACAATCTCTCGAGTGTTGGACAGATGTGTGAAAATGACTATGATGTTGTATTCAAGAATGAAGGATGTGAGACTCGGAAGAGATCTGGAGATGGGATTGCAATTGGAAAAAGGATGGGAAGGAATATTTACCACCTTGAAGGTGCTTCAGAAGGATGTTTTTTACAATCTCAAACTGATGACAATTTTTTTTGGCACCGAAGGATGTGCAACATCCATTTTGACAATTTGGTAAGAATAAGTTCATCATGTGCAGTAAAAGACTTACCTAGATTACACAAACCAAACAAGTTATTTGCAAAGAATGTCAAGATGGAAAACAAAGGAGAGAATAGTTCAAAGAAAAATATCATTTATCTACTTTCTTATTGGAGCTAGTGGACACTGACCTATGTGGTCCTACCAGAACAAGGAGTTTACAAGGTGAGAAATATTTCATACTCTTTATTGATGATTATTCTAGGTTGACTTGGGTGGCATTTTTAAAAGAAAAATCAAAAGCTTAGTATGCAAAGGTTATACTCAGATTGAAGGAATTAACTTTGATGAGACCTATGCCCCTGTTGCCTGAATGGAGGTGATCCAGATATTTCTAGCTTTTATAGCATACAAAAATTTCAAATTTTATCATATGGATGTCAAGTCAACATTTTTGAATGGTGAATTGAAGGAAGAACTTTACATTTTGTAACCAAAAGATTTTAGTTCAAAAAAGGATCTAGATGTAGTATGCAGATTGAAGAAGACATTGTATGGCTTAAAATAGGCACTAAGAGCCTGGTATGGAAGGTTAGACGAGTACCTGATTGGTCAAGGATTTCAAAAAGGTTTTGTAGATAGTAGCTTGTATTACAAGATTTATTCATATTAGATTATGATTATTGTTGTGTATGTCGATGATATCATTTTTGGAGGAAAAGATGACTCGTGTAGAAGATTTACAAAGGAAATGTAGAAAGAGTTTGGGATGTCTATGATTGGTGAGTTGAATTTCTTTCTTGGATTGCAAGTAAATCAAAATAGTAAATGCATTTTCATTTCTCAGTCCAAGTATGTCAAGGAATTGTTGAACAAGTTTGGCTTGGAGAATTCAAAACCAATATGTACCCCAATTGTTACTGGTTGTAAGTTGACCAAGGAGGATGATTCACTAAAAGAAGATGCAAGTAAGTATAGATCAATGATTGGAGGAATTGTACCTAACCACTACTAGACCTGATATCATGTATGCAATATGTTTAGCAACAAGATTTCAACAAGAATTGGAAGAGTCGCATGTTATGGCAGTGAAGAGAATTTTTAAATATCTGAAAGGAATAGAAGGTCTTGGTTTATGGTATCCAGAAGGTTTATATTTCACGCTGACAACTTATACTAATGTAGACTGGGGAGGTTGTTTGGATAACCAGAGAAATACCAGTGGTGAAGCTTACTTCCTTGGCTTCTAGTTAGTTGCTTGGTCAAGCAAGAAACATAATTATGTAACTTTATCAATTGTTGAATCAAAATATATTGCAACATCCTCATGTCATACTCAAGTACTATGGATGAAACAACCTTTGAAAGATATAGGTGTAACTTTTGATAATCCAATTTCAATCATGTGTGATAATACCAGATTATAAATATCTCAAAGAATCCAGTACAACATTCCATAATAAAGCATATATCTATCAGATATCACTTCTTGAGAGAGAAGGTGTTGGAAGGTGAAGTGAAGCTTGAATATGTGCCTACAAAGGATCAAATATTAGACATAATTACAAAACCTTTGTGCATGGATGCTTTTGAGTATCTCAGGAGGAAGCTAGGTGTTCTACTTCTTCCTAGTGTTCACTAAGTGTACTTGTGTGTGCATTGGTCCAATGAATTGCATGCTTATCCCTATGCTTGGAAACTTCTTCTTAGGGGGAGCATAGTGAGTTATTAAGGGGGAGTTTTGGACCTTTGTCATTGATGTCAAAGGGAGAGAAGAACAGAAGAACAAAGAACTTTGATGCTAATATCTTTTGACAGTGAATTGTTTGCTTTGTTATTAATGAATGTTGACATCAATGAAAATGAGGAAGATTGTTAGAATGTGAAGTTGATGATATTCATGTTAATGTCATTAATAGTTGTCATTTATGTCAACATATCCTATGCGTATTTATGGTTTGGTTGTATCAGTTAATGTGTACCGATATCCTTGGTGTATTGGTAGAGGTGTTCATTGAAGGATGTGCTTTAAATATTTTTCTTTATCCTTTTCAATGGTGGTTCTATTTCGTGTGCAACATATGGTGGATTGATTATTTTGGCTCAATCATATTTGGAGCATGTTCATTATGTTTCGGTCCCAAAAACTACCGTGTAATGTGTTGATCATATCCATTGGTACCGAAAGCTTTGGAGTTAATGTAGCGTGTTGATATGCTCAAGGCATGATGTATTGAGAGAGGTGGTCCACGTTTCATTCCTTACCACTGCAGTAATGTTTTGGTGTGACTTATTTTAAATCAGTTTAGGTTGACTTGGTTGATGGCACCAAGCAGTATAAGAAGAGTGTGGATTTCAATTATTTGTAAGGGGCTTTCGTAATGCTTGTATGTGAAGTGATTGCGAACCTGATTACAAGAGATCCGTGTGTTGATGATTGTGTGTGTGGATGCAATCAGTAGCAAACTAATATATCATTCCTATATTGCGAGTGTGATTTTAGTGTTGGATTCAATCTCATTTCTTATATTCTGGTAGTGAGCTTATTTGTCTTCGTAGTGAGCCTATTTTATATTGGCAGTGACCCTTTTCATATTTCAGGGCATTGAGACCGACCGACAATAAGAAAACTAGTAGTGAGCCTTTGTAAAAAATACCTTAACCGATGCTTCATTTCATGAGAATTAGCTTCTCCGTGATTTTTCCCATTTTGGGTTTCCACGTAAATTCTGGTGTTCTTTGTGTTGGTGTTTATGTGCTTTCATGTTTATATCTGTTATAATTGTTTGATGTGGTTACCAAAATGAACAAAAGTTAATATTGATATAATAGTTATCATCATTTGTATGGTTTGTGTGTTTACTGGCAAAGTAAAGGTTTATTAAGTGCTTGGGAATAACTGATTTCCTTTTATATCTTCCTATATGAGGGAGAGGTCACACCTATTCATCATGTTTGCCTTTTTGGCAAGAGTCACGACCCTTCATAATTGTCCCTCTTTCGAAGAGTCACAACCCTTCATAATTACGACCCTTTCAAAAAGTCACAGCCCTTTCATAATTACAACCCTTTCAAAAAGTCACAACCTTTCATAATTACAACCCTTTCAAAGAGTCACAACCCTTCATAATTACAATGCTTTCGAAAAGTCACAACCCTTCATAATTACATCCTTTCAAAGAGTCACAACCCTTCATAATTACAACCCTTTCAAAGAGTCACAAAACTTTATAATCACAACCCTCTCAAATAGTCACAACCCTTTGAAAGAGTACAACCCTTCATCATCGTTGCCTTTTGAAAGAGTCACTTATTTTCTTCACATTCCTTTCTTATTCCCTTAATCTTTCTTTAACTTTGATGCTCTCCTCTTCCTTCTTCCTCCATATCCCTTTCAAATGAACTCTCCTCCCTTTTATATCTTATTTTGATGGAGTCACAACTCTTCATTACATATCTCTTGATCTTTCATTAAATTTAGTTAATTTAATTTAAATTATAATGTATTGTATCATATATTTATTTTTAAATCGTATTATATTATTCAATTCATTTTAATTTGTGTTGTGTTGCTTATTTATTTTTAATTATTATTTATTATTAAAACCTATTTCATAAAGGGGAATAACACCATTAGAGTCTTAGGATTATTTTGTTCAACTTTTGACTCCCAACTCTCTTTTAATAAAATTAAATTTTGGATGAATTTTGTTAGATCAACCACTTCCTTGGATACCCCCACATGTAAATACAATAATTTTGCTATAATTTCAAGGTACATTGGCATTGCCTTTGGGATAGGAGTTTCATTATCTGAAATGTGGAAATGGTTCATCCACAAACTAAAAAGATAGCTTGATCTTTTGTCAAACAAGCTTTTTTCTATGGTTGGACACATTTAAATTGCCAATAAAATCCTCATAGCTAGCAATGTTTACATGTCAAATAATGTCAGCTTCCTTAAAAAAAGTAGTTATATTCAACTAATGCAATAAATAAGTCAAATCTCTCTTCGAAAACATTATAACTCGCCAAGTAACCAATTAATTGAAGTGAACATGGTTATTTTGAGACGAGGGGGGAGGGGGAGGCAATGAGAGGGGGTGAATCAATATAACAATGAATTTTTTTAATTTAAACTCTATCCATCACTATAGCATCAATTACTAAATTCAATAATAATGTAGATGAGAACACAATAACATAATGTTTTAAGTGGAAACCCAAATAGGAGAAAACAATGACAAATCAATGCTTTTATATGTTTCTTCTTTTACAATGTTTGTAGGCACCAACCTCCTAGAAGCACCAACCCCTAAGTTTATGAGCACCAACTTACTAGAAGCACAAACTCTCACAATTTATAGGCACCAACCTACTCAAAGTGCCAAATATCACAACCGTTAAAGGCACCAACCCGTTATTCAAATGTCCACCTTAACAATGTTGCTTCTCCAGCAGAAAATGGATTCAATACAATGCTTTTCTGCCACACTATCCTTCTCAAATGCTTATGATCCGATCATACTACTGTCCATAATCTCCTTATAAAACTCACCATAACTCTTCCATAAACTGCTAGTATAGGGACAATAAATTTGATGTTTCCTTTAAGACTTTACCTATCAACTTGGCACATTCTCCATTTAAATCTGTATGCATTAAATTCATTTATCTGTTGTAGCTTCTTCTGCTTTGAACAATTAAATTATTCAAAAGATGTTCTCATTTAATCTATCATAAATCTGTAAGAACTATATCCTCTCGGTCCTCTTTACTTCTCTACAATATCCTCTTTGTGGTATACATATGCATGTGCAATTTATTGCACACCACAAACTGTCAGCAACCCATTCTTTTTATTTATATTTTTCAAGATTTTCTGCTACTTCAATATGCTCAATCTCTTCATCCAGAACTGCAAGATTTTCTTCTTTATATCACCATTAACATTGCATAATCCTTCTTTTATATCTGCATATATCTTCTCTTACAACCTTTCCATTTTCAATCCTATCTCCATTTATATCTACATTTTCCTTCTTACAATGATCTTTTTATATAGATCTGAAAGTGTCTAATGGATATATGCTTTTTCATACACCACTTTTCTTCTTTTCTTATATTCACCTCACACGCCTTCCAAATGCCTTGAAATTACCTTTTATACCTTCACCTCACACGCCTTCCAAATGCCTTGAAATTACCTTTTATACCTTCAAGATAGAAATGATGTAACTTTTTAGCAATGAATGGATGACTCTTAATCAATCCACATTCCTCTTTTTATGACTAACGATTTACATATCCTTAACTTGATCACATCGTTTCTTAATTGAATCGAACTTTTACTTTGATTATTTTCATTTCAAAAGAAACAATTCACTAGCTATTCTTAATCTGACCAATTAGAAGATTGTTCACTTGGCACATTAATACTTCTTAATCTGACCCATTAATAATAACCTTTCTTTGTATTTGTCTTGACACCTTTCTATGATGATTGTAGCTTTACTCGATAAGATGGAAACTTAATCATTTAAATGGTTGTTTGATTTCTTAGTTTTATAGGATCATCTTTGATCAAGATATACTTTATCATCAATGATTGATCTAACATCTTGAAAATACAAATCGTGCATGATCAATTGATATCTATGTTTGATACATTAAAGGTTGGAGTACTCCAAAAGATGTCGTCTTGATGAATACCAACATGTGTAGAATCCCAATAAGAAGCATCCACAAAATATTGACTGTAAGTAAGAAGAAATATGTTTGATAACATTGAGTCTGCCTGGAGACAACCCGATATCTGATATACCATATGTTCATTCAATTCCACAAACATCATATCATGTCCACTCTCTTCACTTAATCAATTGTCCATTTATGGCATAAGAGCTCAATGCACAAATATAAACTGCCTCCTCTTCTAATAACCTTTCTGCAAGCCCTCCTTATTAATAAAATAATTAAATCGTCGTTGTATGTATGTATATCATTGTTTGCATCATTTCATATCTTCTTCATCGAATTCGTTATGAGTTGCTAATATAATTTGTTCTCCTCTTCATCTCTATGTTTTGAGACTATCATGCCCCGCCCGAAAATCCTTGGAAATAAGGATCAAAATAAGCATATATATATATATATATATATATATATATATATATATAAGATAGACTAATAACATTACAACAATGAAACCAACTACAATAATAAGCATTAAGTAATATAAGAAGTGCAAGAAATATGACACAACTATAATCTACATATGCAAGTGGAAGTCTTACAACACCGCCCAAGATTCCCAAGCACACTACTAAGATTCATGGGATGGTTACATACATCCACTAGTTCGTTATTGTTTAAGTGATCAACATACACAAGTTTATCTAGTTACTATTATATACATTTCCATAATGATGTTCTTTTTTAAGCCCAAGCGACAATTTCTACCATGGTTAATCATACAAGTTTATTTACTGATTAATCACATAGACAAACATAAATACACATATAATTACTATTAGGATTATCGAAAGATTGATGTGATTAGAATTTGGGAGGGTGTGTTTCCCAAAAAAGGTATCTTAAAAGTCAACTTACATCTTCTGGCCAAGGGCGTAAGTGCCCACTCTTTGATAAATGATAAACTCATTTACTTTATCACATGATAAAAGCTTTTACCAGAAATGATGAAACTCTAAATGACATACGATGAAGTTCCTAAATCGTACAAAGAAATATTTTGTCGTATGATGGAATACCAGTTTGTACAATAGAATACTCTATTGTATGATAATCTTATTGACTTTTTTAAAAGAAAAAGCTAGGAAAAGAAGAGGGAAGAATAACCCCCACCACATGGAGTACCATAAATAGGCACATCAAGGAGGCAAACACTTGATCGCACTAGAAACATAATCACAAGATTATACTGATATTCATTTTAGAGCACCAATTGAAGTGTTCCTATAATAACCTTAATTATGCAATTACCAAGAAAGGAGCTATAACAAGCATGTTCAGTACCAACATTGAAACAAGAAAACTACTACTAAGCATCTCATTGTTACTTATATTTACATTTTCTTTATATTGAGGATCTATTATACAAGATTACATTGCATAGGACATGGGTCCTTAATAACATACATGAGAATGACATAACATGAACCAAATACAATAAAAGTTGAGTAAGGAGGAGAGGAAAAAGATGAAGCCCAATGCTGAAGTTGAAGTCACTACTGACGAAAAACTCTGGTCTCCAATGGTGATTGGCCACTCCACCAGACCATGTGGAACCCTTAGGCCCACCCCACCGTGCTAGGAGATGAACACATGACCCAAACACAACAACAATGAAACACTAGGGAGTAGGCTTACACACGCGCCAAACATAGGGTACTCACTTCAACACATGAATAAGAAAGATTTGTTATCTACTTTTTACAAAGTAATCAATATAGGGTTCTACTCCATCTATAATGAGGTTAGGTGATAGGGTAAAATAAATGAGAAAGTATCATCGTGTAGCACAAGTAGCTCACATTGAATGAATAATCCTCTCACAGAAATAATGAGTCCAAAATCAATACCTTGCCTCTCATAGGCGGTTTCATCTCCACATCTCATCCCAAGCTCAACAAGTTCTAAAGCATGAGGAGAACAAACATGTAAAACACACATAAACCACTTTCACAATATGCAATTTGAATTCTAAAATACCAACTTATATGAGAGGGAGTAATTTAATAATTAATTACAGATACATCAATTTAAAATGGATGATATTAGCTCAGTATGAAAGGTCAAAAGTCATAACAATAACAAATGCAAAATTATACTAACACAAAAAAAAACACTCAAGGTAAACAAATTACATAACACACACTCAAATGGACACAATGTCAAAGACACAGATCCCAAGGTGTTTTGATAAATAAATATTGGATATAAACATCCCTACATGTTCCAAGACATATCTATTATTTAAAAATTGAGCAAAGAGCTCCAAAACACAAAAATACTAATTTTTGTCAAAATTCAATGAGGGTTCTAAAATCAACATTTTAACTTGAAAGACCACTTTCAGGCCAAAATATACAAATATTCAAAATGTTCTATAATCATTTCAATTTGTTTATCTTATTCCTTGTAGCAAAGACAACCTATATCAAAATCTAATTCATACCCAACATGATGAATGACGGATTCTAGATAGCACACAAAATGGTGCAATGAATAAAAAATCTAAAAATAAAATTTAGATTTAGGCTACAAAATTAAAACCCATTAGTCTAAATCTACCAAAAACACACTTTTCAAATAAAATTCCAATTCCAGATTCACAATGAAGTTCTATTATCCACACAAATTATCACATTTGCATTTTTATATCATTATTCACATGCAATCTTCAAATGACCATAACTATATGAGAATGAACTCAAATTGAGTCAAGTAAGAAATTCTATTACATAATTCTATCATCCCACAAAATAATATGAAATCAAAACACCCAAATTCTACTTTTTACATTTCTTCCATTTTTCAAGCAAAACCATTATACTCTCATAAACTCTATTAAAATAGCTTCAATTTTCAACTTTCAAAAATTAAAATTCTAAATGTACCCTTTGGTTCTAAAAGTGCCCAACAACTCTTTTTTAACATAAAATTCACATTTTCATTATTTCTAAAAATTTGGGCAACATAACACTATCTAGGGCACGTTTTTTATATTTTTTTTTACAAAACAAATGATACAATGCATGAAACTAAAATGTGTAATAATATGAAAATTTTTAAATCTTATTGCTAAACAAATAAAACTAATTTGGATTGAAAAGATTGAGTATAGAGAGAAATTAATAAAACTCTACCTCAACTTGAGCAAAACTTTGAAATTGAAGAACTCTTCACATACCCAACCATAGCTTTAATATTTTGGACAAC
Source organism: Chamaecyparis obtusa (assembly GCA_027943335.1). Lineage (NCBI taxonomy): Eukaryota > Viridiplantae > Streptophyta > Pinopsida > Cupressales > Cupressaceae > Chamaecyparis > Chamaecyparis obtusa. Next base: position 86,030 of record BSBK01001910.1, read on the forward strand.
AAACATAATTTAAAGAGACTAATCTATTGAGCTTCTACCCACAAAAATCTTTCCAATAGATTTCTCCCAACAAAAAAATCAAATTTTTCATGTAGAAGGATTTGAGAGTTAAAAAATCATTTTTTCAAGAATAAGAAAAACTCCTCCTTTCTCTTTCTTTCTTTCTTTTTTTTAAAAAGATTTTCATTTCACCTTTTGAAATATTTAAAATAACTAATAATTAAAATACATTTTTTATTCTTAAATACTTAATTTATCATGATAATGCAATGCCTATCAAAATAAGCACATATATGTCATATTCATCTTTTTTAAAATATCTATTAATCTATTTCAAATATTCAATAAATATTTACACTATAAAACTCAATATAACACTAAATCATAGATTTAATAAATATTCACTTCCTTCTAATCCCTAATTATTCCCAAGTGCCCCAAATATTATTCAATTATTATTTCATCATCAAAAGTCATATAATAATTGATTTAAACTCATTTAATCAAAATTAACTATTAACTAAAATTATTAATCTAACAAAACTCATAATTTGCAATAAAACTTTTACAAAATACATTTAAACACAAAGACACTTATCACAGAGTATCCACATAGGGTTAGGGTTATTGGCTTTTATCATATAGTAGTAGCCAAATGTAATAAGGTTATTTCAAAGATAAATCGTGTTTAATTTAACACGACGAGGATAAGCTTAAGGAAGTTAGTCAATGTGTCATCTCCGAATAACCACCATTGGGGAAATAGACACACTCAAATCCTATAGCTCAAGTGGAATGTGTCTGGTACCTATTCAAATTAGCACATAGAGTACATAGCCAAAGCACATAAACATAAACAGTCATAGTGAAGGATAACGGGACACCGTGTAGATATCGCAAGCAAGTGACTATGGCTCCATCTCACTTCGTACCAGCACCATTGGCAAAATGCATAGCAAGATGCAGTACATCATACACAACATATAACCATACTAAATTATTTCTACCAATATGAGCATATGTCCATTTAAATCTTCTTAAAATTCACAGTGGCATATAAGACTCAATGTCTAAGAATTAGTGGCAATCATCCTAACCTACTAATTCAATTTTTAGAACGTAAACAATTAATATATTTAATCAATAAAGTACCATCATGAATATACTATTCAAAAAGGTAAATAACAATATGATACAATATCATAGTATTTCATTTATTGCAACATGCTATTTGTTAGATATATAACATATGTAAATATTGACACGATGGCGAGCGTGAGCGGAGGTAGCGGAGAGGAGGGAAAATTTTTGAATGGGCTTTCGAGCGGGAAACATGCAGAGAAGGGACAGTCTGATCAGGATGCGGCCCAGATGCAGGAGAAGGACAGTGGAAAGAAAGATGCGACAGATGATGGGGACCCACGAGCTTTGCAACTGGATCCAGGTGAAAAGGTGGGTTTTTTTTTGGAGATACTCAATGCCCGTTGGGATGCTGGACTAATTTGTTTGGAGTCAAACCCTCTGGTAAGTCCTCCTTCCCCAAGATCAATAACATCTTCAATAAGGAGAAAGGAACTTTTGCTTTGGAAGTGCCTTCGGAGCTTATTGATCACAACATTCGGAGTATGGCGGCTACGCTTGTTGGTAAGTTCATAGGCTCTCGACCGAATATTGATTTGGTCAGAGCTTTTACTAAGAAGAAATGGGATTTAAAAGGACAGGTTGAAGTAACAGCTATGGCCAAAGGGTTTATGTCTTTTGAGTTCTCTTGCTCTGAAGATTACTCTAAGATTCTCTGTGCGGGTAACTGGTCGATGGGGAGATCCACTCTTATCCTGCAGAAATGGACTTCCAATCTGGACCTAAATAATGATTTCCTGACCCAAGCCCCGGTCTGGATTAGGCTTCCAAAGCTTCCTTTGGAATATTAGCACGAGGATGTTTTTGATGGCATAGCCACTGCTTTTGGCGAGCTGCTATCCATTGATCCTATCACTGGTGCCAAAAAAAGATTCATGTATGCAAGAATATGTGTGGGGGTAGTCGAAGGACAGGATATGCCTGAAGTGATAGAGTTTCATTCTAGGCTGGGAAGGAGAGTGCAGCAGATTGACTATGAAAATGTGCATTTTGCCTATTTCCACTGCAAAAAGGCAGGTCACAAGGCCAAAATATGCCCAATATTCTTAGAGAAGGAAAAAGCACGTAAGGCCCAAATCAAAAAAGGAAAGAAAAAGGAGACCCAGAAGCAGCAAAAAGGCCCAAATCAAGATGAAGGATCAAGGAAGGTGTGGAAGGAGAAAGCCCAGGAGGGAAACGCTCAAGGGATGGCTCCTCAAGGGGAAAAAACCATGATCCCTTCTGAGATCCCTCCTAAACATAGCAGTCTGGAGAAAGCTCTGGAGGGAAATGCTCAAGTTTTGAATCCTCAAGGGGATAAACCCAAGGACCTTTCTGAGATCCCTCCTGAACTTAGCAGCTAGGAGAGAAAGGAAAGCCCCGACAACAGGATCCAGCATGAATCCCGCAAGAAATGTGGCAATAGGGATATGGTAGATGGTGGTAACGACCCTATTTTTCAGGCTTCTTCTGCTGAGGAGCGAGATTTTGGAAGCAGGACCATCCATGAGGAAGGGGAGTTCATCTTGGAGGAAATCAAAGAGGATTTGATAGTTCCTGAGACCCAGGAGACAGAGGGCACCATGGAGGTCAGGGGCCCCTCCCTTTCACAAGAATCTATCTTAAGCAGAAGCTCGCTTATTTCCCCTAGCAAGGTCAATAGAATCATTGATCTGGTTACCTCCTCCTCCCCAGGGAAAATATCCAGAATGGAGGCTCTGTTTGAGAGTTGCAAAGATGAGAATGCTGGTCCCTAGATATCGGTCAAGAAAAAGAAGAATAGTAGGGACCCATCGCCAGTGTCTCCGACTGCTACAAGAAGCAGGGCTAAAGTTGACACAGGGGGCAAATTAAGCACCCTAGGCAAATAGAACAAACATCAAATCAGAAAGGAAGAAACAAGAAGAAACATAGCGGATGGAACCCAAAAAACCATCCAGGATACATACCCTCAAAAGAAAATATGAAGATCATATCTTGGAATATTCGTGGACTCAATGGTATCCACAAACAAGAGGTTTTTAGGAATATGATTAGGGATCATAGACCGAAATTTTTTTTGATTCAGGAAACGAAGATGAAGAAGGAGAAGATTGAGAGTATTTTTTTCAGCAAAGGCATGAAGTTGATGGCTACTAACTCTTCGGGAGCTTCTGGAGGGCTGTTAGTGATATGGAAGGACAACTTAACAACGGACATTATCTTTGATGAAGGTAACATTTTGCTTATCCAATTCGTGAATTCTAAGGACCAAGAAAGCTGGTTTGTGATGAACATCTACGCCCCTAACACAAAAAATGGTAGGAAGCATTTCTGGAATAAAATCAACAATCTGATGCCCTTATGGGGAGGGTCTAAGGGTCTCATTATGGAAGACTTCAACACTCCCCTGCTGGCTACTGAGAAGTTAGGTGGGCTTCCTCCGGACTTGGATAGTAGAGAACACCTAGCTGATTTTATTGATGAGCTTGCTCTCCTTAATGTGGAGTTAGATGGTGGTAAGTTTACTTGGTCTAATCGAAGAATTGGTCCGGAGTGCATTCAGGTTAGGCTGGATAGAGCTTTGATCACTATGGATTGGATGAACTCTTACCATTGGAAACTCTCCACCTTGGTTAGACTTGGTTCGGACCATTCCCCGATCACTCTCACTCTTGAGCTTTGCAATAGGAAAAAGGTCTTCCCGTTCAGATTTGAGAAGATGTGGACTGCTCATCCGGGTCTGTTTGATAGAATAAGAGACTGGTGGAGCATTGATGTGGAAGGAACTACTATGTTTAAAGTGGCAAAGAAACTCAAAAATATTAAAATGGAACAAAAAGGACTTTGGTGATATTTTTCAAACTAAAGAAAGGATAATGGAGGATCTTGTTGGGGTTCAGGAGGAGATACAAAATGTGGGTTATGATGAGGAGAGACTGAATGTTGAAAAGGTTATCCTTACTGATCTTCACAACATTGTGAGCAAAGAGGAAATGTTCTGGAGCCAGCGTTCTAGATTGGTGTGGCTTAAGGAAGGGGACACAAACTCCAGATTCTTTCACCTCTCTACAATGAAGCATAAGGCTACCAACATAATTAGTGTTATAAAAAAGGGGGATTTCTCTCTTAAAGATGATAAAGAGATCACCTAGGAAGCAATCAGTTTTTTCTCCTCCATCCTCTCCAAAGAGACTAATCTGGGTGTTGAGGATCAGAAGGTTATTCTCAATTCCATCCCCAGAGTTATTAAGGCTAGTCAGAACAGAGCCCTGGTGGCTATACCAGATATGGAGGAAATCAAGGTGGTTGTCTTCTCTCTGCCTACTGAGAAAGCCCCTGGCCCAAATGGGTTCCCTAATTTCTTCTTCTAGATCTATTGGGAAGTCCTTAAAGAGGATCTTGTTAAAGCGGTGCAGGAATTCTTTGGTGCCAAGAGTTTTCTCAAAGAGATTAATGCCACTTTCTTGGTTCTCATTCCCAAAGTTCCAGGTGCAAACACTTTTGACTCTTTCAAGCCTATTAGTCTCTGCAACTCTCTTAATAAGATCTTTTCTAAGGTTTTAACTATTAGAATGATTAAAATCCTTCTGGAGATCATTTCCTCGCAACAAATGGGCTTTGTCCTAGGTAGACAAATCCTGGACTCTATTATAGCTGTTCATGAGGTGATACACTCTTTAGAGGAAGGAAAAAAGGATGGCTTCCTGCTCAAGCTTGATCTATCTAAGGCCTATGACAGGGTGGATTGGTCATTCCTGGATTAGGTTTTGCATGCCTTTGGTTTTAATGACATCATTCGAAAGATCATTTCTCAACTGATATCCACCCCCAACTTTGCGGTTATGATCAATGGTTCTCCCATAGATTTCTTCAAATCTTCTAGAGGGCTTAGGCAAGGGGACCCCCTCTCTCCCATCCTCTTTATCATTCTGGCTGAATGCTTGGGCAGACTGATTCTTGATAAAAGGAGCAAAGGTGCTTTAGTTGGCTTGAAACCTTCCTCCGGACCCCTGGTCTTCAATCATCAGCAATTTGTGGATGATACCATCCTTGGGGGAGATGCTTCAGTTGAGGAAGCCAGACAGGTGAAGGAAATTGTAAATTCTTACTCTTATGCAACAGGTCAGCTCATTAATTGGAACAAGAGCTCGGTCTTTTCTGTCAACACCCCTAAGGGCAGACAGAGGAAAATTGCTAACATCTTGGGCTGTGGCATTGGGACCCTTCCTTCCACTTATCTGGGGCTCCCTATGGGGACTAGACCTCCAGACCACTTTTGGGATAATTTAATTGACAGGTTCAATAGAAAGCTGGCTGGCTGGAAGGGCATCATTCTGAGTCAGGCAAGAAAAGTGCTTCTAATCAAGTCCACTCTTCAGAATCTACCCATTTATGCTCTCAGCCTCTTCTCTATTCCCTCCAAAGTGGCTGCTACTTTGGAGTCCATCCAGAAGAAGTTTCTGTGGGCTGGATCGGAAGGTAATAAGAAGTACCCGCTTGTGGCTTGGGATAATATTTGCAAATCTAAAAAACAGGGGGGTTTGGGGATTAGGAACCTGAAGCAGTTCAACAAGGCTTTGCAAGCTAAACAGATTTGGAGGATATTTATATCCAAAGGTGAATGGAGGGACATTCTAGAAAATAAGTATGTCACCAACATCAACTTAAAGTAGTTTATCAGCAGAGATGAGGAGCCTAAGGGATCTAATATTTGGAATGGCATCATTAAAACTAAGGGTTTAGCTTTTGAGAAGGCGAAATGGAAACTTGGCAATGGTGAAGATATCAATTTTTGGCTTGATGACTGGCTTGGTGTGGGGCCTTTATGGAATTTTGATCAGTACAATAGATGGGCGATGCTTTGCATGGAAAGATTTGGCTATAGGGTGAGAGACTATAGGGTAAACAAGAATTGGGTTAATTTGACTGAGATATCCCAGGAGCTCAAACCGGTGATGAATATGATCAAGCTTTGTCCCTTGTCTCTCAGCAAGGATGAACTCGTTTGGGGGCTGACTAAGGATGGCAACTAAACTGTGGCATCGGGCTATGATACTATGTAGAGGTGTGGTCTTGTCCCTGTCTGGGCCAATGCTTGGTTTGCTGGCCTAACTCCCAAAATCAACATCTTTTTTTGGTTAATGCTTCAAAACCACATTTTGATGGTGGACAACCTTATCAAGAGAGGTCATCATATTCCTAATCGTTGCATCCTTTGTAAAGCACAATTGGAAAGTGTTGATCACCTTTTCATACATTGTCATTTCACTAGGAACATATGGTCTTCTTTCCTGGCTTTCTTCAAGCAGACCTGGGTTTTTCCCAGTAACATAACTGAGCTATTCCAATAGTGGCATAGAGGGGTGGCTAGGGATGTGAGTCAAGGCTTATGGGCTTGGTCTCTCCCTCATCTTTGTTGGGGGGTGTGGAAGGAGTGGAACAACCGCATATTTAGGGAAAAACAAGCTAATGTTAAGGTGGTGTTTTATAAAAGTTTAAATGCTCTGGTCGAAAACTACACTGTTATCAAAGGCTATAACCCACTTACCAATGCTAAGGAGAAGGATTGTAGCAAGAGGGAGGATTGCAGATGGTCCCTTCCACCTAAGGGTTGGTGCAAAGCCAACTTCGATGGTGCTGCGAAAGGCAATCTTGGCCAGGCAGGGATTGGGGGTATAATCAGAAATGAACATGGGAAAGGCATGCTGCTATATCGGCTCCTCTAGGAGTGCAAACCAACCATGTTGCAGAGGCGACTGCGGCTCATCAAACCATAAAGCTGGCTATGGATATTGGATTCAGAAATCTGTGGTTGGAAGGTGATTCAAAGAACATAATCGACTGTCTCAATGAAAAAAATATGCCGACCTGGACGATAGCCAACCTGGTTAATGAAAGTGTTCAGTTCCTCAAATCTTTTGAAAAAATCCATGTGGCACATGAGTACAAGGAGGCTAACCAAGTTGCTGACAGGTTGGCCAATTGGGCTGTCAGAAATAACGAGGTGAAAAGATGGATGGAGGGGCAATTAATTCCGCTCGAAATCAAGGAATTAATGGAAAGTGAGAGAATCCCGGGCAGATTCGGAAATATCAAAATTTAATGATGAAAGTTTATGTGTTAGGGAATTTGTGATGATATATGATGTATGAGAACACGAGCCAAAGTATGAATCACCTGGGCAACTACCACCATTGCACGTCATGGCTTGTTTTTGGGTGTTTCTCTCTAAATGCTAAGGGAAGGATCGAGAACATTTTTCATACCAGTTTCTTGCCCAAAACTTTGAAGTGCTCTGTGACCAGAAGCTTTGTCTGCAGAACGAGAAGGAAAATGGTGGGGGAACGCCACGGAAGGGAACCTGAGGATGAGGCAGAGAAATGGCAGAGGCGGTCGAAGGTGTGGGGTATTCTGAGTAAAGGGAGGTGACCACTTTCATCGAAAGACTGCATGGATGGAAACCCTCGGTCACCAAAACAATGGTTAAAAATTGGAATGAGGGGAGTGTTAAAATTGATGGGGTTGAGTTCAATGTAACAGAGGAGGTTATCTCAGCAGTGACGGGCATTCCGATTGTTAGGAAGAAATTCTACAGAGATCATCGCATTTTTGGTCAGGCGATGGCAGAATTCACCAAAGGAAAGGAGGAGAAGAAGGCTCTTGAGAAGCAGGGCACTTACTACCTGCCGAGATCCATCAAACCACTGTGGAGGTTCGTGTTGAGAGTGATCATTAAATACATATCTCTGGACACAAGGTTTGATCTCATTTACTCCTACCACTTCGTGCTTCTCAACCGTTTCAGGTCTGGGACTAAAATCTCTATTCCTTTTTACCTCTACTTGTCCATCAATGAAAATATAAATGATTATAGGGATAAACCCATTGGTAATCCTGCTTTTCATGAAGGTTTGTTGTTGTTAATTTATGAGTTTTTCAAAGCTAAAACCATAGGTAAAGAAATTAATCAGGGGAAAGGGGGGATGGTGGGCTTTGATGAAGAGCTAGACTCGGGTGAAGAAGAGTATGTCCCTTCTGACACCGAGGAGAGTCAAGATATGCATTTTGACTTGGATGCCGATGCCTCCCCACATACCAGAAAGGGGAAAAAGAAGATTAAGAAAGAAAAAAAGGTTAAAAAGGAGAAACCTAATTCTAAGCAGTTCATTGAGGTCTCTTCCAATAGGGATTATGACGAGGAAGTGGACAGTATGGACACTGAGGGAGACAACGCTGAAGCTGAGGAAGATACAATTGGGGAGGAGGAGGAAACAAAGAAGAATAAGAAGGGGAAGAAAAATTTTATCATCAAAATGCCAACAAACAGGGAAGAGGTTACGGATTGTGGCAGGAAATAGAGGAAAAAGAGGAGAATGGAAGAGGAGAATAAGGAGGAAGGACAAGAGGAAGGGAAGGATAGTGAAGAGGAAGAGGAGAGTCAGGGGAGAAAGGACGATCATATGCAGGCTGCTGAAGATCAAGGGACTAACCAATACGCATGCAAGATAACAGATAAAGAGAAGAATGTGGTTTGGAGAGACTTCCACAATGTGTCTGTCAGAATGGGCCTAAAGAGAGAAATGATGAGAACCCTGGTTAAGGAAAACAAGGAAGGCAAGATTCAAATGGAGGACATCATAGACCCTGCCCTAGTGATTCTAAGTGACATTACCAAAGAACACCCTCAGATGGATGTCCTCAATAATGCCAAAAATAGTGTTATTGATAGCTACAGGACAACCAAATGGACTTTCCATGAAATTCAAGAGCTAAAATTTCGGGTGGGTATGCTGGAAAGGGAGGGCAATAGTAGAAAGATAACGCTAACGGAGGAGAAGAATGAGATGGAAAGTAAAATGGAGGATGTGAAGAAGAGGATGCAGAGCTTGGAGGGGACTTTGCAGAAAATTGCAGAGCAAAGCCACATCATCCTCAAAGCCTCAAATGATAACATAAAAGTCTTGATCAGTAAATTTGAAGAACACAGGAGCAACAAGGAGGAGTCACCAAATAGTAGCAAAGATAAAACTCTGGAGGAAGGGTCGAGGAAGAGAACTAGGTCTAGTACCATGAAGAAAGACACACAGGAACCTGACAAGGCGACTGAGCTCGAGATTCAAGCGGCGGAGATACTCAGAGAATTTGCTTGATCTACTCCCCTGGTTTTTTTGGGCCTGGCCTGGCTTTTTGCTTTCTGTTTCTAGACCTGTTTCCTGGTTTTTACTGTTTGTATTGTTGGTGGACTGTGTCTGGCCTATATTTTGCTATGGCTATCGTATCTTAGTGAACTGTAACTGCTATATCTTTGTTTATGTTTAATTCTGTTTGGGTTTCAGGGCCCCTTTAAAACTTGTTTTCCTTAATCAAAAACATGTTATTTGTTAGATGAAATAGTATTTAACATCAAGTATACTCACCTCATTGTACCTGCAATCCAAAGTTTGAGGCTCTATTACCTCCTTGCAATGACAAAGTTGGAGAGGCACTACAGAGACATGCTTGGTTATCACTGTTAATTTGAAGAAACAATCTTCTATTAATCAAGTTGCTGTGAACATCTTCATTAACAAGTGACGTGGCAAAACTTGCTGACTTGTCTCCATAGTATTTTTCTTCTATAATCTCTGATTTGTTGTCTTCATCTTTCCTGTTTGATTCTAATAATCGCGATGCTGCAATTTTTGTCCATAATTAATAACTAGATAAAATGGTTATTTAGCCACTCTCATTTATCTCATAAACATTAGATTAATATTATCCAAGCACTTCAAAAGGAAACAACCTAGCGAGCGGCTCCCAATTAAGTCTACTCTACGTTTTTAACGTGTATCAGCTATTATCATATCTTCATAAATTGTAATTCCACAGCTCCTACATTATATATTCCAGCATATACCAATAGCGTGTGTTCTCTACTATTCCAACATATTCTAGTATATCACTCATATCCATTTACCATTTCATTAAATCATTGTAGCATTCATTGTTTCTTCCACTTTTGACATTAATGACAAGATCTAACAATCTCTTAACTATGCTTTACATCAATGACAATATTTTCAACATTAATATGCAAGATGGTACTGACTAAAAATAGTAAAACCTGAATAAGTTATCCAAAATCATTCCAAAAAGTGTCATTCATCTGCATTAATCCATGTAAACACACTAGCAAAATCGAAATACCCTTCTAATCTTGATGACGCCAACCCAGAATCCAACACTAGTTGCACTACAAGAGAACCAAAAAACATGGCGGCAATAAATATGTTTGCATTGAAATGACAGGATGAATGTTGCTTATAATACCTGAAAATTGGTTTTGGGACTTGTTACATGATGATTTATCACAATGTTATGGATAACTTGTTTATGATTTTAGTTGAGAGCTTTTGACAATGATGGATTGGTGGTGTAGGATATTCTTGATGGTTTTTTAGCGATTGCATATTCTTGGGTTGAAGATCTTGGTTTGACTTAGTGCGTTCACATTTTTAGTTTGTGTAGACCCAAATGATCTTCATTTAGGAGATGGTTTTCAGGACGCCATGTGTGACTCAATACCACAATTCAATGAGAGATTTTAGGGGTGATGTGGATTTACCATTTAATGATGGATGATCTTATTCAACGTTTGCTGATATTTTTGAGGAGCTCTTACATGATGTTGATGCAAAAGATTCTTTCATACCTGTAAGTTGATTGTTAGGAGATGATTAGCTTCAAGTGGACTTGGAGATGTTAACACCTTGGAGTCATAGAGCTTGTGGTTGAGGTGTTGTTAATTTCTTTTGAATTTGACATGTTATCTTTGTTTGATAAGATGGTTTGTATTATGTTATGATGTACTCTTGATTACTGATTAAGAGTTTTGGCATGATAAATGTGTTTGATATGTTTACTAGAGCATATGTTCTTCCTTGTTTTAGGAGGTATATGATCATGATGTCATGTTTATGTTCTTGATTCGGTTGTTGAACTTTGTCATTGATCTTATTTGGTTGTCTTCATATTGAGTACACGATCATTTGCTTGGTTGCTTCATATGATGCTATGTTGCATTTTGGAGTTTAGCATGGATTGATCCATTACAAGTGCTCATGGATACATGGAGACTAATGTGAGTCTTAGAGTTATCTTATGCATAGAGATGTGTGTTGAAATGGATACTCTTGATGAGATTTCAATAGGAAGTTGAAGAAGCCTACACCTTTATTGGATGTGAGTTCAATGTGGACATCTAAGGAGTTTGTTCTTAGATGAATCATGATGACCTAGATATCTTGGAGGACCATTCTCATTCCATACTCATGGTCTACTTAGCAAGTTTTCATCTGGAAAGGTACATGCCCATTCTTGATTTAGATGAGTTGCATTCTATGATTTATCTTTCATAGATATGGATCTTGAGCTATGGATTGATGGTTAATTCTAAAGGATTCATTTTCTGGGATGGATAGCATGGTTATCTCCTTGGACATATGAGTTGAGGCTATGATATCATCATGAGGATTTTAGGAGATTGTTTGTTGGGCAGGTTTCTTGATTTAGGAATGTTTTCTTTGACTTTGACTATTTTGATTAGAGAAGCTTTCATCCATGATTGGCTTTATTACATGGTATATATGTTGTGTTTATATATAAGATATAAAAGATTGGGTTTAGTTATGGCTTTTCTTTTGGGGTGTCGTTAAGGAAATCATACTTGACATATTTTGTATCTAGAAGCATATGCAAGACATATTACATGCTTATGATATGTAATTTGCCCCTTTAGCCTTGGCTATCTTCCTAGATGTTTGGTTTCACATGATATTGGGTGTGGGGCTTTGTGTGGAGCTATGGTGATTACTAGGCTTGTGTTTAAGTGTTGTCTCTTGGATTTTTGGTGTTGACATGGAGGTTATTTTATCTCTTTCCTTTTTTGGTTGTGGAGAACTTGGGAAAGCCATGAAGACTTGTGGTGAGAGTTGTATTTGTAGGTTATTGGTTTATAAGTTTTGCATATCACTGTGGATGTTCCCTTGTACTACATGATGTTGTTTACACCTATGTGATGTTAGTGGTAGACTTGATATGCCTTGATCTTTTTCCGATTTCCTTACCCATGTAGTGTGAATTCCTAGATGTATATGTTATTCATTGACAAGTTTGCACATGGAGCTTGTAATTACATGTGACAGGTTGTATATGTTGATGGCATAAGTTTACTATGTATTGTATACATTTGAGTTATGAATAGTTGGATGTGTTAGCACTTATTGTGGGTGTTATTTTAGCTATAGATGTTGTATCTTGGCAAGTACTTTTGCATATTGATACCTCTAGATTGAGTATGAGTTTGGGATATCGGTTGAAGTAGTACTTATGCTTTATTGTGATATATAGTATGACTTCTCTTTGGATGGCTTCTTATCTTTGTGCAATAGCATAATGGAGGACGGGAGCCTTCATGATTGGGGTGGTGGTCAAATTGTTTCTTATTACAGGTATCTTGATGTAGCATACAGAGCACTTTGATTCCCTAATGGTGTATGTGGTTATGGAATTGTTCCCTTATTCATGTTTGAGGTTATTTGTTATTTGTTCAGCAAGCCTAGTAATCACCATTTATTCAACCCCACAAGCCTAGTGACCACCACAAGCATAAGCTTGCATTTAGTATTATATGTTTTTTTTTTAAAAATAGGGGTGGTTATTACAATGCTCCATGAAATAAATATGAACGATTACAAAGAAGATTACATTCTAATAAGAAAAAAGCCTCTAGAACATAATCATCTTTGACTTCAACTAAACAAATGCATTTTATTGAATTCTTCCCCATATAAAGGACACCAATTTCCATTATGAAATATAAAGCATTGCAACTGTATTATATGATTTGATAAAATTTCTCAAATAGTGAACTACCCCCATAAAACTCCTTGCCTCGATCACAATGAAAATCTTGGACTGCTTCAAAATGGCTTCCACTTTTACTAAATTCCTAATGGTAGCTGGATTGCTATCTGAGAATTTTTTACCTTAGTTACTTCATAGACTTAGCTAATATTTGATCTCAGATTTAGACAACTATTTGGCATATTTGGTGACTGCCCTCTTAAAAAGTTAACTGAATATTTTCCTATGTAATCAGCGATATGAATATAAACAACAAAAATCTGTTTTCTACAATTCGTGGGTTAAACTCTGTTTTATTTGCTCACTATACCTCTATGCTATGGAAATGCCCTTGAGTTTTTTTTTCTTAAAGTAGTTTGTATCTTTTTCCACAATTTTTTATGTTTTTGCTAAATCCAATTTTCTCATATTTTTCCTGATTTTTTTGAAAAATCTTATACTTTTGGTTTGCCGATCTTTTCCCAGACATTTTTTCCTGCTATCGGTAGGGCATTATTGCCCCATCCAATTCAACGGGCCATTTTGTGCAAACCAACTTGTTAAAATATCTATCTTCTAGAAAAAAACTTGTAATATTGGAGCTTGTAATTGAAACAATTCAAAAGATATTGATTTGACCAATCAGTGCAGAATTGCTGCATGCAATCCTAGATCCAAGGGCCAACTTAAGTGTATACAAGCAAAATACACTCTCATATGCTTAAACTGAATTAAAGTGACCTGACTCGACAGAGACCACATTCTTACAAAGACATTATAGGAAAAAAAAATTACCCCACCTGGTATTTGGATAGAGGAAAATCTTCCAAATTTTCATAGTCTAGCAAAAATAATAAAATTGTTCTCGTTTTAAAAACAGACTCCCAATTGAGAAAATCACTTAGCTATGAGCCATGGTGCATGCCAAGGGTGAATAAAGACTTAGCAAATTGATTATTATTGCTAACATATTGAAAAATGTATGTTTAGCTGCAAATGACTAGAGTTGTTGAGACTCTAGAGTAAATCGCACACCATCCTTAAATGTGGTCAGATTGATACCAAGCAATTTAACCAATTTGGTAACATCCATAGATATATCAGCAGGAGATGCAACACCTCGGTTCACCTATAAATAGTTTGCACCAAGCATATTAACAATTTTGCTAAAATCAACATACATAGCATGAGGAAAATTACGTATTTCAACCTCCGTAATTCACAAAAATGTGATTCAACTTTTAAATAAGCTATTTGTATCAACTCACTGATGCTGCAGAAACAGATTTGATCCTTGGGCTGTCATATCCTCTCAAATCTGAAACTACCTTTGCCATCTGTACACGTGAGACTCTATCAGATCCCCCTGCATTCAACAGCACCTGCATGTACTTGCCACCTGAAGGGACATGAACTGAGAACTTTTAGTGTGTCTTTGCTCTTTGTGATCCACTTTCACCTTAAAATTTCCATGATTTCATCTTGTAAAGCTCTTCTAAGCCAACAGATAATAAAATATGGCTTTTCTAAATGTTAAAAAATTCAAACATAACATTGCTGTGATCAAAACTAGATGAAATCGAGTATGGAAGAAATGAGACTGATTAAGTAATGTCACAAGTTTCAGACCTGAGTCCCATTTTCTTATTAGAGATTCAATTACATCTATAACATCCTTCACATAAATTGGGCACCGGAATTCATCACTGAAGAACTCAACCTCCTTGTTGCTGGAGAGGACACTGTCAATCCACTGCACATATCTGACAAAATGTTATTCATGATAAAAAATAAACTTACTAGACAAGATTCTTTAGTCAATAAAGATAATTTCATGTGAGTGTGTTAGAATAGTGAAGTTTAGTGTACGTAATTTATTAACTATAGTAATCATCCTAAATAACAAACATGAAATAAAACTAAGAGCTAGCATATTTTTAACTTGAGCTCGTGTGAGAAGGCTTTTGAGTAGATCTGGCCCTCTTCATCCTAGAAAAGATGCAGTTGGTTTACTGCGCAATCCAAGTCAACAGACAATGCTTGGTAGAATAAATTGTTAAATTATGAGTTGGGACTCATAAATGGGCATCAATGACTTAGAAGCACTTGTGCTAGATAGATTATAAAAAGGATTAAGCGCAAGGATAATCTGTCATGTTCCCTTACGAACACTGATTTTTTTTAACTAATAAAAATAACATACAACTTATCTGCAATAAATATAACAGCTCAACAAATTTCGAAAGCAACACTTTATTAATAAATTCTTACTCTTAAAAATTGGAAATTTATTACATGTCCGAATACAAAGAGAGAAATAGCTTGAACAATTCCTTGCCAAAGTTCTATGCTGTGATCTGTGTAATGTACCCAAATTATGAGTACCCAAATTTTGCCCTAGATTATAATTATTTAAAGCTAGTAGGGTTTTGGAGATACTTTTTGCTTTGTTTGAGATTCTGCAAACAAGTTAGAAGTCATTGATAAACATAATTCATAATTAAACATTCTTGAGTCAAAATTAAACATATATTAGAAAAGCAGATTAAATCGGATTTAAGATATCCTAGTCATAGAGGTGCTAAGGTAGGTTGACTTGATGAGGTGTCCTAGTGGCTTCCTGCCCAGGCCCAAGAGAGGATACCTTGTCCCCCTTGGCCTCATGTGGCCCATGTTATCCATATGACGTGGCATACCTAGTGTAGTGCTCTATTGTCGTTACCCTCAATCTTGTTACTCCTACCTCATCTCCAATGATTGAGCACCTCCATGCATTCATTTACCATAATAGAGATTACGAGGAAAATTCAAAATATGTTTTTCATTTACCAATGAGTCTACGTGTTGCGAAAACTGGATCGTCCTATAGAGATAATATATACTAGTGTGATATTGTAGAATACAATTGCCTTCATTATTGATTGATTCTACAATAACAATAGGGTATATGTATATATTGAATAGTCATGTAATGAATAGACATGACCGTATATACTTATGGTCATGTCACTTCATTACATAACTATTAGTTAACATATCTTAACCAATAGTTTATTCATACTTTGTATAATATATATATATATACTTACTTTTCAATTATATTATATAGTATATATATATATAAATATATCTATATTTATATGCATATCATGATTGTCTCGTCATTTATTAAACACGAACGAACAATACTTTAACACTCCCTCTTGAGAGAGAGTTTAATAGAATTTGTAGAATCTTTTCATATCATGATATCTGGCACATCCGGGATAGACCCTTTCGGGAGTCGATCGTGATAGGCATCAAGATATCCAGCACAGCGGAGACAGACCCTTTTGGGAGTCGATCTTGACAAGTTATTACACACCAAGTAATAACATAAGCAACAAGATATCCGGCACATTCGGGACAGTCCCTTTCGGGAGTCAATCTTGAAGCCTGGTTAACTATTTTCAAGATCGTCACCTTGAAATAGTAACCCAACACACATGAAAGATCGTCACCTTTCATAACACAAAATGAATGGGCCCATAAAGTCTACCATGACTTCCGACACTTCGGGACACACAATTTAATGTAGTCTCGTCATGAAAATAGACTTAAATATCATGATCTCTGCATAGTCGGGACACACAATTAAGTAGTCTATCATGATATGGTTTCGTTATTACACATCCAGTAATAACAAGAGTCAAGATCTCCGCACAGTCGGGACACACAATTAAGTAGTCTATCTGGACACTTTGGTTCACTATTATTAAGTGAGGAAGGCTTCCACCTTAAACTTGTCTATCAAAGACAAGAATCATTTAAGATACAAAGTGATAGATCACTAAGGCTGAAAATCAACATCAGGAATACTTCCTCTAAATTAATATGACCACGATCTTGGGTTGCCATCTTAATTTGATCTTCTAGCTTCTCCCACTGACATGACAGCATAGCCTTCTCACATGGTAATTCATCATAATTCTCTGCTACAGTTTCTTGATCACTAGGTAACCAACAAAACATGGTCTACTCCCTCTGAATCAAGATCTTCAAATGTCCACTGATGCAGATCCTTTTGCTTCCTCTTCTGTCACGGAGGCATACCCTGTTTATATGCTCATCTCAGTGTTACTGTAGGACGTGACTCCATACCTTTCTTCCTGAGAGAATCGATGTCTCATACATGAATAATCTGAATGTAGTTATAAGGTTGCCAACTCACATTGACTAGCATAGGATGCATTTTGATCTTTTTCAAGGCCACAACACTAACACTCCCTCTTGGACTTGAGGGAAGATAATAAAGACCTCTGGTATGATGTTCATCTTAATAAACTGTAGTTTCAAGATGTATGAATTACTTCAATCAGAGATCCTATCCATGTGCATCTCATATGTGATTCTATCCACGAGTTTCCACTTCTATAGCCTCAGAATTGTTTCACCTTTAGCAATGATCTCCCTCTCAATCAATATGATCGATTTTGTCACAAGTTGACTGAATCATTTGCTCCCTCTGAAGCTCAAGTTCATCAATTCTTAAACTTTCTGAAGATGTCAGGACTCCCTCTTAATCTGAATTTCTCATGCTTTCATCCTTTTATATTCCCTTTCGTAAGGTGAGCCCATACAAAAAGTATTTTGAAGAATCCACCTCACTATAGTCCAAAGGTTGTACACAAATCCATGAGTACTTATTATGAAATTTCACTGTCGTAGTGTAATCAAAATCTGGAGTAGTGTAGTTGTAGGAGCCTGTCAGTGCCACATGTGCAACGGACCCTGCACTCAACAGTCCATAAGTACTTGTGATCAAATAATCATCCTGCACTTATTATAGTACGGAACAACCCTGCATAATGCCTTGATTGCATCATTCTTCTTTTCCTACAAGAACATTCTTGGAGACAAATGAAAAGATCAAGGCAAATAGCTCTTATAGTACAAACATGAATACATATAAGAAAATGACTACAAAATTATAAAAAAATTTAACTCAAAGATGAATACTTATCTTAAGTTTCAAATATTTCTTTCTTAATATTGAGCCCATAGTCACTTGATATCCTTGATTTTTAATAAGGTGATCATGAATCTGTAACAAGGTGTCACTGAAATCAAGTCTTCAATTTTCTTAGTATTTCAGCTTTGAGAGTTGCATACCAATCCTTGTCTTCTCACCCTTTCAAAACTTATAATTATTTCATCTAAATTGATATTGTTTGTTCCTTTATGATAATCGTTGCTTATCATTAGATATGAACTTGAGATAAACATAATTTCTTTCACCTCTGTAAGTGTCCCGCTAAAATGTCTTATTATAATTTATATCACACAAGATTAGATGATTTCTAGATGAGAATTGCTACTTTCGTGATATGTATAACACGATTTTCTTTGTAATTAGAAAGAGACAAATCATTTCTAATGTCAGATGTAATGATTGCAAGTATCACTACTAATGGTTATTCCAGTTCCCAATCCTTCACAAAGTAAGAATCTTATGGTTATCTCTATTCCATGCTCTTTCTTTAGAGGGAACTCACTAAGATATCATCCCCTCTTATCAATATAATGGGATTTCCATATGACATGAATTACCATCTTTAGTACCTATGATGATATTAATTACTTCCTCCAATTATCCACAATGTGATTACCAGACTGAAAAAATATTCATTCATTCTTCAATTGTAAGTTCTCCCGGGTCAAGGAATATACGACTACTTGATATTCAAAATTAGATGATCTTCGGCAAAGAAATCCAATTCATCGATGCTCCTATGCCTCCCGTTTTGCCTTTGATACTTGCTGCTAGAATGAATAAGGAGAGTAATTTATTTGTTTCTCCGTTACCCCTTCATATTGAACCATGAATTCTCATGTCTACTGCATTTGCATACTCGATAATCATATGTCGCCCAATCTTCATAATCTTTGTTCTCCAGCTCACCATTCCAATGTGTGTTATCCATTGCCACTATGTGTCTTTGTAATGATCCCTAATAGTCCTCCTTGGGATTAAGGACATCTGGCCCAATTCTTATAAATCTTAGTTCCTGATATCACTATTAACGTTGGTTTGATCAATAATAGATATGATTTAGTCCTATTTTTTATTATGCAATTGATAATTGCTGACCAACGTCTTCCTTCCTAGCACCTCTGTAAATTCCATAATGATGCCCCATGCTGTGATATAGAACCATATTTTCGTATCTAGAGTTAATAGGAGACACTAGTGTTAATTTCATAAACTTTCTTTACACGCTGTCAAATGTATTTATCTTCTCTTGTTCAATCAAGATATAAATATATGGCAGAGATGACACCCGATGAAGACCTAAATGTTATCCATGTTCTATGAGCATCCCCTACTCGATATAGTATCTTGATTATAATTAATGTCTACTGCTATAATGTCCCCAAATCCATTATCAGATTTCAATATTAGAGAAATCAATTTTACTCAATGACGTTGCTTTAGTTGGTTGTTGTCTTCTACTATATAACCTTATCACTTGTGTAATGTGCTTCTTGGGTTTGATTATTCTTGTTTCGGTTTGTAGTTCCAATTAAAAAAACTCTTGTCATGATACTTCCTCCTTTGTATATTGGCAGATGATGCCCTCAATACACATCGACTGCTGAGTATATTCTTTCTCTGCCTGTCTTCGATGATTGGTCTACCGAATTCATTAGTATTATCGTAGCTTCTTAGTATATGTAGGAACTGCTATTTCAAAGCCAATGTTGGTGGTCTGAGATGAATAGTGACTCTAGGTTATGAGACGCCTTGCTTATGATGATCATTTTACACTTCTGTTATTGTAAGATATCTGATATGAATTCAGTGATGATACTTCTTCAGTGGTATTGTTTCTTATCACTAGTGAATTGACGTTCGTTGTATACTCAAATTGCTGACTGTAGTTATTAATTGTGATATGTTAAGCTTTCATTCAATCACCAATATCATCGCTGGCTTAATCATTTGTTTATTATTTCTATTGCAGACTATAAATTTGCCGATTGTATACAGTGTTGATTGTGTGAGCCTCCTTTACTGCCGACTGAGATTATCTATTGCTGACTCCGTATCTTTCCTTCTTATTCGCTAATTGGTGTTGAGTATATCTTCTATGCTAACCTGTGTTCATCTTATCTCCTCCCCATCTTGAGATTTGTCAAGTGCAGGATTGAACACGATGTTTCCTTATTTTGCTTACTGATCTGTATATATATATATATTCTCTATAGGTTAGGTTCTGATACCATGTTGCGAAAACTGGATCGTCCTATAGAGATAATATATACTAGTGTGATATTGTAGAATACAATTGCCTTCGTTATTGATTGATTCTACAATAACAATAGGGTATATGTATATATTGAATAGTCATGTAATGAATAGACATGACCGTATATACTTATGGTCATGTCACTTCATTACATAACTATTAGTTAACATATCTTAACCAATAGTTTATTCATACTTTGTATAATATATATATATATATATATATATATATATATATATACTTACTTTTCAATTATATTATATAGTATATATATATATAAATATATCTATATTTATATGCATATCATGATTGTCTCGTCATTTATTAAACACGAACGAACAATACTTTAACACTACGATCTTTGCTTCTACGACACAAAATGTCAAAGTTAGAAGTGCTTTTCACATATCTCAGCACATGGTTCGCTGCAACCCAGTGATTAGCTTTAAGAGCTGTCATGAAGCGAGAGATGTAGCTCACAACATAATTGAGGTCAGGTCTAGTGGCTGTGAGATAAATGAGACCGCCCACTAGTTGCTTGAATGCCGATTCATCCACCACAGGTGAATCTGATTTGGCTGACAACTTCAGCCCTTTCTCCATAGGTGCAGATGCAGGTTTACAATCTTGCATCCGAACTTATCTAGTAGACCCTTGGCATACTTCGATTGAGAGATAAAGATATTGTCATCTATTTGCCAAACCTCAACACCTAAGTAGTAATGCAAAAGTCCCAAAGCTATCATGTAAAAGGATTGGCACAAAATTTGTTTGATCTGCTTGATCAAAAGTGTCAAACTGCCAGTAATAATCAGATCATCAACATAGATGACAAGTACAAGAATATCATCACCAGTAGTTTTGACATATAGATTGGGATTGGAAGGACTCCTCTGAAAGCCTTGATCATAGAGGTACTTATCAATCTTTATGTACCAAGTCCAAGGAGCCTGTTTTAGGTCAGAGAGTGCTTTCACCAATCTACATACTTGGTGTTCTTTAATGGCAACCTTGAAATCAAGAGATTGCATCATATAGACTTCTTGTAACTTACCATTGAGGAATGCACTCTTGGCATCTATTTGATCGAAATTCCATCCAAACCGAGCTGAAATGGCAAGGACAAGCCGAATGGTACTCATTTTGGCTATGGGAGCAAAAGTCTCCTCATAGTCAATGCCCTCTTTCTATGAGAACCCTTTAGCAACTAGTCGAGCCTTGTACTTATCATGGTTTCCATCAGCCGTAACTTTATAAACCCATTTGCAGCCAATGGGCTTCTTCCTAGGTGGAAGATCAAATAGGACCAAACTGTCGTTCTTCAAAAGACTATGGTGTTTATCTTCAGTAGCCTGTTCCCACTTAGGTATACCTTTAGCCTTTGAATATGTTTGAGGCTCATACACATTGTGAATGTTCACCATAAGAGCAAAAGTAACTGTATTTTGTTTCTTTCTCTTGTTTCTACCTGATCTACCCAAAATGAGCTCATCATCATAAAGATGACCTATGGTCTTGGCCCACCATTTAGGTAGGAGAGTAGAAGTACCAACATCTGATTCGGGGATGGCTGAAACAGGTTCAACAAGATGTATATTAACAACTTCCTAAGGAAAGTTGGGTTATTCAAAAAAATGCATGGAGACTCACCACTTTAGAGTCAAAGCTTGTTGAATCCCTCCCATAAGGTGGACCTAAAGGAAGACAAACACCCAAATCCTTAGCCTTCAGAGGTTGATCCTTGGGGCTCAAAATAGGAGAAGAGAGTTGAAAAGGCCATCATTCTTCATCAAAGACAACATCCCGACTGATAATGAGACAATCAATGTCTACATCAATCGGCCAATATGCTTTGTGGTTTTCAGTGTATGCTATGAACATGAGCTTCTAGCTCACAATCAATGTCTACATCAATCGGTCAATATGCTTTGTGGTTTTCAATGTATGCTATGAACATGAGCTTCTAGCTCTTGGAATCCAACTTTGAGCACTTAGCATCTGGAATCCAAACACAAGCTATAGAGCCAAAAAAATTCAAGTGACTAATTTTGAGCTTCCTGCCAAACCAAGCTTCCTTTGGAATCTTCTTCTTAACTGCCTGTGTGGGAGACCTATTCATAAGATAAACATCATTGTAGACTGCTTCTGCCCAGAATTTCTTTGGAACACTTCTATGTTCCAACATAGACTATGCCATCTCAGTGATTGTGTGGTTTCTTCGCTCAACAACACCATTCTATTGAGGGGTGTAAGGTGTGGTAAGATGATGCTTGATGCCAAAATGTGCATAGAAGTTGGAGAAATCATAAGACAATTTCCCCCCATTATCTGACCTAAGAGTTATTATTTGTTGACCGTACTCTTTTTCTACCAAGGCCTTTAAACTTCTAAAACATGCTAAACATCTCTGATTTTTGTTTAAGAAAATGCACCCACATCTTGCGACAAAAATCATTAGCAAATAATGGAAAGTACCTAGACCCAATAATTGAAGGAGTATTCATTGGTCCAGAAACATCAGCATGAACCAATTGTAATACTCTGGAAGCTCACCAAGTATCACCATCCAAAAATGGAGTCTGATGTTGCTTTCCAACTTGACAAGCTCGACAACCTCCGTGATTCTAAATCTGAATCTCGATTAAGCCAACAACCGGATCCTCTTGAACTATCTAAGAGAGATAGTGTATGTTCAGATGCACATACTGATGATGCTAGATATTGTTGATGGAAGAACTTTTGGCTGTCATGGCATGCTCCTGAGAATCACTAGTGTCAACAAGATTGTAAAGACCATGATCCTCAAGACTCACAACTATAGCATGAGTCTCCTGATCAACAATATTGCATTTGTGCGAACTGAATACCACATCTAGTCAAAGAGTCTCATAATATGACTGACATAGAAGGTTGAATTCCATGCCTAGAATATAGCATATATTGAGGAAAATTGAATTCTTCCCTTCAAATTGAATCTACACATTGCCTTGCTAACATTAGTATACTCTTCCCCTCCTCCAAAGATCACTGAATCGGTAAATGGCATGTACTCTATGAAACCAATCCCTCTGATGAGTGAAGTGTCGAGAAGCACCTGAATCAATATACCAAGCAAGAGACTCAACATGATCTACTAGTCTTTTAGCCATAAAGGCGTAGAATGTAGACTCTTGCTCAATGTGCTCTGCAACATTGGTCTTCTGCTGAGACCCTCCCTGTTTCTTATGTTCAAAAGCTAGGCGTTGTGTAGACCTTTCTATCATGAATAAGTTGTGTGAGTTTCAAATTCATATTTTGGCTCCAATTTATTTCTTTTTCCCTTTTCTTATGCAATGTGTTCTTTTGTGGCAGGCCCCTCCTTTATAATGTTGTAGTTTCTCGTTATTAGAGGGCATCCATGTGTCAAGCTAGCGCATCTCAACTTTTTCTCCTTTGGGCTTCAAAGAAGGCCCACTGTGTTGACGTGTGGCACCCCTCTCCTTTTGCATCCGTTGTGGTCACATTCCCTTTTGTGGTCTTCCTTAGTGGTCCCTATCATATAAGTGATAGTTTCCTTTAGCAGAAACTATTTTCCTGGCGTTGCCACCCTCTGCTCTTTTGGAGCCTGTGCAGACTCTTTTCCCTTCCATCTTGTGAATCTAACGAGGTTTATTTCAACGATCTTAGGCTTTTGGTTGGATCTATAAGACTACTCGTGTTAATACAGTGGATAGTTATTTTGGGAAGTCTTTTTTAGCTTTGAAGGGACCCAAGATGATGGCTACATTTATTGCTCAATCCTGTCAACGAACAACCAATTTTTGAAGATTGCTCCTTCGAGTTTATAAATTAAGAGCGGAGCTCTTTATTTCTATTGGCATCTTTCAATCAAAAACTCTAGAATTAGATATAGTAGCAATTGGTTTTATTTTGATCTTAGTATAGTTTGTCTCCTATCCTTAATGTAAACTTTATGGTCAATTGTGTCGGTGGCCTTTCGACATTTTGTTGAAAATTCTGTGAATTGCACTTATTATGCTCTGTATCATCTTTGAATATAATCTCTGTTATTTATATTTAAGGCTTTCACAATTAACTAGGATTTCACAATCTATTGAATCATGTTTGTGACTCTTTAAGGTTTAAGAATCTGTTATTGCACTATGCAGTGTTCCAATTAAATGCAAAAGTGTTACCAAATATCGTTATGATGTATCGCCTTAGTTAGATTTACTTTCATTGTTCCCCCCCTTCCTTTTCCCTATAAAACATAAAGTAAAATGAAGAGTCGACTTCTAAATCCTAGAGGTCATTCAATAGTGTGCAATATAAGTCCCCAATTACTAGACTTCCCACAAAAGATTGTTACCTTACTTAAATGCAAATTTTAGTATCAACAATTTTTCTTTTTTCGGCACACCTAGTGGGACTATTCAGATTTCTAGATTAGAAGCGAGTAAATGAGCCAAAGGCCATTCACTAGGTCTTACACTGCCAATCAGCATGGGTCACTGCTTCTAGGTCTAACATGTATGACCTAGCCAAGTTCATCCTCATCAAGTGTAACTGGAACTCCGCTACCTCCCCGTATAGTTATGGCTCAACATAATTTTGTAGCCTAGGATAACGATAGCCCCTCACTTGACCAGTAGTTGGCGTGAACTGGGATCCCATCCCCGCTAACGCTTTGAAAGCCTTGCCTAAATTCAATGAGGAAGATGAGAAATTCCCCACAGAGCATCTGGTGGATGTAGCAGCTCCATGTACCTTACATCACATAACTGAGCAAAATGCCGCCCTTGGACTACTTGCGGCCTCTTTTACAGGGAAAGCCCAAAATTGGTATAGGTCTTTGACACCAAATTCCATAGGAACTTGGGACCAACTAGGGAACCTATTTTATGACTGATTTAGGGAGAAGGGGGACCACTTGTTATTACTCCAACAACTCATCACCATCAAAAGAGCCCCTCAAAAGTTGTGTCAGACTTTAATACCTGGTTCCAAAAGACTTGGCATAAGATACATGTCAATGCACGTCCCTCTGTAGCCATGGCCTTTGTATTTTATCTCAGAGCTTTCCATTCAGACACTAGCCAATGCCACCTTTCCAGATGCATATGATCTAGCAGTACGAGATGAGAATAACCTAATAGATGTGGGAAAGCTTCCACCTTGACTGTCTATGCCAGTATTTCCGAAGATTCACACTTAGACAAAGAGCGAGCCTATACTAAGTACTTCTACGACTCCTGAGTCCTTGTATGTGTACCCTAATGCCAGTAGGCTGAGATCCCCACCTCTTCTAATGTAATTGCAGAGGTAAATGACATGAAGAACCTGTTACGTTCGTTTCCAATGAGATCCTCAATATCAATTGTTAGCAAGCTACACCAACCAAACCCCTGTATCAGAACCACTAGATTTATCAAGGTCCAAGACCATCCTACCAACAAAATGGCTATCAAGGCGCCAACAAAGCCAGTACTTACCAAATGCAACCATCAAACCAGCTAATTGTAGTTTTGAATCCATCGTTGAATGTATCGTTGAATACAAGGAGTTGGTAGAAACACAAAACAATCTAGCAGAAGACTTGCACACATGGCATTTTCCTTGCAATGTCGTGCACATGCCAAAAAATTATCCTAGAGGCAACTTGCAACAAAAGGTGGCTAAACAAAGGAACCAAAGAATGACTCCTAACAATGGAATTTGTATATATTCCTCCCCAGTGATGGAAAATTCAATGCTATTAGCTCAAATGCAAGGAATGTCCCTACAACAAGATGCTGAGATTGCAAGATGCTGAGATTGCACCAAACCACACATTCTCTTGGAAAGCAAACAAGGATGTTGTGGTCGCTAATGTCATTGCGCTGCCAAAAATGCCACAAGTTCAGTCTAACTACAACACCCACTCTGAAAGGAGATACACTGGAGAACAAATAACCTAGGGATAGCAACCAAAGGTGGTGGATGAAAGGGTTACCTCTAATAAGACACCAGTTAATCTCTCAACTACCCAGATTACCCAAAAAGCCACGGAATTCAGAAGCAGTTAAGCCTAAAGAGGCGGTTATGACATCCTCGAGAGTCCAAAACTCTCCCATTCGGACCACTTAACGTGAACAAATAGTTGAAGAAAGCACCAGCTAGTACATCTCTATGGGATATTCTGGCTATTCCTGAACAAAAGATGGTACTTGTTGTGAGGTTTCACATCATCGCCCCAAAGAATTTGGCGACCCCAATTTTTGGACAAACCATGGCATTTTCTTCCTTGATCCTGGCATTCCGGAGGCCTTAGCAAATTTTTGGACTTAGATGAGTGAATTTTGAAGATTATTGAAATCAAAACCTTGGGCTTTCATTTTCGAATTTGATTGTGATTTGGTCTTTTGGAAATCTTGCAAACTTTGGGTGTTGAAAAGGATTAAATAAATGGAGATTAAATAAAAATTTAAATGGCCAAAAATATTTTGATTTGCCAAATGAAGTTTGAAAATTGTAAGAGATAACAATAATAAAGCTAAGTGGACCTATCACTTTGATAGACTAAATCGAAAATTTGGCCTTTTATTTGAAATCTTGGCCGAGCAATTCAAAAATTAGAGCCAATAAAAATAAAATCTGGGCAATAAAATTAAAATCTGCATTGAAATTTAAATTATGGGCATTAATTTCGAAAGTCCGGCCCTTTATTATGGCGTGTGGCATTAAAAATAAAAACTAGGGCTCAATAGTGGCATGGCCAATGTGGCCCAAACCAATTCAAAAATCTAGGCTTAGTAATAAAAATTTTAGACAAATTCAATGTTTTAAGCCAGGTCGGCCCCCCTTTCTATGGCATTTAATTGTGATTTGTTGTTCTTTGCCCAGGTCGGCCCTCTAAATTGGAGGCCAAAGTCGATATATAGGAGCGCCCCTCCTCTCCTCATTCTCACCATTCCTTCCCATCCCTTCTTGGCATTGGAGAGCAGCGACTTTACAAGGAGCAGAATTTAATAGTTGAAGGCAGCGAACTTGTTAAGAGGAAGCAGTGAAAATTGCAAGGCCTAGGAGGCAACGAACTATCCCAGGCCTAGAGGAGCAGAGCTACAGTTTGTGAGGACTTGCGATTTTGAAGGAGGCAGCAGTTGTCTAGATCTGCGAAATTAAATAGAGGGGCAGAATTTGAGTTAAGGACCAGTGAACTATCAAAGCATATAGGGAAGACTTGCAATTTTGGTGAGGAGTTCCAAAATTTTACAAAAAGGACTGTGAACTTCAGGCCTGGAAGTAGAGTTTGAGAGGGCAGCAAAATTACAAAGAGCAGAGAATTTGTGAAGAGGACTTGCGATTTTGAGGGAAGGGGCTTTGAATTTTTGCAAGGAAGAGCTGTAAATTTCATGCCCTAGCTACTAGTCTGTGCAAAGCAGCGAAATGTGAATTGATAGCAGACCAATGACATTGTCTTGGATAGGGAGAGGCTTGCGATTTTCATAAGCAGGCTACAGATTTGTCAAGGGGACTGCCTATTTGGGGACGGATTTGCAAAATTCTTGGTGAGTGGACTGTGCTCTTCTTGTTTTCTTTCTTCTTTGGAGTTGATAGTTGTTGGTAGAAGACGATCTTCATGATTGAGAGTGAAGGCTGATTCATAAAGCAGATTACTTTCATGTCCTTGCTTGGTTCTTCCCTGCATTTTCTTGTTTGCATCATCCATCCATCATCTCATCATCTCATCTAGGGCTTGAAGTTGGGAGATATAAGTGTAGTTTCCATTTAGGATTTGGAGAAAGGAGATATAAGTGGTACTCCCACCCCTAGGAACGAAGTTAGAAGATATAAGTGTAGTCCATCTCATAAGTTTCGAAGAGGCAGAAATAAGTGGTAGTCCCACCCCTAGGCAGAGAGGCAGAGATAAGTGTAGTGTGATAGGCATTGGAGAGGCAGAAATATGCTAATCCATCCCTAGGATTGAAGGGGCAGAGATAAGTGTAGTCCCACCTCACTGTAGAAAGAAGGGGCAGAAATAAGGGCTAGGATGGCGGATGCTAGTGCAAGCAAGAACCCAAAGGGAATAAATACCAAGAAAGACAAGGAAGACATGATGCCCAAGACCACCTTCTTCTCAAAATTGAAGCGAGTTGGTGACACCAACATCGGCACCATGGATATGATACAGTTGAAAGGGGGCCAGTCCTCTATGGCAAAGAAGATCTACAAGTGTGGAATTGTGCAAGCTGCCGCCTTCCCTCCTACCTTGCCTTGTCCGGAGTTGGTGATGGAGTGTGCATCTCGGCTAGATATTGTGACCAAGTCCATCATCTTTGATGAAGGAGAGAGGGTGTTGGCTAACATCAGCGGGCAGGTGGTAGAGGAAGTGTTCATATACCCCAGCAAAAGGGCATGATAGTAATGTTGATGGATCAAACCGCCAGGTTCTTTCAAGACAATCAGGATGCCTACCTCGCTCTACTAAAGCAGAACTGGTTACACGAAGGCAAGAAGGGAGTCACCAAGTCATCAAGGCTCACCAGGTCAGATTTCAAATCAAAGTATGGTGACCTTATTGTGCTTCTCAACCGAGTCATGGGCTCCGCTCAAGGTATGCAGTTTGAAACTTGGATGTACTATTTTATTGAAGGAATTGAAAATGGAAAAAGAAAGTTTGATTGGGCTAGAATTATAAGTGAAAATTTAAAGTTGCAACTTAGAACAGTACAAAATCAGAAACAATTCTATATGGGGTCCTACCTTTTCTATTTAATTGCAAGATTGTATGAACATCCTGGACTTAAGGCTAGAGGGGTGATTGGCAATGGGCCCGGACAATGCTTGGTGCATGAGTGCTATCCACAAATTCATTTGCACAACACCAAGGACTACAAGATATTTTATGATGCTTTTGCCATGAGGATAGTAAGGGTACTGCAAGGGACACCCGCCAGGAGGCTCTCATCGGAAGCAGAGACAAAAGTCAAGAAGTTTGGGAGTTGGTTCATCCAGTTTCCACAATTCACTTATATCAGAGTGGCTGGATGCACGACTTGTCCCAAGAGGCTTCCAAGGTACCCACCCGATAGGATAGTTTTGATGGAGTTGGCTAGGCAACTTGAGCAATATGACAAAATGATGAAGCTCAAAGGTGAGACAGGGATTACCTTCTCACTCATGATAGGCAATGATAGTTGTCCCAATCCTATCGCCTTTGCAGCTGCAGAGAAAGAGATAGAACAATATCATCTAGGATGGTATAGGGCAAGGCAAGGATTTGATCCTAATGGTCTAATCAAGGCATCTCATGGGGATCCATTCAGGCATATTCCTACTTTGGAGGATTTTTGGGCCAATGCGTAGGATGATTTTCATGTGAGGAAGTTGGCTTTCTCAAGGTTATCGGTGGGCATGATGAGGGCAATTAGATGGAGAAATCTTGATATTCTGGACCAACTGGAAGAGGATAAAGATGTGCTAAGGGAAGATTCCAATATAGTAGAGGGAACAGAGTTGAATCCAGTGGATTAGGATGATCCTCAGGATCTTTCCTTGGATGCAATAACAAGAACAGTTGAGCTACACATTGAGTGGTGGTACAATAGGAAGTTTAGGCAATTACAAAGTCGGAGGGTACACCTTACCTATGAGAAGATGAAGCCAGAAGAGGGGATTCTGGCGGAGTCAGTCGGACAGCAAGGTGCGGGTAGTAGCCAGCAACAAGCAGTTAAGAGTAAGAAGAGAAGTTTGGAGATTGAAAAGGATAAAGAACATCAAGAGCCTCCAGCAAAGAAACAAAGTAAAGTGCCATCGAGAGAGAGCATAGTTGAGGCTAGGAGCCAAGAGGTTGGTACAGGTGAGCAAAGGGCAGCGGTAGAGGTGAGCTCTGGTTCAGAATCAAGTGGTTATAGTAATAGTACAGGGTACTCTCCTCTTTCGGAGAACCAAGTTAAGGAGGATATGACAGTCAGTGATGAAGGTGATAGACCAATTGACATCGAGGCTTTATCAGTTGAGGAAGGAAGCCAAGTGCCTAAGGCCATTGGTGATGCTTTGTTAGTCGAACCGAATCCAAATTTGGGGAGATGCATTGCACCACTATGGTTGAGACAAATGCTTATGCCAAATGGCAAGGTTGTGGCCATTCGGACAGTTGAGGATATTCAAGGGTTAGTCGAAAAGGAAGATGATGTCGGATAGAAACAAATTGCAGGAACAGTGGCAAAGGTAATCAGGAATGATGAGGATGGTCACCGAAAGGTTCAGATTGCGGTGCCAAAGGTTAGCAAGGCAGTAGACAAGATTGTGGGCCAAGATTATGAGATAGTAGAGCATGACATGGGAAGAATCACAGATGACATGGAGTGTTTGGAGGTTCAGGAAGGCATAGCTTCAATCAAAGAAAGGTTAAGAAAGGCGAACGAAAGGATTGTGGAGTTGGAAAACGAAAATAAGTATTGGAGAGATAGCTATCATGGTGTATGTCAACCTATCCAACAGTTGAATCAGGCAGCCCTTCCACAAAATAGTGGGAGCAATATGGAAGAAATATTAGCTCGAGAGCAAGAAACTAAAAATTGGATCAATAATACAATTCAAGAAGGGCAAAAGTTCTTGCCTGCCTTTATCTCGACATTCAGGTCATTTGTGTCTCTTAGGGACAAATTCAGAGCATTTGAAGGGGAGTGGAAGGATTTCCTTCCAATCCGTGACTTAGCCATTCCTAGGCTACAGGCGGCCATAAAGTTATCAGAGGGATCCTTGGTGAGGGCCAAGTTGGTCAATGAAGGAGGAAAGAGTATTATTGAGTCTTGGTATGTTACCTTGACTGCCAGATCGAGGGTACTTGAAGAGATACAGGATGAGATTGCACAATACAGTCCAAGCATCGACACTTTCATTTCAAACATGTTGAGCGATGCGAGGATTGCACTTGATTTTGAAGAAATCAAAGAGGAGAATTTTAATGAGACAGAGTTTGGATTGAGATTGGATGAGTTAGGGAAGGTTGTCGCCAGAGAGAAGCAGTTGGGCATCCTTGCCTCTCTCAAGGCCCTTATCGAGTTTGCAAGGGATGATGAGAAGGAGAGTGAGAAGACACTGGAAGCAGCAAAGAACATGATGAATACAGCTGAGCTCAGGATGAGGCATACACCTTGCCCTCCCATGGGGGAAGTCAACAACATGTTAGCCAAATTCATTGCTTATGCTAAAAAGATGAAAGAAAAGGATAGAATTGTATTAGAAGATTATTTGATGTAAGCCCAAGTAGCAAATTCTCCTTTCTTCTTGGGTAGGGTAGGTGTCTGATTCTGATTGGCTACCATTTTGGTGCCTTCTCATTGGTTGCCACTTTTCCTTTTTTTTCATTGGTCCATTGATGAGGTGGCATCTTCTCATTGGCCGATGGGGTGGCAACCATAATTAGGGTTTCTAGGATTTAATCTGGATTGTTGATTTTTCCTCTTAATCTCTATCGTTGGTTGTAATTTTGAGCCTCTATATAAGGCCATTTGTTCTCATTTGTAAAGGGTTGAAGAAAATTGTTGCTAATATAATACCAAAATTGCTTCTCTTATCATTGTTGTGTCTTGCATGATGATTAAGAACACTTGGTGTTATTGCATGGTTTCTACTTCCAATTGTTAAAGTTAGATCTCATTGAGTTGTTAAAGTAGATTTCATTTCAAGAAAGTGTTAAAGTAAGAATAGAAGTAGATGGCTAGTTGTATGGTGATATTGGTAAATGTTTGATAGGGATCTACATACTAGGCCACTAGCATCTTAGCGGCTTGTTAAGGAGCCTTGTGTGGTAATCTAGTCTCATTCCCCTTGAATCATTGCATCTATGGAGGTAACGCTGCTGGCAAGCTTTCATTAGGTTTGATCCCCATTCATTTGCCAATCTTTCCATTCCATAGAAGTAGCAGTAAAGAAGAAAGTAGTTTAGTAATTAGAGTTTTGAAGAGCAAAGTTGGAAGTGATATAAATTTGAGTATACATTGCAAAGCTAGATCCCATCATCATCATAATGAGAATTTGACATCCTTGAATGAACAACGTAAGCCCGCCTAAGTGATTACCAACAAATGACATTAATATAACTGAGTTAGTATCCACAGGTGTGAGGAATCTTGGAGTTTTCTCATGTTCTTCATGAGTATATACTTTTCAAGAGAGGGTTGAGTGTTTGGTATTCTATATCAAGTATTCAATTGCTATATGTTATGTAGTGGTACAAAACTGACATCAACACTACTCCAAGAAGCTCTTTAAGGACGAGACAAGGCAGCTCAAGAGTTGTCCAGAGAAAAAGAATAAGTGACAAAGGTGACTGCTGCTAACACCATCAATAATTGGCCTTCAATTTTTGTTAACCAAGAAGAAGTTGTTTTAGGGGGAAGAGGTAAGTCGATGCCTTTCTTTTTAACTTTGATCATAGGAGAAAAATTGTTGCATAATTCTATGATAGACTTTGAAGCTAGTACAACAGTTATGCGCAAATAAATAGCATGCCCTAAACCTGCAATACAAGCCTATACAAAGAAGGGTCATGCAGTTAGATTGCAACAAGATCCAAGCAATAGGACTCATCAAGGAGTTACCCCCTCACCTTGTTTTCTTGTCCAAATGTCTAAGTATCACAAGAGGTTATATTTGTTGATATTCCCCCACTTTTTAGGCTATGTTTATCAAGATGTTTTACTACCAAAATAGGAGGATACCTCTCTTTAGATTGGTCTCATCTGATCCCGCGTACCAACCACATCTCCAAACTGAAAGTATATCAGAACCCATGCACTCTGTGCGTGTTGCAAATGAAGCTACCATAAACTTCGAACCTACCCATACTTCTATAATCCAGGAGTAAATGTATACTGTCGAATTGTTTGAAGATGAAAAGATGACCGACAATATGAGCAGCAAAGAAGAAATCCTTTTCAACCAATTTGTTGACTTCAATCCTTTCGGTAACTCTCATACTACTGGCCTCTACACATACATCATTTTAGACAAGGACTAGGTTGTACCCCAAGTCATCAGAGATCCTGCAAACCCTAGTTAGGAACAAGATAAGCCAGAATTATGGTCCTTACAATTTGATGGGGCCAAAAGTAAAGCGGGCTCAAGGGCTGGGATTTGCATCACGTCCTCAGAAGGAGAGCAAGTCACGCGTGCTTTTCATTTTCAGTTTTCCTACACCAATAACGAAGCAAAGTACAAGAGGCTAGTCCAAGGACTAAGTATCGCCGACAAGATGGGAGTCAAATAGATAAGTCTTTAGAGATTATGAATTGGTAGTAAACCAAATTTGAAACCAATTTGCTACCAAGAATATCCGAACGCACTCTTATAGGCACCAAGTATGGAACCTCATAGAGAGATTTGGAGCTTTTAATTTCCAAAGTATGCCGAGGAAGCAAAACATAGAGGTAGATTGCTTGGCCACAGATCTATTGACAAACGACTACATGGTCCAACTCATAGTCAAACTCGCAATCCCAGTAATAAACAAAATTGGCAGGTTTTTGAAAATGATGCTCAGATCACCATGTTCATCCAATAGGCTAGAGCATTTGCCAAGCAACTTCAACCTAAGATTGAAGAAGCATATGAGCACCAAATCCTCCAACTCAAAGACAATAAATTTACCCAAGGGGTTAATTTCCCTTGAAAGCCTATTTGAGTGCAATGATTCTAGAAATGACAAAAGAAAGTTTTCCACGGAAGAAGATTAAGACGACCTCAACCTCGGTAGAGGAAGTTGAAAGTAGGGAAAAATGTACCTCTGGCAGACAAACAAAGGTTGATGGACCTGTGTGACAAATATCATCAAGTCATACGATGGAGTTCTGACGACCTTAGACGTTATAACCAAGATGTCATCCAACACACCATTGAGTTAGAAGGAGCAAAGCCCATCTGACAAAAATTGAGGCCAGTCAACCCGAGAATAGAGTCCCTCATGGCCCAAGAACTGCAAAAGGTAATCAACTCGCGCATCATATATCTGATCAAGCACAACACCTGGGTCTCAAATTTGGTGCCTGTGCGGAAAAAGAATGACAATATTCGTTTGTCTCGATTTTTGAGACCTAAAGAGGGCTTCCATGAAAGACCATCATCTTTTGCCTTCTGTGGAACAAATTTTGCAGATAGTGGTTGGGTCCAAAAAGAAATGTACTCCCTGCTCAACAAATTCTTGAGATACAACCAAGTCTGGGTGAAAGAGGAAGACCAACACAAGACCACTTTTACAACAAAGTGGGGAACCTTTGCCTACGCCTAAATACCATTTGAATTGTCAAACGTAGGTGCCACCTTTAACTAAGCAATGGAAGTCGCCTTCAAAGGCATTATTGATAAAATTATCCTCATTTATTTAGATGACCTCACTGTGTTTTCAAATCACCAAGAAGATCGCTTTGACCACTTGGAAAAAGTCTTTCAAAGGTGTCAAGAGTTCAAAGTTTCTTTGAACCCCCAAAAATGTATTTTTGGTGTCCCCACAAGGGAAGTTGCTTGGATACATAGTATCGAAAGAAGGGGTTTCCATAGATCCTAAAAGGATCAAAGCCATTAGCGACTTGTCCCTACCTGTCAACAAAAAAGGAGTGCAAACTTTTCTAGGGAAGGTCAACTTTGTTAGCAGATTCATCTTTGACTTTACCGGTCTGGTCAAACCAATCACCCCGCTATTAAGAAAGAAACGAGTTTTTAAGTGGATTATGTTGACTTGGTGGTCAACACCTCCTTGGAGATTCGTGACATGGCTTAACCACCTCCCATGGATCGAGTTAAATCTGGCATTTGTATAGGGCATTGAGAGTTCGCGCTTTTGGTGCAACGGCAAATGATTCCAACAGTCAGCCAAACTCTTCATCACCGGAAAATGATCCAAACTCTTCATCACTAGAAAATAATCAGCCTACTCCTATCAAGGTAAACAAACCTTTTTTCTATGGCTATTGTTTTGCTTGTAATTACTTTGGACATAGAGCTGCTGAGTGTAGAGCTGCCCCCTACAAGAATTATTATCAGCATGAAATAAATGTTTTTAGGAAGTATAATTTGATATGCTACAGCTGCAATAAGTTTGGCCATACATATAAATTTTGTAACAGCTATAATGCAGATTCGTTTTATAATACTAAGCCTAAAAGAAGAATTAAAGTGACTAAGGTTTGGAGGAGAAAAGTTCAAGAGACTCCTTTTAAAGCTCTTGTTGTTCAAACAACCTTTCTAGCTAGCAGTGAAAAAGACATATGGTATGTTGATAGTGGCTGTTCCCGACATATGACAGGTGACTTGAGTAAGTTTCATTCTCTCAAGAAAATGAAAGGTGGTAAAGTTAGATTTGGTGGTAGCTCTTCTGCAAAAGTTGCTAGTATAGGTACAGTCCTAATTAATAATGATGAAACTATTGTTGAGAATGTTCTCTATGTAGAAGGGTTGAAACATAATTTGTTAAATGTAAGCCAACTATGTGATCAAGGTTATGATCTCAGTTTTAACTCTAATGCTTGCTCTATTAAAAAGGG
Source organism: Chamaecyparis obtusa (assembly GCA_027943335.1). Taxonomy (NCBI): domain Eukaryota; kingdom Viridiplantae; phylum Streptophyta; class Pinopsida; order Cupressales; family Cupressaceae; genus Chamaecyparis; species Chamaecyparis obtusa. The sequence continues at coordinate 121,806 of BSBK01001910.1, forward strand.
AATTGATGTCATAGCAAAAGCTACTAGAGCATCTAATAATCTCTACATTCTTGATGATTCTAATGATGAGACATGCTGTTTGAGCAAGGTAGAGGATGCTTGGCTTTGGCACAAGCGGTTTGGGCATGTTAACTTTGACAATCTTATCAAAATCAACAAAAAAGAGGCTGTTAGAGATATGCCTATGCTAGAAAAACCAGCAGATGTTGTTTGCGAAAATTGTCAAGAAGGCAAACAAACTAGAGCTTCCTTCAAACCAAAAGATGAAATCAGCAGTAGGCCACTTGAGCTTATCCATACGGATCTTTGTGGACCAACAAGGACAGCAAGTCTTCAAGGTGAGAAATATTTTATGCTTCTAATTGATGACTTTACTCGCATGACATGGGTTACATTCTTAAAAGAAAAATCAAAAGCTTTAGAGAAGTTTAAAATTTTTAAAAGTCTGGTTGAAAATGAAATGGGAATGAAAATTAAATGCTTGCGTTCTGATAATGGGGGAGAATTCACTTCTAATGAGTTTGTCAAGTATTGTGAGCAACATGGTATCAAAAAATAGGTTTCAACCCCTAGAACACCACAACAAAATGGTGTTGTGGAAAGGAAAAATAGAACAGTTCAAGAGATGGCACGTTGCATGATGAATGAGGAAAAGGTAAAAGATATATTTTGGAGAGAGGTCGTCCACACAACAATTTATATTCAGAATAGAACACTGTTGAGACCCAAACTCAAGAAGACTCCTTGTGAACTTTGGAAAGGTAAACCAGCTACTGTTAAGTACTTTAAAATTTTTGGGAGTCCATGCTACATTAGGAGAGATGAAGATAACTTAGGTAAATTTGAATCTAGAGCTAATGAAGGTATTTTTCTTGGCTATTCTTCTAAGAGTAAGGCATTCAAATGCTACAATAAAAGGTTGCATAAATTAGTAGAGAGTGCAAATGTTAAGGTTCATGAGGTTACTAATCAATTTGGTGAGAATGATGACAGCCCTGAAGAAGGTACAACTCAAACCAGCACTGTGATAGCTTTTAAAACTCAAACCAGCACTGTGATAGCTTTTAAAACTCAAACCAGCACTGTTGTACCCTCTTCTCCTCCACATGTTCAAGTTGGAACAGCTAGCAAAAGTGTTGAGAATGACAAAGGTAAAGTAAAATCTGCTCATGAAGAAACATTTCCTACTTCTAATGATGCTGAAAATCTACATGATAATTTTGGAAATGATTCTCAAGATGAACATGATGCTTCTAATTTCAAAACTCCCTCTAAGTTTGTGCAAAAGAATCATCCTATTGATCAGGTTATAGGTGAAAGGAAGACTAGAAATGCTAGAAAAAATGTTAACTATTTTGAGGATGATGATTTCTCACTTATTTCTATGATTGAGCCTAAGTGTTTTGAAGAGACAGTTGTAGATAAACATTGGGTGGCTGCCATGAAAGAGGAGTTAGATCAAATCAAAAAAGCAATACTTGGGAGCTTGTACCAAGACCTATCAACAAGAACGTGATAGGTACAAAATGGGTATTCTAGAACAAGGTAAATGAAGATGGTAAGATAATTCGAAACAAGGCATGTTTAGTTTGCAAAGGTTATTCTCAGATTGAAGGTGTGGATTTTAGTGAGACCTTTGCACCGGTTGCAAGGTTAAAAGCAATAAGAATTTTTCTTGCATTTGCTTCTTTCAAAGGCTTTAAAGTTTTCCAAATGGATGTTAAATCTGCCTTCTTAAATGGAGATTTAGTTGAAGAAATTTATGTTGAACAACCGAAAGGTCTAATTTTTGAAAATGTAGACTATGTATGCAAGCTGAAAAAGGCATTATATGGACTCAAACAAGCTCCTAGAGCTTGGTATGACAGGTTGGATAACTATTTGCAGCAGCAGGGCTTCAAAAAAGGATATGTAGACAACTTGTATGTTAAAGAAGGTAACAACATTCTTATTGTTGTTTATGTTGATGATTTGATTTTTGGGAGTGACAGTGTCAAGATGTCTAAGACATTTGCTACTTGTATGAAAAATGAGTTCGAGATGTCTATGATGGGTGAGTTAACGTACTTTCTTGGGCTGCAAATTAACCAGTCTTCTAAAGGAATTTTCATTTCCCAAGCTAAGTATGTTAGAGAATTACTTAAGAGATTTAAGATGGAAGATTGCAATCCGGTTAGCACTCCTATGGAAACCGGATGTAAGCTAAGTAAGGAGGATGTGTCTCCTTCAGTTGATCAATCTTTTTATAGATCTATGGTAGGGAGTCTGCTGTTTGTGACAGCCACTAGACCAGACATTATGCAGGCTGTGGGATATGTAGCTAGATTTCAAGCTTCTCCAAAACAAACTCATGTTCATGTTGTTAAGAGAATATTTAAATATCTGAAAGGTACAGTTGATTTTGGTCTTTGGTTTCCAAAGAGTTCTGTTTTTTCTCTTACAGCCTATATAGATGCAGATTGGGGAGGTTCAGTGGATGATAAGAAAAGCACTAGTGGGTGTGCTTTCTTTTTAGGTGGCTATTTGGTTTCGTGGCTAAGCAAGAAACAGTCTTGCACTTCACTATCCACTGCTGAAGCTGAATACGTTGCAGCAGTTTCATGTTGTACTCAGATAATTTGGATGAAGAATACCTTATATGACTATAAGCTTGAGTTTACTGATCCTATTTGTATTTTCTGTGATAACACAAGCGCCATTGACATTTCAAAGAATCCAGTGATACATTCTCGAACCAAGCACATTCCAATCAAATATCACTATCTAAAGGAACAGGTTGCTAATAATACAGTAAAATTGAACTATGTTCGAAGGAACAAGTTGCAAATGTGTTTACGAAACCTCTACCCCGAGATCGCTTCGAGTATCTCCAAAGCAAGCTTGGTGTTATTCCACCTCAATGAAAGGTCCGTTTTCAGCAGAAGCACTTCATTGTTGTATCTTTCAAACTGCTGTTGTGTTTCAGTTTCATGGTCATTGATGACAAAGGGGGAGTAGAGCTTAAGGGGGAGATCCGTTCAGATTTGGTAGAGTTGTTTCAGTTGGTTCAGCTTTATGGGGGAGCGGTTTCAGACTTGTACTTTCAGAATTGGATCACTTGTTCAGGGGGAGTTCTTCAGTCTTTCAAATTGTTTCAGTTGTTTCAAATTTGCATTCCACCTGTGCTCTTGTGTGAGTTTTCCATCAATGACAAAAAGGGGGAGATTGCTGTTTTTTTGTCATTAATTTTGGAGTGATCTTTGCTGAAGTCGATTGACTCTATCTCAGTCACTTCTATTGGCAACAATTCTCACCTCTGCTACTTGTTTGTCATATACTGTGTTTGGTCACATGTTCTTTGGACTTGCTGTAGATGCTAGTTTTAAAAACGCCTTTGTCAGGAATGTTTGTCTAGCGCTGAATGTGCCATATGTTATTTTTAGCAATCAAAGTTTGGGCGGATGTGGAACCCGTGCAAAGACAACTGTGCACCCAGAAATAGCCCTTGCAGAGACGTTTTTTAAATCCCGAGTGTGTCCTCCGCCTGACAATTTTTCCTCTTTAAAAACGGTTAACACCACTGCCTGCCATATTCTGTCTGTGCGTCAATACGAACGTTTTTAAACAAAACATGAAATAAGCTGTCAGTAAAAGATAACACATCGCAAATCTGTGGAACTTCAAGAAGAATAACGGCTCCGAAAGTGAGTTCTTCGGCAGATGAAATTAGGAAAAATGTGTATCAAAGGAGAACACTTGGCATTCAATTGGCAGACTAAAAGGACGAAGGTCTGTGGAAATACGCAGTCACCAAAAAACACATGTCTTATTATGATTAGACTGTGAAAAAAGAACAAGAACTACAGGTAGCGTTTTGAAGGAGAGTTGCGACAAGTAATTTTTTTCGGGGATAGATATAGACGTTGCAGAAAATAAATGAAAGTTTTTTTTTAAGAACTATGAAACACAAAAAATAGCCGAGATTTAGACACTAATGTTTAGCGTGAACAACTAGTAACAGGTATCGGGCTTCTTCAAAAACGCATAGAATGCTAAAAGGGAGTGAAGGACCTTGTTCTAAAAAAATGCAATTGTGTGTGTATTTTTGAATGTTCCATGTTGCAGAAAACAAGACCTGGCGTATGTGATGTTAAACACGGCACTGGTCTTTGAATCACTATAGCACAGTGAAGTCTGAAAACGCGTGGAGTAGATGTGTGATGGTGTACGTGCAGATACAGCAGTCCTCTGTGAGCAAGGTTTTTTGTTTTATGTGACTCGAATTCATCCAGATCTGTTTGATAATTATAAAGGAAACAATTTCTGCTGTGACTTATAAAATAGGGATATGCCGTGATTTGGATAAAAAGACAAGAACTTTAAAAGGCTGCATCAGAGTTTGCAGCAAGTCAGTCTTGAACTGGAGTTTGTGAGCGATGCTCTGCTATTCATGATACACGTTTATGGAGTGACACACGACAGTGCAAACATGGTTCTTGTAGCTGGGACCGTTAACTATTGAATGTGTTGATAAAAGGACACAGAGAGGACTGACAGTGAGGGGGAGTTTATTTCTATATATACAGACTAGAAGTGTTGAGGACCCTTTTGGTAAAATCTCAGTATTCCTGCAGCGTCTTCATATTTTAGTGAAGACACAGAATATATGTGTGTGTTTCTTACATCTTCTATCTCTTGTAAGGAAGGTAGTTGCCTTTTAAATCGGGTTGGAGCCTGATCTTGAAAGTTTGAGGAGAGTTGTAGCTCTCAGTTGTAACGGGTAGTTGCCCATCAGATTAGTGATGCTGTGGTTTTTCCCGTCTTGGGTTTCCACGAGATAATTTTGAGTGTCTTGTCTTCTTTGTTGTGTGCTCTTTTGAATTCTGCTTCTTAGTTTTAAAAGTCTATGTTAAATACTAATTCACCCCCTCCCCCTTAGTATTGTTCGTTTTTCAATTGGTATCAGAGCCTTGGGTCACAGGTTCGAGTCTCCCTTCAATGGGTCTTGAAGGCTTAGTCGGTGCTGAGGGGGAGATTGTTGACTTGGTGGTCAGCACCTCCTTGGAGATTCATGACATGGCTTAACCGCCTCCCGTGGATCAAGATAAATCTGGCATTTGTATCGGGCATTGAGAGTTTGAGCTTTTGGTGCAACAACAAATGATTCCAACAGATTCCAGTAGCTAAAGCTTCTTTTGAGAAGATCAAAGGAGCCATATTTAAATAATGTATGTTTATGGCAGAAAACATAGTATCACAACCATGTTGACCCAAAAGTATGAAGATTTGATGGGCAAGCACCCTATTGCTTTCCACTCTAGAAACTTGAATGAATATGAAGAAAAATACAATTCCGTGGAGAAACAAGCCTTCGCACTTGTGAAGGGCGCCTCAAAACAATTAAGCACTTGATAGGAAGGAACAAGATCCTAGTGTATGTGTCACACTCTGGTGTAAGAGTATATATTATGGAAGGTGACATCATTGAAAAGAGAGCCAATTGGATCACCAAGATTCTAGAATATGACATAGAGGTACGACCCACTAAGATCATCAAAAGAAGAGGTTTGTGTGAGTATATCGCACAATAGAGCGACATAAAATACAAGGGATACTTCCACTGATGATGCAAGTGAAACATAAGACATAGTGATCTTGAATCAACCAGAAGAGGCAGATTCCAAGATTGTGGACAGAATACGGTTTATTCAGACTGGAAGATACCTAGCCAACCTTCTCAGTTAGAAGAGAAGATTCTATTGTTTGTAGAATTTAGGGTTTGCCCTGATAGAGGGAGTTCTCTTCAAGAATTTTTTTGATGGTGTTCATGTTGTGTGAACAAAGCCCAAGGAGAGAATCATGGACGAATTCCACAACAGCCTAGCTGGTGGGAATTTCTCTGCCTAAGTCACAACTCTCAAAATTGCAAAAGTGGGATATTTTTGGCCGATACTATTCTCCGACTACCACCTTTTAGAAAGGAAATACCATGAATGTCAATTCTTTGTTAGAAGGAGAAAGAATTCAGCCATGCCTCTAAGCTCAATCGTCGTAGATGAGCCTTTTGCATAATGGGGACTAGACTTCATTGGGATGATCAACCCGATTTCAAATTTGGGACACAAATGGATATTGACAAGTACGGATTATTTTACAAGGTGATCAGAGGCCATTGCCATAATGAATGCCACCAAGCACAAGATTCTCAACTTCCTAGAGGACTTAGTGCAAAGATCCGCCCCCCAAAAACTATCATATCAGATAAAGCAAAGGCTTTCATTGGGGTGAAGATATCAAACTTTTCTTTAAGGCATAGAATCTTCCTAAAAAACTCATCAAATTAGTATGTGCAAGGAAATGGGTTGGCAGAGTCTACCAACAAGAAGCTAATCTAGTTGATCAAAAGAATATGTGCCAACCGTCAAAAAGATTGGCTCAAACATCCCTAGGCAGCTCTTTGGGCTGATAGGATTGCTCCAAACCAAGCCCTGAAGCCCTCCTTGTACGAGTTGATATATGGGAAAAAGCATCGATGCCCGTTTCGATAGAAATTCTTGCGCTCCAATTACTTAATTCTCTAGAGATCAAACAAAGTGACACTATGGAGCTCAGATTGACCAAACTGTTGAAGGTTCAAGAAGATAGAGAAAAAGCATTTCACACTTTGACTAATCATCAATAGGTGGTTAAAAGGCAGTTCAATAAAAAAGCGTCTGACCCAATTTTTAGAGGAGACTTACTCTTGAAGTTTGATGAGTGTGCTACAAAGCCGGGGAAACATGCCAAATTTGATGCCCTTTGGAAGGGTCCTCTCCGTATCAGTACTACAAAGAAAGCAACTCATTTGAGTTAGAATATCTAGAAGGTAATGCCCTTGAGATTCCCATTAATGGGTCTCATCTAAAACCCTTCTTTTAATGATGAAGTGATGGGGGGGTTGTACATGGTTTTGTACATTGGGAGAGATTTTTGGATTTTCCAAATTGTGGCTTTATACCCACAATCTTCTCTCATGTGCCATTCTTGTTTGAATTTGCATTTTGTGTTTCTTTGCTTTCAAAAGGGAACCCCATGAACCATGAAATCCCCTATGCTATTTCCACCTCCTTTATGCATTTCTTGTGTCATTTTTCCATATCCATTTTTTCCATATCCATTTCCAAGTTTGAAGTTAATTCCTTACTTTTCTTTAACTCCTTGATTGGTTCTTGACACATTTCCAAACACGGAGTTAGGAAAATCTTCGTCTAACCTGATTCCTCTGTTGCTTTATCAATTCCAAAGGCATTCTAATGACTTTTTATCAATGCTATTCCTTTCAAATCCCATTATAGGCAATCTCCATGTGACCTTGTCACACATTGCCCCATTGCAAATGGGGACCCCTTGCATTTTTGTCCACTTGGTTGTTTGTTTTTGTGTCCCTGGTAGTTTTGGCTCAGTTCCCCAAAGTTGTGTTTTAAACGAGCGTTGAGCGATTCATGCTAAGTATAGAAATGAAATGTCACTTGCCTTTGGTTCTTAAAACAGAAATTTTGTGAAAAATTGTGAATTTGGCGAAGTATAAAAGCGAATTGATCTTTCAAAGAGGATGCCAGTAAAAATTTTGAGCATTTTAATGAACTTTCTGTTTTTGAAAATTTCTATTTTTAGTTTCACTATGTCCTCGATTGGTCTAATTATGTGTTTAAACAAACTTACTATTTTTAGTAAGTCTATTTTTGGTAGGTCTATTACTGGTAGTTGGTGAGCACTGACAGAGGTATCCAATTCTAAATCAAGAAATGTGAGCGAAAGAAGCAATTGATCTAGAATTCACTAAGTCTGAGAACATCTTTGAAAAAGAATCCGAAAGTGCAAAGGGCAAAGAAAATGTGGAAATTTTACTCCGAAAGTGCAAAGGGCAAAGAAAATGTGGAAATGTTACTAAGTATGGAGAATCCTTGATCATAAATACCCAAAATGGAAAAATGGGAAAAATGGCTAAGTATTGATCAAAGATACATGGAGGATGGCAAAAATGTCCTTGACCATAAATGCCCAAAATGGACAAATGGGAAAAATGGCTAAGTATTTGATCAAAGATACATGGAGGATGGCAAAAATGGCTAAGTCATGGAAAATTCCATGACACCCCCCCTCAAATGTGCCCACGATGGAAACAAAGTTAAAATATCCAAAAATGGTTAAGTGTGAGGAATTTCCCTCCCCAAGCCTCAAATGCACTCTAGAGCGCTAATATCAAGGGTACAAGGAATTCATCTAAAGTGGACAAATCCACCTTGGATGCCAAGATGCGCTCAAGAGTGCTATTTCACTATGTCCAAGGAAAATATTTAACAATGCCAAAATCCTTGGCGATGTCTCAAATGCGCTCTAGGGTGCTAATTCCTTAAGCCAAAAGAAATTCCTCCAACTTGCAAAATTTGTCACTAGGCCTAATATGCGCTCTAGAGCGCTAATCCTTGGATGACATGGAATCACGTCCACGTCGAAAATTCATCTCTCACGCCCATATGCGCCCATGAGTTCTAGTTCTATTGTGTCAAGGAATTTCTTCAAAGACCAAAAATCCGCCTACTTGTCTAATTTGTGCCCATGGGCATGAAATTGCCTATGCTAAGGAATTTTTCTAAGTGCTCAAAATTCTTTTAAGTGTCTTAATTGCACTCAAGGTATAGCATGCATCGAAATATTAAAAATTGTAAGTATTAAAATCATTCACCTTGTCTATTATGTGCCCAATGGAAAAGTGGCAAAGGATGGGTAAAATTTGATTAATCCAAGATCAACATTGTATAAAACTGGACTATTGGAATTTGCCTAAGTTTGGGGAATCCACATCCTCATCTAATTGGCACCCAAGATTTAAATTACAAAACAATAGAGATATTTAAAATTGCCTAAGTATTAAATCCACCCCTTTATCTAATGGGCACCCATTATTGAAGAAGAGTAATGATGAAGACAAAACGCCAAAATAAGAATTTTCCAAAAGAAAATGACACGTGGTGTTAAGGGGTAAGAGATTTTTTGGCAACTTGTAAGATGATGAGGGAGAATCTCTCTCATAATAGCAACATGGAGAGATATTTAGTGCAACAACTAGACTTAACTCATTGCCAACTTAGCAAGTTGGTGGGCATAATTTCTATATAAGAGGAGTTTTCATTTTCATTCTCACACATCAAATTGAAGAATCAAGACAAGGCATGAGTTTTGAAAAAGAAGCAATTTGTAGTAGATTTTTAAATTTCAAAAGGTTTTCTTCAAGTTAGAATTTATTCCAAGTCTGAAGTAGAGTGTAGAAATGCTTCGACATGCAAACTATGGAATCACACACAAGGCGCATGAAGGGTTTGTCGGAATGCCTCAAAGAAGTCATAATCTAAAGGAACTCTACGAAATGATTGCAAAGTGTTCAGAAAATGAGTTTTGTGATGAAGCTCTCAAACTTTTGAATCAGTGCATGGATACTTTAAATGTGGAAACATAGATTTTGTGCACCAGCTATTTGACTAAACATCTCAGATAACTGCGGTCTTAAGATGCCAAATCAGAAGCATTGAGACAAGGGCAGACAACAAATGTATTTATTGAAAAGGTTTCAGAGACTATCAATCAAATGCAATCAACATACATAAACTTAAGCTCCAACAATCTTTGCAAGCATCCTCCCTGCCGGTACACAATGAGAACTCAAAATTGGGTATTCATACCCAAAAAAGTGTGTAAGAGAATTTTGACCAAATTTTATAGTTGGTATGCCCTACACATATGCCTGTAAAATTGTGAACTCACGGACAACACACCTCAAATATTTGACAAAATACCTCAAAGATGTGTCATCACAATAAATGAAATGAAATGATTGAAGAATGTGGAACTACAGTCAAAGCACATAATTGGTTTGACAGTGCAGCTATTATAGTTGTAGTCATACTTGTAGGTGTGCATCCAATGTGTGGAATCATAGACAAAGTGAACTATTTGATTGAGTAAATCAAAGAGATGGTGTTTCATTGAATTTAATGATTACATGATATGCAGAAAATGAAATTATTGAAAAGGCTTTCATGTACACAAAGTATGTGAGTCATTTAGCTAAATGCCTCAAGCAACTATGATCTCATGGTACACAAAGATTACCACATGTACAAAGAAATGATGTATAAAATGGTGTTTGAAGCTCTCCAACAGGATTCACACTTATTAGATTTGTTGTTACAAGATTCAAGAATTGGCAGATTGACGGATTTCCGGATGATTGATTGATTAACAAAGAGGAACAAATGTGTTCCTTATAAAGAATTACAAGACGTTGTTTCTAAAAGAAACAACGTAGACTGAAGACGAAATTATAAACAAAACTGAAGACAGGATAGGAAACATTCCTATCTAGACTAAAAGACGAACTACAACCAAGTAGTTGACCATTATAGAAAGTATTTAACTAAGGAGATAATATCTTAATAAAGATATTAAAGATATTATCTTAATATTTGTTGTATTGAATTTTAAAACATTCAAGCAAATATATTTACTAGCTGTAAGACCACATGCTGAGTTTCATTATCTATCCCATGACTTCACTGGGAAGTTGGAGTAGTAAGCCTCTGGTCAAACTTGCATTTTTCCTTTGTGAGGGAACACAAATGTGGTTTCAAAGTCATAGTAATTATCTAACAAATGGCTTCATACATTTCTGTATCACGGAATGCTTAATGATCTATTGCTAGCAACTGCCAAAGGTATTGTTCTCTTGAAGAAATCAAATCATGTACCTTCAGTTCAAGATCATAACCTTAAGCAATGAGTTTTAGATTCAAAATTTACAATGCAAACATGAGTAGCACTTACAATATTTCTAAAGGGTTTCAATATTAAAGATGATAGAAATACCCTATACAAAAGTTTATTTGTTGGTGAGAAGATGTATTAGAACAAATAGTGAAGTTGGAAAACATAGTCTTGATACCATTTAAAATACTTGAAATACATCTTCTCAAGATTCAAATTGTTGGTGGACAGATGATTCCTCAAAGATGTCGATCATAAATATATCACCTCTCTATTGTTCAACTCGACACAAGTATGCTATCAAATAAGAATGTGTGAGATTTGAGCATACCATCGTACAAACCTTCTCATTATTCAAATGATGATTATGTTCTTGAGAAGAAAAGGATAGCTAGCTGATTCAATTGAAGTGTGTTTCCTTAAAGGAATTGTTTGGGTGCACGACTATCTCTCTATGTCAATAATCAAGATACCAAAATGTGTGCTTGGTGCTGAGATTGTTATGATGACAAGTACGAAAGGACATGAAGATGAATACTAACTCTGCGAAATCAATTATTTGTTCTTAAAATTTCAAGCTTCTAATTATCTTTTTGTAAAAAGTGACTTGTGTTACTTATTGTAATTAAAGTTAGGGAATGGACACTTATTGCGCAAAAATTGGGAGGTTTTTAACTAAACTCTTTTTGCACGAAAGGGAAGTAGTTTCTAATCCAAGAATGCAAAGTTACTTATGAAGTGGTTACAGGTCAATTATCAAGAAAAGCCTATAAATATGAGGCTATTTCTATTGTAAAAGGGGACTTTTTGCAAAAGGGGAGAAACTCTGCAGAATTGTGTAGAGGAACTTTTGGAGAACTTTTATGTTCATACTTTGTACTAAAAGGTTTTTGAGCTTGTATATTTCAAAAGGATAACCAAGAATGCATTTGATTTGTATGTTTTAAATGTATTTTCCAGTTATTGTTATTGATTTCCCGTATGTTAAATTGATACTCCCTTTGAGTACTTATGATTATGTAAATGATGAAACACATTCATACCCTAGTATCTTGGTTAGAAAGTGTTTAGGCTACTTATTTCCTCGTATGTGGAAATTTATTTCTTTTCTTTCATCATTATTGCATATCCAAATTATTCTTGTGCTTAAACCCCTTTGTAGTTGTTATTAATCGTGAAGTCTTACTTGGTATACGTATGCCTGCCAATAAGGTTCTTGTTATCCATTTCCTTTAGTTTTGTGTTCTGTCCTTTTTGTACCAAGGAGAAAAAGAAAGGGAAGGCAAGAGAGAAGTACATTAGTATCTGTGCGGATCAAGGAGAATTACAAAGGCACTCCAAACTCATGTCGTATAATTGTACATGTTCATGTACACGATGTTTTAAGAGTGTTAGCTATGTATACTTAAGGGCAATTTAAGTTTTCGTTAAATAACATAACTTTGTGGCTTATTTTATTTCATTGTTTTAACTTGCATAGTTCATAATGAGTTTATTTATTTATTTATGAATAAGCATTTTATATTACTTATAAAAATAGTATATTATAGACTCAAAAAAAAAGGATGGGTGGAAGAAGTCACTCTAAATTGACAAATCTAAAGAGGCAAAATAAAGCCATAAAGCAGTGAGAGCTATACCAATAGAGGGGTTGGAAGGGGATTAAGGTCATCCAATTTTCCTCATACATTAGTAGGGTCCATGCCATTTGTTGTGACCAATGTTCCAAGCCTCGGACTCGCCTCGGGCTCGGCAAGCTCAAAATGGACTCGGACTCAGACTCGGCGCCCGGACTCGGCAAATCAAAAAACCCATGAAGTGCAAAGATTTTTAAGGATTTTAAGTTTTTTTCCTACAACATTTAGTCAATTAACATCTAATACACAATAATTGAGATAAATAGAAACTCCTTTGCACACATACACAACTTTGCATAGATCACATAAGTAAAAATACGGATTTCTGAAGAAAATTAGTTAAAGTTAAACCAAATAACATATAGAAATCTGAAATATAGTGTCACTATCAAATCAAAATGTCTACAATATTCATGGAATATGAAATCCATGGAATCAGAAGTTCAAAACATATATCAAAGATTCAAAATAAGGGCTCATAGCCTCATAGTAGCCTATGTCCTCCTACGAGTACGCCGAAAATGACGCATGGAAGACTCTAGAGCCATCCTCTCTCCCTGTGTCTGAGGCTGAACCGAAACAAGATCCTCAGTGACATGCTCATCGGCAGATTCGGCACCCTCCTGATCCTCCTCATCATCACCCTCATAATCCTCATCATCAGACTCGGATCCACCACTCTCAGCCTCAGGGTCCTGCACTGGGTCTCCTCGTGCTCTAGCCTCCTCCTGTGCCATCGCTACTGCCTCTGCCTCTCGATCCACCTAATCAACCCACTCCAAGTCTCTATCACTGAAGACAAGATCATTCATCTCAGTGTTCCACTCTTCTTGTGGATCAATATTCTGTAATACAATTGGAGATGTGTCAGTGCCCAAGATATGTTTGTGACGAAGGCGAAAGTTGTAGTGAACAAACACAAAATCATTCATCTTTTTCACGGCCAACCTGTTGCGCTTCTTGGAGTGTATATGCTCAAACATACTCCAATTGCGTTCGCATCCTGAAGCACTAGATGGCTGGCTCAAGATACGAATGGCAATCCTCTGTAAATTTGGCACCTTAGTACCAAACATCTCCCACCATGCATCTGAAACAAGAAAATTTCAAATCAGTTCTATAACTTTAACTTTATCAATCTAGATTCTAAAGTGGTAAACCATAATAGAATTAGAAATTAGAAATTAGAATTTGGAATCATAGATTCTTACCAAGCATCATTGCAGTTCGATTTTTTTGCATATCTCTCGTGCAAATAAGTCCCCTTGTGCTTTGGTGTACATCTCTATCTCACGGACTATACTTGTGGAAATTGCATCATCAGGTGACATCCTCTCTATAACATCATAGAGGCCACTCCACACCTCCTCATCAGCCTTGAAACTTGGGCTGAATTGGTATGCTAGATTAAGGAAGTAGGCAGTTGCATGTATAGGCCTGTGAAGTAGATTGTGCCATCGCCTATTAATAACATCCCATAGGGGACCATATCTATCCTGATTTCCTACATGAAAGGATCGAATGGCCTCTTTCACCCTATCCATGCCCTCATAAATGTATCCCATTGAGGGCTTCTCTCCATCAACAACCCGTAGGAGAACAATAAGAGGTCGTACAAGCTGCAATAAATGAAGTTGAACAATGAACATAAAGTTATAAACAAGTGTTTAACAAAAAATAATGATATGAAATGGAATTGGAAATGAGGACAAAAAGGAAAATTACATCAACAATCTCTTTGGCCGGTTGCCAAAAGGTTCTCTCATCAAAAACCATGTCAACCATGGCAGCCCCTGCAGTGGTCTTTGCATATGATGATCTTGTCCACTCCTCACATACAAACATGCCTTTCACACCGGCCTTTGACTTGAGCATGGATTGCAACATGAGAAAATTTGTTGCAAATCTAGTGACCCTTGGACGAGACAACTATTTTTGCTTTGTGTGTTGCCTCATAAGGTTGAGGACCCAAGTATGATTATATATATACTTGCAAATATTTCTTCCTATGTCTACACATGTTTTGATCCAAGGAAGTTTGCCAAGGTCCTCCAACATGAGGTCAATGCAATGAGCGGCACAAGGGGTCCAAACTAGGTGGCGGTGCCTCTCCATAAGAAGTTTACCTACAAAAAATAAAAATAAAAATTAAAAAGAAGACTTAAAGCAAGAGAAGTAAGACATAGAAATTAAAAATTAAAATAATTTTACCTGCTGCAACATAATTTGCTGCATTATCTATGCATATTTGCACCACATTCTCCTCACCAACCTCCTTCAACACTCCCTCCATCACCTCACAAAGATACTCAGCATTTTTTGTCTTCCCCGAGGCATCAATGGATTTCAAAAACACTGTACCACCTGAGAAAAAATAAAGCAATTTAGTAGTAGTACTTACTAGTTACTACTATGATCAATCTAATTCATAATTTCATAACTTAAGTCTTATAGCTTAAAAACTTAACATACCTGATGAGGAGACAAGGAAATTCAAAAGTGTCCTATTTCTTCTATCAGTCCAACCATCCGTCATGATGGTGCAACCTTTTGCCTTCCATACCTTATGTTGCTCCTCAATTTCAACTTGTACATCAGCAACTCGTTGGGACAAAATAGGACCTTTTAGCTCCTCATCATTAAGGGCTTTGAACCCCGCACCACAAACAGTAACAGCATCTATGGCAATTTGCCAATATGGAGACCTAAAAACAATTAAATAAATAAATTAAAAAGAAGACCTAAAGCAAGAGAAGTAAGACATAGAAATTAAAAATTAAAATTATATATTAATAAGTACCTTGCTGCATTGAATGGAAGGTTGTTGTAGAAGAAAAAATCTCCAAGTGCTAGTTTTGCTTGGTCATGCATCTCCTTATTCCAACCCATGCTCTCAAGCGATGGTTGTGCACCAGGAGTTGTGCGTGGAGCAAAGATGGAATCAAGTGTGGATGGTTTCTTACGAACCCGACCCCCAATGCTCACACTCGCAGACGCAAAAGTAGTACTAGTACTACTAGTGCCAATAGGAGTCCGAGTAGTAGCATGTGTCCTTGAAGAGCCCTGTGTAGCTAAGCTTGCCATTTCTTCCGCTTGTTTCTTCTGTAATTCTTTCTTCTCGTTAGTTGCCTCTAAAATAGCTATCATCTTGCGTTTGACATCTTCGGGAACAAATTTACATGGTTTAGCATCCCATTTTGGTATATGTGCAAGATGATATTTCAGCCTATTAATGCCTCCCCCATTATGTGTTATCTTGCAATGCCAACATGTAACGACTCCTTTTTTGTGGCCAAGGATGGCATGTAACCAAGCCTCATCCCTTACTACGGCAACAGGGTCTGCATCCGGGTTCATTTTAGGCATACTTCCACTTCCACTACCCGCAGTCTGAGACATGATGACTACTGGCAGCTGCAATATATCATAAATAAAACAAAATAAGCATCTACAATATATATTATAGAAACTGAAAATCAATTTTACGGTTTACCAACACTAGGAACAAATCTAAGATTCTAAAGAATTAAAGAAATGTAAATACTAAATACTAAAAAAAATGGAAACAAAAAAAGATTCATGAATGCAAAAAAAAAATACAAAACAACAAAAAGAAAGTAACATACCTCTTGGAATTTGCTCTAGAAATGGAAATGCAAATCAACTTTGTAGAAGCCTCCTCCAAATGCGCCTTTCAACTCCTCTCAATGCTTACATGCAAGCTACAAAGTGCAACAAAGTTGAACAAACAATCAGCAATCCTTGAATGAGAGCCAACCGGTTTTCTTCCTAAAACCCCAATCCTCTTCTCTCAAACCTTTTTTCTCTGTTCTTTCCTTATGCAAGTGATAGAATGACCTTTTTAAGTCAAAGACATAATATAAATGCCAAGTCAAACATTAAAAATGACTTAAAATAATTTAAAAATATTTTTTTAAAGTGCCTTTTAACACTGCCAGCCGGCCGAGTCCTGGCCTCGGAACTCGCCGAGTCAGGCGAGTCCTTCCCTAACTCGGCGAGTCCCGAGTCCAGAGTCCGAAAAACTCGCCTGGGTGGACTCGGCCTCGGACTCGCCGAGTCAGGGAAGGACTCGCCGAGTCCTATAACTCTGGTCTTCGCTGAATTTTGGAAGCTTTTGCTTTTCCGAGGTGTTCACCATTCTTTTTATTCGATCGGTACGCTCTGCGTCGTTCGACTCTGGTGGGTTAGTTCCTCTGCCACATCCTTGTGCTTCGCTTGCACCTTCAAGCACGTGCGAGCCCCCTTCCCCTTCACCTCTGTCATACACGCCTAGGTAGTACCGATACCTCTCTCCTCCCCGGAGTTTCTCGTTCTGGTTTTGTCCACCCTATTCTGAGTTCTGATATGGCGAGGTTTCCGATGCCCCTTATGATACTTCCAAATATGTCTGCGACCTCACCTACATAGTCCCTTTCTTCGCCACTAACTTCCTCGAAGTGCTCAGATGGTTTTGCACGAATGGAGTTACTCTCCCAACTATCTACCTCCAACCCTTCTTGTGCCCACAGGATGTTAGGGAGTGGTGACTCTCTTGTTGTATCTTCCCACTCTTGTCGCGTGGGTGATTCGTCAGTAATCATACAAGTGTCACTTTGGTTGGGCGGACTGATAGGTCTTCCTGCAAGTTGTTGTAGTCGTTGTCATCTCTCAGCCTGTTGTTGAATTCACAGAGATCTCCTCACTGAAGGTTCTACTTCCTTCGGTTGTGTTCCTTCCCTCATCCGCCTTCTATCTTTATTTGGCAGAAGGGGCATTAATTTTGGTTGTCGGAGGTACGACGCCAACTAGTGTCGCGTGGTTTTTCCTCCCTCTAGTTCCTCTCCTCGTACCGTTGAAGTATTTGTTGCCTATGATTTTCCCTTTCTCTTGCCTCTCATTGCTTCTAAACTTCTACTAACGTGCAAGCCAACAATCTCAGAAGGCTACCCAGAAGATCGTATACAGGACTTTCACCGTGAGTTCGGCACGCACCGTACCAAGGGAGAATGCTCTCTCTCTCGCCTCTCACTACACGTACTCGTCAATCGACACGTCCCACACGTGAACCAAATCCTGCATCAACTAGTCCTCTCGGGTCACTTCACTATTGTCCTCGACGTCACAATCAATTACTAGGACTTGTTGGTCGAAGGTATGACCCATTATGCTGCCATCCTGCCAATCCTACTTTCCTCGACCGCTAGGTTCGAACTTAGGCAATGGCGCCAAAATGTTAGATGCTTAATCCGAGATGTGTTGCCAGTGTAATGCAATTAAAACCATTCAACAATAATACCAAACATGAATCACATATGACATCATGGATATAATCAGAGATAATACAAAACATGTAATGCGAGATATGACAGAATGATATAACTTTTCATATCATAATAATCTCAATACACAACCATCCTTTACTTGTTTTCCTATCTCAATACAAATAGACTCACAGTTGGTTAAGTCTCCAACCATCACCAACTGACGACACAACTGACACCTCTTCGGAACAATGTTTTATTACATTAACTAACAAAAGTCCTATTTAACTATTCATGGCATAATTGCCGCCTACATTCATCACTAAGCACTGTTTCTTTTGAAAGATGCCAAAAGTCATCCAATAAATTGCATGTTCTGAATTTCTAATTCAAAATGGAGATTCAATCTTAAACAGCATACAAGCAGTCACAAAAAGAAAATATTTAAAGTTCAGATTTGATATTGATTAGCAAGTGAATGCTAACAAAGAATAAGTGATTAAATATGAAGCATGAGCTATTAGAGGTCAACTTTCCATACCTGTATTGGGAGAGACTTCTCAACAGGAATAATTGGTTGGGGTCCATAAATTATGCTGCTTCTTAGTATTGCATAATTTGAGTAATTTGATCGTATAAATTCTTCTGCTACAATTTTTGATTTTCCATACACATTTATAGGATTTGTTTCATCATCTTCTGTGTAGAAAGGCTTTATTCCTTCATACACTGTTCATTGCATTAGACAATCGAATTAATGAATCACAATGCCAATGTAATTTGTGTCAACAAAATAAATCAAATCACTGACATAAAACATCTCATCTCTAAAAGGAAGCAGTGGCAGCAATATGTAAATGACACAATATCTCAGCATCAATAATGCAGTCTTTGCAACAATTATTTGGGAGGATAACCTGAATTAAAATTTATCATCTTCAAATAAGGATATTAATGATAATTGGTGTCAAGGGAGTTGTCACGGGTCATTAATAAGTTAGATGAGCTGATTGTAGCCACACATGCATGCAGATTTATGAGTCAGATACACCGAATGCATAGAACCCTCAATTCGGTGGTTTACTATTAGTCACTTTGACAAGTTGGTTGGTTGTGGGTAGTCTGTTACTATGGACCATGAAAGGCCAAGCTAAAGTACTTATATGGGATCTATCCTACACTAAGGAAAAATAATTTTTCGTATAAAATTACGACTAGTTTATGCAATGCTTATGGAACCCAAGTATAACATGCACCATGGATGTTCCTCTGATTTATAAAGTGTTTGATATGATAATCTGCCCATAATTCCACTAATATGGCATCAGAACCAAGAGTGTAATACCTAATCTTGAACAATGTGTGTGCTGCAGGTACAAGCAAAGATTGTTTTATGTGTTTACCATTTTTGTATTATTGCATATACCTTTGTTTATTGTTCAGGTCACTTCAGTGGACATCAAATGTGGCAGTCCATCCCACTGGTGCGAGATCTCTACTAAGAAAAAATTATTGTTAAAGTTACAAAGTTTTGCCAATCATTGCCCTCTTGTCCAAGTTGTGTGGCCTTAAAAATTATGCTTTTGGTGTGGGATGCTTACCATAAATGTATTAAATTTGAATGTATCTAAAGGAAGTGGCTTCTGAAAGGGAGTGGTTAATAACATAGCCATCAAGGGCAACAATAATACGAAATTGTTGTCACTAAACTGGAAATCCTTTCAAAGACATGAAAGAAAGCAGGCAGTTTCAGGCTTTCAGCAATGAGTTTTGAGGGTAATTTCTCAATTTTGCATTACTACAGCTTTAATGATTTCAATGCCCTTCTCTCTTGAGAATTCTCTTTTAATTACTAGTCTCAATGTTACATCCCTTCCTTGTGATGTTGATATTGAAATTCAATGCATCAGTATTCGATAATATTCAAAATAAGCACATTTCAATATCAACATCACAAGGAAGGGATGTAACATTGAGACTAGTAATTAAAAGAGGAAATTCTCAAGAGAGAAGGGCATTGAAATCATTAAAACTGTAGTAATGCAAAATTGAGAAATTACCCTCAAAACTCATTGCTGAAAGCCTAAAACTGCCTGCTTTCTTTCATGTCTTTGAAAGGATTTCCAGTTTAGTGACAACAATTTCGTATTATTGTTACCCTTGATGGCTATGTTATTAACCACTCCCTTTCAGAAGCCACTTCCTTTAGATACATTCAAATTTAATACATTTATGGTAAGCATCCCACACCAAAAGCATAATTTTTAAGGCCACACAATTTGGACAACAGGGCAATGATTGGCAAAACTTTGTAACTTTAACAATAGTTTTTTCATATATTGATGGATTATGATGTGTACTGACAAACATGGATAAATGTGGTAAACCTAGATGATTTATGCTAAGAAGCTGGATTCGCACCCAGCACCCCCGGGTTTGGGTCCGGGTCCGGGTCGGGTCTGGGTCCAGGTCCGCTCCGAGTTCGGATTCATGGACCGGTCCACACTGGATCTTGGCAGGGTCCGTGCGCAGACCTGTGGGTCCATTCGGATCTGTGAGCTCGCGGATCCGGACAGACCCACAGGTCTGCGCACGAACCCTGCCAAGATCCGGCGCGGACCCGAGGGAATCCGCGCGAGTCCTCAAGGACCCCATGCGAATCCGCGAGAATCCCCTAGGACCCACAGGTCAAAGTGTCAATAAAGTGATAAAACACTTTAAAAAATTATTTTTATATTGTTTTTTTTTGCATATAACCCTAAAACGACCCTTATTATGGGTCTCCAAACATATTTCATTTCTCATTTTGCTCTATATTTTTCTCTCTCATTTTGCTCTCTCATTCTCACAAGCTTGAAGTAAGGTGATTGTATTCGAAGGAGATCAATTGTGGAGTGGCAAATACCTTCCAAGAAGCAGATTTGAGTGATTAAGGTATGCATTTGAACCATATTCTCTATTTTGTTAAGATTATTTCAAGTTTTGAAAAGTTTTAAATTTTTTTCAGGGTTTTGTATAAGTTTTGAAGTTTTTTTTTTCACTTTTGTTATAGATTGCAACAATCATACAATGAGTAGTCAAGGCTTAGTGGGTGGGGAGGGATCTCAAAAATATAGAATTGATAAAGGGTCTCCTTTATGGAAACACACCACAAGAATTTTTCAATGTCCTGGAGGTGGGGGGTATATATAGAAATGTAATTTTTGCAACACACAATATAAAAGCTCCTACTCCCGAGTAAAATTTCATTTTTTAGGCCCTGGGGGTCAAGGGATTAACATGTGAGGGCCCGGGGGGAGATAAGAAGAGATTGCCAACTGCACAAATAGCAGCTTTGGTAAAAGAACAAGAAGAAGCTGACAAAATAGTTGCAAAAGGGAAACAAGGTGCTTATACCGGGAAACATAAAACAATACTGCCACCCACTCAACTAACATCTAGATCACATCCATTCTTACTTATGCCTTCTAGGGATGAAGATGTAGAACAACCACATAACACCCCCGCAAGAGAGGCCCATTAGATAGGGCATTTCAAAATGAGTTAAGAGATATTGCCGATCTCAAAGTTGGACATTGCCTCTTAGCGAATGGTGTTCCATTCAACTTAGTGAGATCACCTTACTGGAGGGAGATGTGCGAAGCAATAAATGAAGCACCTTCTGGTTACCATGGCCCTGGATATGAAAATTTGCGCACCACCATATTACATAGTGAGAGAAAAAATGTAGAGACCCAACTAAAACCAATAAGAGATTCTTGGGTTCAAATGGGTGTGTCTATTGTTTCAGATGGATGGAAAGATTGCAAAAACCGTCCATTAATTAATGTAATTGTTGTATCCCGCAAGGGGTCAATATTTTTGAAGGTGGTTGACTGTGAAGGTGAAGTAAAAAATGCAAAGTTCATTGCCCAGATTCTCATTGATTCCATAGAGTCTGTGGGTCATGACAATGTTGTCCAAGTAATTACGGACAATGCAAAAGTTTGCAAGGCTGCAGGTGCTTTGGTAGAGGCTAGATATGATCACATCTTTTGGGCACCGTACACTGTCCATTCTCTCAATCTAGTGATGAAAGCAATTCACACCGAAATAGAATGGGTAAAACAGGTGTATGAGAAGGGTGAGGAGATTCAAATGTGACAAATCACCATATGTCACAAGCAATTTTCAGAACTTTCTCAAGATTAGAATTGTTGAAGGTAAATTTTAAAATTTAATTTATAATTTATTTAGTTTCATTTATCATTTTATAATTTTTATGTCATGTTTTACATAATTGAATAAAATATTGGATGTGTTGTTTACATATTTTAAATGTGTTATTAACTCACTATTAACATGTTCTTAGGTGGTTGAAACTCGGTTTGCCTCTCACACAATTGTGTTGAGACGTCTTGTCAAGGTGAAGGAGGCATTATCACAAATGGTTATTAGTAACCAATGGAGCATCTGGAAGCAGTCCAATACAACGAGGGCCCAAAAGGTGAAGGCAATGTTATTAGATGATGACTGGTGGACTCGTGTGGAGTATGTATTGGAATTCACTGAGCCTATCATGTCTATGCTTCAATTTGCCGACACTGATGAACCATGCTTGGGGGATATCTATGATAGCATGGACACAATGTTGGAGAAGATAAAATTGGTAAGTTATAAATTTAATACATTCCTCTATCTTTGTTTATTGAGAGTTATTTAAATTCAAAATTGACATAATGATAACTTACATCAAGATAACTTACATGAACATCATTTAATATCCCAGGTCATACATAGAAAAGAGAATGATCCTGAGGACACCTTATACAAAAAGGTGGAAGCAATTGTTCTTCATCGTTGGAACAAGATGACCACACCTTTGCACCTCCTAGCATATGCTCTTTCTCCCAGGTACTATAGCTTAGAAGTACTTGCTATTCCTAGTAGAGTGGCACCATATAGAGATGTTGAGGTTGCTAATGGGTATAAGAGGGCATTTGATAAAATCTTTTGCAATCCAGATGTTGGGGTAAGTGTTAGGAGAGAATATGGATCATTTATCTCAGGAAGAGATCTCCACCCTACTGCTATCAATGACCAAAGCAGAATCGATGCTATTAGATGGTGGTACCTTCATGGGCAAGATTATGTATACCTCCAACCTCTTACAATTAAGATTCTATCACAAGTAAGTTTTTAAGTTTTAACTTTTATTTTCTTTTTTTTGTCACTTGCATTGTAGAATTTAACACAACACTCTTGAATTTATCTTGTATTTTTTTAATTTTGTTGGTTTTCTCTCTAGATTACGAGCTCTTCTGCCACTAAGCGGAATTGGAGTACTTACTTCTTTATCCACTCAGTCAAGCTTAACTGGTTGGCTGCCAAAAAAGCAAAAGACTTGGTGTATATTCACGACAACTTGCGTCTCCTGTCACGGAAGGATCCAAAGTACAATAAGGGGCCAGAGAAGCTTTGGGATGTAGCACCTAAGTCTGTTGACTTAGATATGACCATTCGGGATCTTGCTAGAGCCACTTTGGCTGATGTGGATGATGATGATGATGAGACAATGATGATTTTGATCAACCACTTGCAGCTATTGGAGACCCCATTGATCCGGATTTTTTTGATAATCCATTTGATGTTTGATGAAATGAAAACTTTAGTCTTTCATGATTGATGAACCATTGAACATTGAATCATGTTTCAAACTTTAATGACCTATATTTTGAATTGTCATTTTGTAATTCAGTAATTCAATGTGCTGATTTTCTTTAGAATCGTCAACATAAAATCATAGATCAATGATCAAGTATGCTATTTGAATTTTTAATGTTTATCTTTGACATTTGGCATTGATCAATGATCAAGCATCATAGATTCATAGTATGAAATGATTTAGTTTTAGAATTATGTATACTTCTCTTATATTTTTGGATATATAATGCATATATATATACACACACACAAATCCATAATTGGAAAAAAAAAAATTCACGAATCCACGAACTGGATTCTTGAACCCGAATCTGTCCCCGAATCTGAACCAACAACTTAGGATTTATGCTAGCAAGAAATGTTTATTTATTTGAAAAGAAAGTTATGGCTAACTACCTCATGTGTTAGCAAATGCAGGAGAACAGTCACCCTCAAAGAAGGGAGGGAGAGTATCATCAAGGAGAAAGGATATAGACGTAAGGAAAAGGTCAAAATTGCCATCCAAGTCAGAACCTATAGATAAGTACCTTTGTCATCTAGTCACCTAATTGTAGGGTTAGGTGAGGTCATGAGTTGTCAGTTGCCAGAGTGGGAGGTCCTTTCCTTGTTTATCTTTTAATTAAAAATATTAATATTCATCAATAAGAACGTTCATTGTTGTGTTAATGAGAATCGGATTAATAATTCGAGTAATTCAATTAATTCAATCGATCATATAAGTAATTGAATTTAGGCTTGGAATATCTTATGTCTTGACTGATTTTCAAATCATTTTTTTTTTTCATCGGTGAAGTACAACTTTATGAGGTTGTACTCTCGTATTAATCTCCAAAAAGAGTTACATCCATATGAGGTATTCAACTGGTCCTTATGCTTTATTACAATAATGCTCAATTAGTATTTTTAGAGCCAAAACAACCCCTATAATCCCTATTAACAACATATATCATCCCCCAAAAGACAACAAAATAGGGGTTCTAGAAACTACAAGAAAAATATGGAATAGTGCCATAACAACTACATTGACTAAGCATCATAATAGAAAGCACCTAGGAATTATGCAAACTAAGGCTTCCTTGTTGCATTGGCAACCACAAGCAAAATGGTCCACAAGCACTATAATCCTCCACACGCATTTTGGCAACACACCTCCAAAGTCCGCAACAATGTAGTCCATCTCCTCCATAATCACCGATTCATCCTTTGAGTCTTCTATCACTAGATTCTCCACAACCAAGTACCTTTGAAGCCAACCAAGGCCTCCTTTCATTGGTCTGGTCCACCATCTTCTTGAGGAAGAGAACATTCGTAGCAACCACCATCTGCCTTTGCTCCTTTTTTGCCTTGTCCTTGTGAACCATAATGGGCATCTACAATACCTTGTTTCCCCTACGACAGATTATGTAATAGTCTCAAGGTCAAGGGACGGTACAAGCCTACATATCGATGTTCTCTAGAACATCATCAAGTTCCCCCAAGAAAGATTTCTTGATCATCCTTCAATATAGAGCCATCACCATGAATTTCTCCTCTCCAACATCAATTAGGATCACCACGAACATAGCAAAAATATCAATGTTCACTCTATATTTGTGCTTTGTCCACATGAAGTCTTCCCCAAAAACTTTATGTATTGCATGAATTGCCAACCGATGAGTGGGGTTAGATACTTGCTTTAACCTCTTCTCAAAGATTTCTCCAAGGAATGACATTTTTCATTTGCAGCGAATAAGACGAACAAGGGTATCCATTGCCTCTAAGATAAGCAGAAAAAGTGAAAGGTGCCAATTTAGAAATTGCCCAAATCATCGCTCACCCTGGATATAAATAGCAAAATGCCTTTCTTCATCATTTTAAGCCACTCCAAATAGACCTTTGGTACTTTGTCATCCCTTGAATTCAATGCAAAAGTCCCACCACACATCTTCACCTAAGGTGAGGTACATAAAAATTGCCCACATATCTTGAATCATTCTTTGCCATCTTCCACATTGCCAACTTTCCCAAAACCAAAGCCATAGAGAAATGTTCTTAAGATTTCCCATGTTCACTGATTAATATATCACTAGCAATTGAATACCTCGAGCCAAGATGAGGTAACAAAAACATCAATCTCTCTAATGGATTTCACGTGCACTTATAAGTCACTTCATGCTTACTCCACCGTCTCTAGTATCATCCACCTCATCATCTAATAAGTAATGTGATTATCAAAACTTTTGATAAGATCCCTAATGGCCCTCAACCACCCACCTAGCTTCCAATTTGGGGTGAAGTCTTGTCTTATGGCATTTCTTGTTAGCAAAGAGTCTCCTTCCAGGTGAATATTTTGAGCCCCAATTTCTAGCCCACATTTGAGACAAAGAATTTCTGCCCTCAATTTTGCTTCATTGTTTGAAGCTATCCCAAGATGTTCTACCATCTCCATTATAAGTTTTGCCCTCGTGATCTCTAGCGATGCATCCAACCCCACTCAGACTAAGATTCCCTTAGAAGCACCATCAAAATTTATCTTTATCCATCCAACTTCCACTTTCTCCCATTGCACATTCTCTCACAAGTTTGAAGAAAGATCATCCTTTCTAATCCCATTAACAAGAGAATTTTTAAATTATGTTTGGCATCATATATATATATATATCTTCGCAATCACACAAGTATCCTTATATATATATATATATATCGGGAGAGTACAATTACACATGTATATATGCATTATAAGTTTTGCCCTCGTGATCTCTAGCGATGCATCCAACCCCACTCAGACTAAGATTCCCTTAGAAGCACCATCAAAATTTATCTTTATCCATCCAACTTCCAATTTCTCCCGTTGCACATTCTCTCACAGGTTTGAAGAAAGATCATCCTTTCTAATCCCATTAACAAGAGAATTTTAAAATTATGTTTGGCATCATATATATATATATATATATCTTCGCAATCACACAAGTATCCTTATATATATATATATATAAGGTTTGAAGAAAGATCATCCTTTCTAATCCCATTAACAAGAGAATTTTAAAATTATGTTTGGCATCATATATATATATATATATATATATATATATATATATATATATATATATCTTCGCAATCATACAAGTATCCTCTTATATATATATATATATATATCATCCTTTCTAATCCCATTAACAAGAGAATTTTAAAATTATGTTTGGCATCATATATATATATATCTTCGCAATCACACAAGTATCCTTATATATATATATATATATATATATATATATATATATATATATATATATATCATCCTTTCTAATCCTATTAACAAGAGAATTTTAAAATTATGTTTGGCATCATATATATATATCTTCGCAATCACACAAGTATCCTTATATATATATATATATATATATATATATATATATATATATATATATATATATATATATATATATATATATATATATCATCCTTTCTAATCCTATTAACAAGAGAATTTTAAAATTATGTTTGGCATCATATATATATATCTTCGCAATCACACAAGTATCCTTATATATATATATATATCTTCGCAATCACACAAGTATATATATATAAGGATACTTATATATATATATACTTGTGTGATTGCGAAGATATATATATATATATATATATATATATATATATATATATATATATATATATATATATAAGGATACTTATATATATATATACTTGTGTGATTGCGAAGATATATATATATGATGCCAAACATAATTTTAAAATTCTCTTGTTAATAGGATTAGAAAGGATGATCTTTCTTCAAACCTGTGAGAGAATGTGCAATGGGAGAAATTGGAAGTTGGATGGATAAAAATAAGTGTGTATATATATATATATATATTGGGAGGGTACAATTACACATGTATATATGCTTAAGGATACTTGTGTGATTGTGAAGAGCTCAATAAGTATATAAATGCATTGCACTCCGTTATTGTGATCTAAAAATTACATAACATCATATTTATATATTGCATATTTATTCAAGTTTGAGAGCAAGAGTTTAATAAAAAAATATATGATTTAATCTTTCAAAACCAAATAGCTTTGGTTTCAAGCCGAATTGCTTTATTCTTATGGGAAGTCGCGGTGGTTGAAACTCCACCACCTTGCTATAGTAACAGGGAAGGAGAGATCTTTCCGTCTCCTTTTTGAATTCATTCTTCTAGATCTTTATGCATTTATTAATCCTCCAAGCAAGAAACTCATGCTCTATCATTCCTTGCAGGTTGCTTAATTATTTATCATCTTTGTAGAGTTATTGGGGAGAGGAGGCGAAATTCATATTGGCTTTGTTGTTGCAAAGCTCTTCTTCATCATTGGATGGACTTCTTCTAGTGGTCATTATGTTCTTCCAAAACTGATGTAATGTCCCCTTTCTAGCCAGTCGTGACATAGCTTGTTGTTAGCCCATTTCATCATGGTCCCGAGGGCTAACTAGGACTTTAGAGGGATCCTGCAATTATTTGGCATAGTAAAATTCAATTTTGGGCCAAATAGAGTTCATTTGATGGAGTTTTGAGGAGCCTTACTATTTTTAATAAGTCAGCAGTGATGCAATGTTTTCACCTTTTCGGTGATGGGATGTGTTGCATTTTGTCGAGCTCTTTCCAACGAGCTATCACACATGGAATTCTGAGCTAAACTAATACATTATTTTAATGACTGAAGTTGATATATTATTTATAAGTGACTTTAATTTAAAAGGGGGCAATAAAAAGTTTTTTTTATTAAAAAGTCACTTTATTAAGTTGTGTTTTGTATTAAAAATGATCCCTCTAGGCATGGGTGTTCACATGAGGGGTCAAGGGCCTCTTAATAATAAAATAATATAAAATATTTATCCCACATTGTGTGTGTTGGGGATCGGCTGTGAGATAAAGAATAAAAGGGGCTGTAGAGGACAGTTTTTGAGCATGCTTGGAGATTTAATGTTTGGAGCCTATGTGTTGGGTTCTTGAGGATAACTACCCTCTTGAATAGCATCTTCCTCGCTGTTGCAACGATACAGCCAAGAAGATTATTGTTCTGATCTACAAGGTAACAATCTAAGAATACACTGTATTCGTTACATTTATCCATTACTAGGGAAAAGAGGTTCAATTTGGAGGCTCAGCTGCTAGAGTTTGAACTGCATTGCTATTTCCACTTGAAATACATGAAGGTCACCTCTCATAAGCATTGTAAATTGAATTTGTTGTGCGCCCAAGTCTAATAGAGAGCCAAGCCAGTCATATCCTTGCTTCTGGGTAATAGTTTGGGGCCGTAATAGCTGGAGGAGAGTCGAACTAGGTTAAGGCCTGTTGCGTGAGACACAATCAAGGCCCTATTTCCTCATTACTCACCAACCACAGCCGTTCTTGATTGAATACACCTAGGAGTGAGTTGTTTGGGGTTAGATTTTGCTATGGAAAGAGTCGTATAGGACTGAGCTTAACAGTTGGGTGTCGAACTAGACTGAGAATAGTGTAATTACTGGACATGAGGAGTCTTAGACTATAAAAGCAGCTGCAAACTGTAACAGTGAATTGGGGTATGCAATGAATTATATCTGTGTTCAATCATTAATATTATCTGCTGTGTAATACATTATAATAACTCCATTGAAGCAAACATGTATGTCCATTAGTTTCCAGAATTAAGGTCTGATTCTGAAATATATATATATATATATATATATATATATATATATATATATATGTTGGCTAAAAATTTTGTAAGCCGCTAAGACTACACCTTACAGAATTGTAACTTTAGGCAACGTCTCATGAGATAAATCTCTCCTCTCAGCAATAGGGGAGGCTGGCTTCTTACCGTAGGTGGCTTCAACAGGAACTTAACTGAAATTACAAAAGGGTGGTTCTTTTTATCAATTCCTCTTTTTTAAGGAATGATTTGCGTACAACTACTACTTTCTAACTTAACCAAAAGTGCCTTATTGCTACAATAATACTGGTGACCCTAGAGTTGACATAAGAACAATACCAGGAGCAACAACTTTCTTTTTATATTTTGTGAAACAAAAACAATAACCCAAAGTCTCGTGCACTTGTCTCGTGAGGCAGAATAATCAGTAAGGCACAAAGTCTCTTACTAGATACTCTCAAATTTAATAAAAATACTTAAACTGAAGCCCAAAGTCTTCAGCTCTAAGTAATTGCAGCCATTACTATCTATCACAATTTGTCCTCTGGAGCACAAAGTCTTCAAAAATTCAAATTGGCTCTGAATGCAATAGGCAGCTCAAAGTCTGCACAATTGAATTCAAATCCCTCTTGAGAAAAACTCCAAAACTCACAATCAATATCCAGAAAATGTTGTCACATAACACCTTGAATCAACACAAAGTTTGAAAGCAAGTTTCCCCTTCTATTGAAAGCAATTCAAATTAACATCTAAGCTCAAAGTCTTAGAGTGTAGATACAAATTGGCAGAATTTTTTTGCCTTGCCAAAAGATGATTATTTACAATGATTTCCCTCCTTTATATAGGAAAAGAGTAGAGAGAAAGGTGGAGAAAGAAGGGGAAAACCCTTAACCACCTTGACTTATTCCCTAACTAACTAAATAATTTTGATTTTTTTCAAAGTTGCATGCCTAATGCACTTGCAACCTGATTATATGTTACAGCTTTGCATGTGATACTATCACATGCAATTACATTTTGTTCTCATATTACATGTAATCTTTCAAATACAAATTACAAAGACATAATGAAAATATTCTAAGTGTCTGACAAGACACGACAACTATTACATCATCCTTCGTTTGTCTTCATGCTGCTACAGGATGCATGATGGTTGATATGCTCTAGTTTGGTGAAAGCATCTTGATCTGGAATAGGAACCTACATCCTTGGTTGTCTTGTATCATTATGGTCATTTCCTTGGAAAGTATCTCTTCCTGAAAGTATTCAATGCCCGCATCATTCCAGTCTTCAACTCTTTGCACTTAGCATGGGATGATTTCTCTCTTGTAAA
Source organism: Chamaecyparis obtusa (assembly GCA_027943335.1). Lineage (NCBI taxonomy): Eukaryota > Viridiplantae > Streptophyta > Pinopsida > Cupressales > Cupressaceae > Chamaecyparis > Chamaecyparis obtusa. Next base: position 152,183 of record BSBK01001910.1, read on the forward strand.
TGGGGTTTTTAAATCCCATTACATGTCATTTTGAAAGTACTTCTCACCCACAAATAGGGTTTAGAGGTCCATTTGCAACTTTTGAAAAAGCCAGAAAACTATATGTAAACTCTTGAAGGTGGGCTTTTAGCTTGCATTTACATGATGGGGAAGAACCTTCTTCTTCTTGGGAGGAACTTGTATTGTTTTTGAAAATAGTACAATCACAAATTTTTGAAGCCTAAAATCCTTCTTTGAATCTCCAACCATGTAGTATGTGACTTGAAAACTCCGCAAGTTGAGAACATCTTCATGAGATGGATCCATTGCACACTTCTTGATGCACAAATATGAGTTTTGGGATGTTATGAAAAAGGAAAATGGCTAGAAATTTTGGGACAGCGAAACGGTAGATGGGTTTGGCTCAAAATGGTCACTCAAATGGTGAGAAAAACTCAAAAAACAGGCTTTTCAAAAAGATTACATATGGATGATGGCTGGAAACTTGTGGGACAGCAAATGGATGCAAATGTTTGAGCTCAAAAATGTGTGTTTTTATGGTGAAAAACCCAAAAATGGGTTTTTGGAATGTGAAAGCATATGCGGACAACAAGGATATTATATGGAAAATGCATGGAATTGAATGGAAAGACATCCACTTATAATGAGATATTGTGTTTTCATTATAAGTAAATGCGCAAGCATATGCAAGCAACCACCATCATGAATTTTTAAGTCACATGGCAGCGATTTAACAAGCGCGGATGGAGTGCGTGTAAGCATGAAAGTGGGGTTTTTAGATGCAAAAACACATGATAAATGAGCTCACTTTCTTTGATAATTTCATTCAAGAACGGGGTTTTTAATCCCGACCGCATATGCAAGCAAGATGAAGCACTTGCATATGCAACTTGGAAAATTTAGACAGAAGATAGGAGCACAAATTATATACAAAACAAATGCAAATCTGAAAATGAAATGAAGAGATTTGCAAACAAAAATGAAAGAACACATATATACAACTTCGCCCTATGAAATTAACAAAAAATTTTACCTCTTTTCCACAAAAAGGAAAAGGAAAAAGTTTATTTAGTCTCTTATGTAAAATCTGAAAATAAAATGAAGAGATTTTCGGATTTAGAATGATTGTATGAATGAGAGTTAAATAGATTTTGAATCTTGAATCAATCCTTGCAAAATGAATGCATTTTTGAGTCAAGATCCATTGCTTGCCAAGTGTGGGAAGTTAGAGAAACAAAATGCAAGAGAATAACAACAAAAATTGACTATTTCAAATGCACATGTAATGACAATTAAAAATGGCATCTAGGGCATCAAATGCAACTTAAAAAAAATGATGGACAAGCTGCAAATGATAAACAATACCCAAGAACTCACCTTGGAAGAAAAACGTATGGATTTTGATGAAGAAAAATGGCAAAAAATGAGTCATTTTTTAACAAAAACGCCCAAAAACATGCCCTAAATGGGCTGTTTTTGTGAACAAAAACCTTTCAAATCTTTATTTTTAAGTAGCCACAAATGATCCTTGGAAGATTTAGTGCAAAAACGACCCTATGGGGAGCAAAAATGATTGAATTTTGACCATGAATCTTGTGATTTTTTGCTTCAAAATCCTGTTTTTCTCAAAAACCCCCAAAATAAGTGGGTTTTTTAAAGTCAAAAACACATGTTTTCCTCTCAAAAATCGCCACTTCTTGCTTTTTAATGAAAACATAAGCAAAAATGAGTAAAAATGCACTTTTTGGAGTCAATAACATGTATTTTAGCTTCAATGGTTTTAAAAATGTTGTTTTATATATGCATTTGCATATAAAAACAACACTTTATAACTTAAGTGATTAAATATGCACTTTTTGAGTGCAAATACATATTTCAAAAGACATGTATTTAGCTTGGAAAAAGCCACTTTTCCACTTAAGTTATAAAACGAGATTTTTAATATCAATTGCATATGCAATTGGTCTTGAAAAAGCCACCTTTTCACTTAAGTTGTACATACGTACTTTTAGATATCAATTGCACATGTAATTAGGCTTGAAAAAGCCACCTTTTCACTTAAGTTGTAAAACATAACATTGAAATGCATTATTTTATACTCAAGTATATGCAATTGCATATGAAAAGCCCACCTTTATGGATTTAATATTTAGATTTTATTGGAAGTGGGTTTTAAAAGATGACTTGCATGTGGATGATATGCAATGAATGATAAAAACCCCACTTTTATGCACTTAAGTAACTAAATTTAATATATAACTATAGTTTTTAATAAAGTAACATGAAAATAGACTAGAAAAAGTCAATTTTCATAAAATCATTAAAAACTATGGTCAAATCAACTCAGAATGAGTTGAAATTTAAAAATGAATGTCAAAATCCATTTTAGATATTAAAAATAATTTTATTTCATGCAATTGACAATAAAAAGCCCACTTTTAGAGGATTTTTAATAAAATGTGCAGTCAACCTAAAAAACCCCACCTTTTGCATCATAACTTGAGTTATACAACTCCGTTTGATGTTTAATATGGCTCGAAACGAGTGTATTTGAAAGGGCTATTGACTTAAGGGAAAAACAGGATTAAAAACTACTATCAAGAAAGGTAAAAATGAAGAAAAGGACTTGAAGAGTGCCAAAAATCAAGCGCTTGCAGTCATAGAAGAAAAACTCGTCCTGACAAGCGATAAGGTGATTAACTTGACGGGAACCCTCAAAAAGGATGCATGAAATATGCAAAATAAAGAACATTTTAGGGATGACGAATTGTCCTTATAACACATTATCCAAAACATCAAAAACGTAGAGGATACACCTACGAATTCATTAGAAAATTGCGTAGGGTTGCCACAATTTTGTGATGTCAAAATTGAGGACAACAAAATATATATATATATATATATATATATTCGTTACTCACCAACCACATCCATTCTTGATTGAATACGCCTGGTAGTGAGCCGTTTGAGGTTGGATTTTGCTACGTAAAGAGTCGTATAGGACTGAAGTTAACAGCTGGGTGTCGAACCGGACTGAGAATAGTGTAATTACTGGACATGAGGAGTCTTAGACTATCAAAGCAGCTGCAAACTGGGGTATGCAACGAATTAGATTTGTGTTCAATCATTAATATTATCTGCTGTGTAATACATTATAATAACTCCATTGAAGCAAACATGTATGTCCATTAGTTTCCAGAATTAAGGTCTGATTCTAAAATATATATATATATATATGTTAAGTTGTTTCAATAGTGCATTTGTAGTTGCATGCAATATCCATTCTTAAATGATAAACTTAGTGAACAATCAATTCAGAAGTTAGTTATCAGCTTGCAAGCCATCTGTTTGACAAAATTACAGTCACCTGGAAGGAGGGAAAAAACATTGTGTAAACAGGGCAGCCCATTATAGTGGTATCAAAGCTAAAAACTCCTGCCATCCTGAAGGGGTTATTATGAACAAGCAGTGACATGACTGATTGGAATCTGCATCCATTAACCAATTACTATAACTTAAGGAGAAACAGGGCTTTGATATATACATAACTAGAAGAGCCCAGAAATCCAGAAGATCATACAGGCACAGATGATCCAGAGACAGGTAACATGCGAGATAGGAATGATAACAAGCTAGGGACACTAGTGAGGAGAGATTTTTACAATTATTGGATACTTTGGCATAGGGACAACGATTGGCCGTAAAGAGGGCACAAGAACAGAATCAGCGGTTGGAGATTATGATGCAGATAATGGCAAGGAATATGGGAATGAATTTAAATAACGGAGGTAATAATGGAGGACACAATGGACAAAATGGTGGTAATGGAGGAGGACAAGTGGATGATAATTGTGGTCAGGGCTCTAGACCAGAGAGAACAATATGTTCAAGACCACTCATACCTACTTTTCCCCCTAGAGTTCCAGTTCAGCAGGAAAATGAGCCACAGATGTCATGTCCCTTCCCGAATAGGATCTTGTAATAATAAATAAGGATTATAAGATTAAAATATTAATAATATTATAATAAGTAAATAAACTAAGCTATATAATTATATAAATAAATAATAATATTCTAATAAATAATATATATCGAACATTATATATATTTGAAATATAATGATATATTATTTATATAATAATAATAATTAACAATGCATAATATTAATATAATAGTCATTAACAACACATAACAATAATACATTATTAACTTACTATTTATTAGTCAAATAAATAATATGATATATAATAAATATAAAATTAATAATAAATAGTTAATACAATAGTAATATTAAATAATTAAATTAATAGAAACTTCATGACTTATATATGACTCGACTAAGCATCCACGTAAGAGTCGACCTGAGATATCTTAAAGGAACAGATCAATTTGTGTTGACGAGAATGTATGAGGGTCTATGTTTAGAGGCCCTCAAGCATCAATAAGCTTAACAACTCGTGATTTCCTCTGATACAGGGAAAACTCCATCGAGTCAACCCTCTCAATCGTGGCGGCTTCAAATCTATCATGTACATTGCTAACCTTCGATATTGCCTCTCGTGATAAAATTATTAAGGCAATTATAGACGGTGGTCACTTAGCCATCGTAATTGAGTTTAGGGATAATGATTCACTAATTGATAAGGATTTGGTTAGGTGAGGAGACCCGGTAGTATAAGTAAAGTCGTGTCTCATCGAGCATAAAGAGATGCACACCTTCGTGTTGCAAACTATAAAGAAAGCAACATATTGGGATCAAGGGGAGGAGGATTAATTCATTTTTTGCACAAGAAACATCACTCTCGACCCCTATTCTCCCATTCACACTCGCAGTGCAAGCTGAAGGTTATCGTATTTCTGATAGCCGACACAAGTATTATCAAACAAGCATACAATCACCTACAATACCATATCAAACACAACACCTAGTACAGTCGATTTTCACATTTGATGTTTATATACATATATATTTTGAGAGCCAATGGAATTGAATTGAATCATCAAGAGAATAGATTGGAGGCAATATAAGTGGGACATTGTTTTGAGGAATTGGTGATTCGAACAAATCTTTGATCAAGAGTAATTACTTTATTAGCTCTATTTGGTTGCATTAGTTCAAAGAAACAACACTGTAGTTGCAAGTATAACCAGATCATCTCATAACACATTGATATTCACTGCAATAAATTAAATACCTATCTTAAACAGTAAATCACTTCACCAAACACCAAATCATCCAAGTCAGAGGTAGTAATGATAGCAAATGATATTATTTATACAATAAAATAAGAACATAATAATCAAGAATTAAAGAAAAAAAACCTCGTGCAATTGACAATCCAAGGTAGTTGATACAAAGGCTCAAGCCAACTGGAAGAGGGTCATTACAAGTGGTATGAGAGCATAATTCTGCCATCCTGTGAGGAACGTACATGCAAATGTATCAAAGAAAAGGAAATAAAAACAAGATGAATGAACAATTAGCCAATGAAATGAGAGCATTCATGGAACAAGCAAATCAAAAAAACCAAGCGCTCCTCCAAGCACTACAAAGCATGGGGAACTCAATTGATAGTCTTAGAAATAATACTGCTAATGGGCGGGACATAAGTTCTAACCACTCAGAGAACCATAACAGATCTTCATCCTCTAGGGTACCCTAACCCCCTTTTCTACCTAGAGAAGAAATCTTGAGAGGGGAAGATGGAATTGAACAACCCACTTATAGCACCGTGGATAATGCTAGAGCCTATGCTAGTTTGGAACCAGAAATCAGAAAGCTTATAACATTTAGGGAATTCTATGAGGGTCAAAAACAAGAAATGCCAAAAAGGACAAGATCAAACCTAAATAAGGATTTAAAACACAAAGTAACCCTTCCGAATTTTAATGGGTCCAGGAAAATCACTATGCATGGTTAGCTGCAGAAGTTAAACACTTACCTTACCCTTAGTCCGGTGACAGAGGAAGATACACTCCAATTCGCTATCCTCCACTTAAAAGAAATAGCACATGAGTGGTGGTACCATGGAATCCACACCTAGGGCCATCAAAACATCACCACCTATGAAGGATTTGCACAAAGACTTATTAAAAGATTTGATAGAAGACATCCCCAAAAAGATTTTAAAAAGTTGACTCAAATCAAGCAACAAGGATCAATCAAAAGTTATATTGCCAAATTCCAAAAGCTCTCAATTTGAGTTTCAGGGGTAGATAACGACAGATTGACTTGTTTGTGGAAGGATTAAAAGATTCACTAAGAGGTTTGGTTAGTGCTCTCAAACCTGCATCTATTGATGATGCCATTGAAACGGCTTTGAGGCTAGAAGTTTCATCAACGAATAATAGACCCTCAAGCAACCATAACAAACAATTCCATTGTAAGAATGAAAAGCATAAGCAAGAATTCCAAAAAAGAAAATGCTTTCACGGCAGTGAGGACTTTAAAAGCGGACACGTATGCCAAGATGAGAAAGCTCAAAAACAACGAGAAGACTTAAGAAGGAAGAAGTTATGTTTTAGATGCAAGGAATCATGGGAACCAGGGCATAAGTGCAGAAAAAGGAATCAAGTTCATAGAATAGAAGCAACACTCGACCCAAAAATAGAAGGAACACCACCTAAGAAAATGAAATATGATCAAGGGAACCTCAACAACATTCAATCAATGAATGGAGGAGAAAGCCAATGGAGCTTCGAGGAAGTTCAACCCTGGTTATAACCTAAGTTACTGGTTCGAGTTCGGTTCTAAGTTCGGGTACGAAGAACCGGTTCGCAAGTTCGACAAAATTTTGAAAAGGGGTTTGGGTTCGGGTTCGAAGAAACGTGTAAAAATTTTAAAATTATATATATTTACATATTTATGAAGCCTAGAAGCATGAGTTAAAATTAGAATGTCACATAGTATCATAAAAACAACAAAAAACACCATAAACTTGTAATCATAGAATCATATCAACATCAAATTATTAAAATAATAATATTGAGTTCGATTATCATTGTTTTGACTTTCAACAATTGGAACTTTATACTAAGTTTCAATCATCTAATGGATTATCTATTTTTCTTCTTCATCATCATCAAAGGCATTAGTTGATTCAGAAACAATGCCAATGCCAATGGGATCCGCTGCATCAAATTTCAATAACATTCTCGCTTTCCAAGTCCTCAAATGCTTATTACTTTTTCACTGTACAAAGAGCTTGTTTGTTTGTAATTATTAATTAACATCCTACTTGAAAAATCATAAATGTTAAAAAAGTAGCTAGCAACTCCCTTCACCTATTGAAGATATTGTTTAATGTTTAAAATATGATTTATCACTATAGAGAGCTTCCAATTAATCAAACAGGGGTCATTATCAGCAATTGGATATAAAAATTTCACTGGAAGAAATCGTGAGGGCTAGTTTAATTTGATGTAATAAATATCTGAACTTCAGCAGATTTTGTTTTGTAATGTTAAAGACCTTATTCAAATTCTGTAATTTCCGCACTAAATTATAGAATGTTTCTCAGTGGAAATATACCTGGTTCGCACTTGGTATGTCTGGGTTTGCCCTGGTTCGACCCTGGTTTGACCTGGGTTCGGCCCAGACGAATCAGACTGCCTGGGTTCAAACCCTGGGCGAACCCACAAGCGAACCGAACTAGAATCAAGTACCAGTTCGAACCCAGGGTGGTTCAGAGGGGTCTAGAGGAACCGGGGTAACTTAGGTTATAACAAACAATTTGTAAGTTTGTCTTAGTCGGTAACGTAATAATTAATAATGTAATTTTGATTATTATTAAAAATATTAAAAAAAAATTAAAGAGGAAAAAGGCCCCCCTACTGTAAGTAGCTTTCCTACGGAGTCTGCAATCAAGAGAGAACTGCTAAGGCATCCTATTGTAGTACTAGCTAAGTGAAAGATGGTAAGGGCACCCTACTGCAAGTAGCTTTCCTACGGAGTGTGCAATCAAGGGAGAACTACTAGGGAACCCTATTGCAGTACTAGTTAAGGGAAAGACGATAAGGGCACCCTACTGCAAGTAGCTTTCCTATGTAGTCCGCAATCAAGGGAGAACTGCTAGCTGGGCACACTATTGCAGTACTAGTTAAGGGAAAGATGGTAAGGGCACTCTACTGCAAGTAGCTTTCCTACGGAATTTGCAATCAAGGGAGAACTGCCAGGGCACCTTGTTACAGTACTAGTTAAGGGAAAGATGCTAAGAGCACCTTTTCGCAAGAACCTTTATGAATTCTATTTAGACAAAGGAGATGAGGCATAAATAGATAAGCAAAAAAAGCATTCCGCTAAGTAGACCACCTTGCGTGGATGCCTAACATCTGCCACCGAGGCCAAGGGGGCCAAAGTTCTGCTCTTGGGCTTAGTATGGGATTGGCTTGGACTAATTTATCATGATTCAAGCTTTCTTTGAAGCTTATATATACATATGTATGTACTTATATTCACTTTGCAGCTGCAGGGTTCATAATCAAAAGCATAATGAAGAAATTTTGTAAACCATTTCCCTAACCCTAGCTCAATGCAAATTGTAAATCATAGGGTTCAATCAAGAATATGTGTATTATGTGTCTTCATCGTGTATGCTTCATACCTTCATGCATTAATGTGTATACTCCGTGTATGCTCTATGTCTTCATGCATTTAAGTATATTCCTCTTGTATGTTTTATACCATCATACATTCATATTTATACTTTGTATTTCCAAGGGATTAATTAGAGTGAACCCAAAATCTGGATTTATCAATCAATATCAAGGTTATGTAGAAGAAGCCACTCATATTAATTTGCCATTGCTTGGGGACAAGCAATTTTGGGAAGGGCTGATTGTCGTGTCCCTTACCAAATAGGATCTTGTAATAGTAAATAAGGATTATAAGATTAAAATATTAATAATATTATAATAAATAAATAAACTAACCTATATAATTATATAAATAAATAATAATATTCTAATAAATATATATTGAATATTATCTATATTTGAAAAATGAATGATATATATATATATATATTTTTTAGCAAGGTGGCAAAAGCCACTTAATATATATATATATAATATCAATTTTTACACTGGTTCAAAAGGAGCTCCTAGAGAAAAGAACCAGAAAGAAAAACTTCGTTCATGACCTCATATCCATCAAAAGAAGAGAAAGGAAGAAACCCCCCAACTAACCGAAGCTAGATACAAAGGAGCCCACCCAATAAGGAGCACACACCTCAAGATTACATCTTTGAGTTTACAATGATTCTGATCCCTGCAGACCAAAAACCCAAAAAAACCTAACAACTAAACCCACCCAAAAAATACATTTAATTACATATTTAGCCGATGTTAAAGAAACAGCCCCAAAAGTTGTAGAAGAAGGAACCTCGAAACTGAATATTCAAGGAGAAATCATGCTACAGAATCACTCCAAAGCTATGGGTGCCGGCGAAAAAAATGCAAAAGAGTCCATTCGGAGAAGACTAAAAATGAAGAGAGACTAAAATGTTGCTAATTCTCCATAGATACCTGGGAAGATCCAACCATACCCAAGTGAAGATCCAAATCAGTCACATCCACAGTAGCATTTAAATCAGCGCCACAAGTAGGACCTGATACCGGTTGCTGAGGTGGGTCAATCACAACGAGAGGAGCCGCAAAGTTCACAGCTTATTTGAGAAGATCCAGCAGAGCATACATCATGGATTGAATATTATTAACACAAATCATGCTCAAGTGTCGCCTGTGAAGTTGTAATGTTGCCTTCACAAGACGAAAGTTATGGCATTCCAGAGCTTTCTTGATGCTTACATAGATAGAGAAGACAACATGATTATTAAGTAATGCATAGTGGTGAAACAAATTTCCAACAAGAGCTTCCCCATTCCACAAATCATACTTCTGTAATGCCTTGAACCATAGTTCAAAAACTCAGACTCGCCACGGACTTGACAAACCAAAAAATTGGACTTGGACTCGAACTCGCGAAAGACTCGACAAAAGGAAAAAACCGTAGTTTTACATAAAAACACAAAAATTAATACATTTAAAGAACATAAGAGCCATAATTGATACATTACACGTCATATGAATCTGAAACATTCAATATATGAAATATCATCATAGTTGCAAACTTTAAAATGTATAACAGCATCACAAGTTTATAAATGTTTACAAAATTAGATATAATGATATGTCCAAATGTGAAAAACAACAAACTAAAGACTACATCCTCCTCTTTCCTCTCCTAATATAACTCAATTTTCAAGCCTTGAACTAGTAGGCATTGAGGTATTTAAATGAGGAGTCGATTCTTCTTCTTCAACATCAAAGTCCCCATCTTTGTCATCCTCCATTTCATCGGAGTCACCCTAAAACCTTGTTTTGAGCAAGCACAAAGAACAAATGACTCAAAAACTAAAAAAAAGTCAAATTATAAGTTGTTGAGCATGTCTAGGCAACAGCAAGAGTCCATCACAAGGACTTGGGAGTCCTGATGTTAGACTCGCACGAGTCCTTGAGCTGGACTCGCCTAGACTCGGCTTGCAAGTCCATGGCGAGTCGACTTGGCTCGCCATTGGATTCGCGAGTCTATGGCGAGTCTTGCGAGTTTTTGAACTATGCCTTGAACAGCTTATGGGAGCCCAAAAACTCCACTTTGATATATTTATTAGCAATGATTTCCAAATGAAACGGAGATTGCAAAAGAACAAAGGAATTAGAGAGAAAAATAGACAAAATTTGAGAGGGAAAAATCATACGCTTTCCCTGTGGGAATAAAATATCTTCTCCCACAATTCTCTTGATAGCCCTCCGAATATGAATACAATCGCAGACAAACATTACTGCCAGACAATCATCATTAATATGCCCAAGAAACGGTTACTCCCAACCTTTTACCTCGAGCAATACTCTATAGTTACAGGGATAAAGTTCCATGTGAAGAGAATTACAGACAGAACAGCCTTCCATCGTAGCACCCATATACAACAAATGGGAAGAGTGTCGAGCCAAACGTGCCATGAAAATAAGAAGCCAATAAACCCAGCAAATAACAACTTTGAAATACCTTGTTAAAAAAGAGATCAAGCCCACAGCTATGACAAAATACAAGAGAAGACATTTCACACATGTCAGAATAAATGAGATCAAACTCCCAGCCATGACGAAAAACAAGAAAGAATATATCACACATGCCACAGTACATTAACATGATGCCACAAGACCTGCCCAATCTACACAAAATCCAAAAAACACAGCCAAAGCATACATAATAATGATGGCAGAAATAGACATGTGTAGGGAGTGGCTCAATACTTATAACGGCCAAAACCCAAGAAGGATGTACGTGGGAAACCCAGAAGCAGTCTACGAATAAATGATGTGGCAAGCAAAAAAGAAGAAAATCACAAAAGATGCCTGCCAAGCAACATCTTGAATAATTTCATGAATCTCCAAATTGCTACCCTTACCAAGATATAGGAAGAATCAATAAAACCTTTACCGAAACAAAAGTGGGAGGATATAATAAGGAAAGAGGAGATTTAGCAGAATAAAAAAAACTCGAACCCTACGCACATGTATACATTCAAACTACTGCATAACCAAATACACCAAAATGTATACATAATGCAATACAACTGTGTATGTACTTATGAATTCATATAAATATATACATGTGTGCAGGGGTATGACAAAAAATGAAAGATACTAATTACCACCTTTTGCCTGTATAATTCCCAAAAGTAAAGGATATCCTTCTAAGGAACAATCAATCACCAAGGAATCGAGTTCCAATTTGGAAGAACCCATATTAGCCAAGCAATCTACCAAAGCATTACCTTCTCTGTACACATGTGAAATGGTAACCTTTTCAAAGGAATCAAGTAAAAACCAAATTTGTTCCAAAAGAGTGCTAATACTCCAACTCACAATCGATCTAGACTTACAGGCATTAATGATGAGAGCAGAATCACCTTCGACATGAATATTAGGAATTTTAAACTTTTTGTCATGATCGGACCTTCCAACAAAGCTCGAGCCTCAACCATATTATTAGATCCTGGGGGAATGGATAAAGCTTTAAGAGAAAGAACTTGGCCATAATGATTACACAAACAAACCCTATCCCTGACTCACCCGGATTTCCTTTAGAAGAGCCATCAAAATTTAACTTACAAAAATCCAAATTAGGGGGATGCCATTTATATAATAATAATAATTAACGATGCATAATAATAATATATTATAATATTAATATAATAGTCATTAACAACACATAATAATAATACATTATTAACATATTATTTATTAATATAATAAATAATAATATGATATATAATAAAGATAAAATTAATAATAAATAGTTAATACAATAGTAATATTAAATAATTAAATTAATAGCAACCTGTCAACTTATATATGACTCGACTAAGCATCCATGATAAGAGTTGACCTGAGATGTCTTAACAGAATAGATCAATTTGTGTTGACGAGAATGTATGAGGATTTGCGTTTGGAGGCACTAAAGCATCAATAAGCTTAACAATTCATGATCTCCTCTGATACAGGGAAAACTCCATCTAGTCAACCCTCTCAATCGTGGCGGCTTCAAATCTATCATGTACATTGCTAACCGTCAATATTGCCTCCCGTGATAAAATTATTAAGGCAATTACAGACGGTGGTCATTTAGCCATCATTATTGAGTTTAGGGATAACGATTCACTAATTGATAAAGATTCGGTTAGGTGAGGAGACCCAGTAGTATAAGTAAAGCCGTGTCTCATCGATCATGAAGAGGTGCACACCTTCGTGTTGCAAACTATAAAGAAAGTGACATATTGGGATAAGGGAGAGGAGGAATTAATTCATTTTTTGCATAGAGAAACATCTCTCGACCCCTATTCCCCCATTCGCACCCGCAGTGCAAGCTAAAGGTTATCGTATCTCTGATAGCCGACACAAGTATTATCAAATAAGCATACAGTCACCTGCAATACCATATCAAATACAACACTTGGCCCAGGCCAGTCGATTTTCACATTTGAGGTTTATATACATATATATTTTGAGAGCCAATGGGATTGAATTGAATCATCAAGAGAATAGATTGGAGGCAATATAAGTGGGACATTGTTTTGAGGAATTGGTGATTTGAACAATATCTTTGATCAAGAGTAATTACTTTATTAGCTCTATCTAGTTGGATTAGTTCAAAGAAACAACACTATAGTTGTGGGTATAACCAGATCATCTCAGAACACAACGATATTCACTGCAATAAATCAAATACCTATCTTAAACAGTAATATATTAACATCATTTCACCAAACACCAAATCATCCAAGTCAAAGGTAGTAATGATAGAAAATGATATTATTTATACAATAAAATAAGAACATAATAATCAAGAATTAAAGAAAAGAAACCTCATGCAATGGATAATCCAAGGTAGTTGATACAAAGACTCAAGCCAATTGGAAGAGGGTCATTACAACAGATTACTGAGTTGCAAACACAGTTCCAGATAGATTGGGAAGTTGGAGGAGAGGAATTATGTTAAGCCATTTCTTTCAAAGAATATATGAATGTTAAACTTAAGCATTTGCCACACACAGGTGGTAGGGGACAACATAGTGATCTACAAAAGAAAGTTAGCAAGCTCTCCTTATCATACTTTGATGGATCCGGAAAAACTACTGCTAGAGCATGGGTACAAAAGGTAGATACTTATTTCCAGTTGAACCCAATGTCGGAAGAGGAGGCCATTAAATTTGTTGCATTACATATAGATGGCGTAGTACATGAGTGGTGGCATCATGGTATGGTCACCATGGGCCATGATAGCAAATGATATTATTTATACAATAAAAAAGAACATAATAATCAAGAATTAAAGAAAAGAAACCTCATGCAATTGACAATCCAAGGTAGTTGATACAAAGACTCAAGCCAATTGGAAGAGGGTCATTACAACAAATTACTGAGTTACTTACAAGCACAATTCTGGAGAGACTGGGAAGATGGAGGAGAGGAATTATGGGAAGCCATTTCTTTCAAAGAATATGTGAATGTTAAACTTAAGCATTTGCCACGCACAGGTGGTAGGGGACAACATAGTGATCTACAAAAGAAAGTTAGCAAGCTCTCCTTATCATACTTTGATGGATCCGGAAAAACTACTGGTAGAGCATGGGTACAGAAGGTAGATACTTGTTTCCATTTGAACCCAATGTCGGAAGAGTAGGCCATTAAATTTGTTGCATTACATTTAGACGCGTAGCACATGAGTGGTGGCATCATGGTATGGTCACCATGGGCCATGATCAGATTACCTCATATGTGGAGTTCACAGAGAGTTTGATTGATCGATTTGACAAAAAGGATCTAGAACTGCATTTCAAGGAGTTAGCTCAGCTTAAACAGTGGGGTTCAGTTGATACTTTCATATCAGAGTTTCAAAGAGATTTTGGTTACAAATATCTCTCTAAGGAGGTTATTGGTGTTGTTCATGGATGGGCTTGGAGAACCTCTGAAGGGTTGGATTAAGGGCCTCAATCCAGCCACATTACAGGAAGCCTACAAGAAGGCTAGAGACATGGAACCTTTATCTTCAAAAGACAAGTTTCATTCAAAGGGGTTTACATCCAAAAAGGACAAGGATAAGAAGAATTTTCAGATGGACTCTCAACCTAAGAATGAAACAAAGAAGTTGGACAATGATCAACTGAATGAATTAAGGAGGAAAAAACTATGTTTTCATTGCAAGGAGTCTTGGGATCTTTCACACAAATGTCCAATAAAAGCAAAGGCAACACAGATAGAGTATTTTTCAGCTGAAGAGTCAGCATCTGAGGATGCAGAACAACAATTTGATTCTGAGGGCAGCAATAAGGAAAAAATCGCAAGAGAAGAATTAGGTGATGGGAAAACCATTGCATGTCTCTTAGGTGATGATCAGGCAATAACCTTCAGGGTGAGAAGTGTAATACAGGGGTAGTGAGTTATTACATTGGTGGACACAAGTACTACTCACAATTTTATCTCAGAGAGACTGGTCAAGAGGACAGGGCTTCAGACTGAGGGGCATGGGGGCTTCAGAGTTATAGTGGCTAGTGGAAACAAGTTGCAAAGCACTCGCTTGATTAATGATCTACATATGCGGATGGGAGACTATGACATGGTGGGGAAGTTTTATGTGGTCAACATGGAGGATTATGATGTTATTCTCGGCATGACTTGAATGAAGTCTCTCCACGAGTTCACTTTCAATCTAGACAAAATGGAGATGAGGTTTGAGCATCGAGGTAGAAAGGTGGTACTTAGAGCCTTATTCGACGGGGGACTTAGACTAATGTCACTCAGGTGGATGGAGAGATTGATATGGCATGATCAAGTGCAGTGGGCAACATAGATTTTGGTGATGCCAGAGGTCACTAAGAAGCAAAAGTGCAAGTATCCTCCACAGATGAATAGACCACCAGATAGAGGAATTGAACATGTGATAAAACTTGAGCGAGCTAAACCACTGATCATTACTCCCTACAAGCATCCGAAGAGGTAAAAATATGAAATCAAAAAAGCTATCAAGGAGCTCATCGAGATGGGACACATTAGACCCAATAAGAGCCCATTCCCTTCAATAGTAGTTTTGGTTAAAAAGAAGGATGGGACCTTTTGGATGTGCATAGACTACAGGGAAGTGAACAAGAAGACTATCAAGAACAAATACCCAATTCCCCGTATAGATGAGCTCATAGATGAACTACATAGAGCTTGCTACTTCTCTAAGATAGACTTGAGATCTGGTTACCATCATATATGAGTCCGGGAGGATGATGTTGAGAAGTCAACATTCAAGTGTCACTATGGGCATTTCGAGTTTCTAGTCATGCCTTTTGGCTTGACTAATGCACCAACCACTTTCCAGTCATGCATGAATAGGGTATTCAGAGAGCAGTTGAGGAGGTTTGTTTTGATATCCTTTGATGAATACTTATTTACAACAATTCTTGGGAGGAGCATTTGAAACATCTTGATACTGTATTGAGCATCCTAGAGCGGGAGTCCATGTATGCTAAGATGTCAAAATATGAATTTGGGATGACTAAGTTGTTATACTTGGAACACATTATCAGTGTTGAGGACGTTCATGTGAATCTGGATAAAATCCGAGCTATTATGGATTGGCTGCCACCTAAGAGTCTTTCACAGCTCAAAGGTTTCATGGGTCTTTGTAGGTTCTACCACCATTTCGTGAAGGGATATTCACAGTCAACAGCTCCTCTCACAGACTTAACTCAAAAGGATGCATTTGAGTGGACAGATTGAACTCGACAGTGTTTTGATAGATTCAAGGAATTGATGAGCACTTGCTCGGTTTTAGCCATTCCAGATTTCAGTAGACCGTTCGAGCTACACTGTGACGCCTCAAGAGAAGGTGTTGGGGCAGTTTTGATGTAGGATAAGCATCCTATTGCATTTGAGAGCATAAAGTTGAGAGGTGCCGAGAGGAGTTACAACATATACGACAAGGAAAAGTTAGCCATTATGCATGCCTTGGCTAAATTCCGACAGTACTTGGTAGTCAGAAAATTCACAGTTAAAACCAATCACAACAGTCTGAAACACTTCCTTGGGCAAAAAGATTTAAATGATAGGCAGCAGAAATGGGTCAACAAATTACAGGCTTATGACTTTGACATAGTATTCTTCAAAGGGAAGAAAAACATTGTTGTTGACACCTTATCCTAGAGACATCACTTGTGTGCTTTGGGAGTGATATTAGATGATTGGAGAGAGTTGATTTATGTAGAGTATGCAAAGGACAAGTGGGCTACGAGTATTATTGATGGCACTATGTAGGATGAGAGGTATTTAGTGGTAAATGACTTGATCATCTACAAGGATAGGATTTTATTGGTGCCAGGATCTGCTATTAAGCAGAAGATTTTGAGAGCTTTTCATGACTTACCTATGGCAAGACATCAGGGATACTTCAAGACTTACAAACAAGTGAGAGAGCACTTCACATGGAAGGGGCTCAAAATAGATGTATTACAGTATGTAAGAGAGTGCCCGATGTGTCAACAAAATAAACATGAGCACTCATTTCCAGGTGGTTTGTTGCAGCCCCTACCCATTCCAGTGAAGTGGGACAATGTGTCGATAGATTTTATCACAGGCCTACCTAAGGTCCAAGGAAGGGATTGCATCTATGTGGTGGTAGACCGATTAACTAAGTTTGCGCACTTTTTTGCCGTTGCATCCACATATACTACAGTACAAGTAGTAGAATTATTCTTCAGGGAGATATTCAAGCTGCATGGATTGCCGCAGACTATTATCAATGATCAGAACCGCAGGTTCATGAGTCTTTTCTGGCAAGAGCTCTTCAAGTTGTGGACATAGCTTACCCCAAGTACTAGCTACCACCCTCAAACTGACAGTCAGATTGAAATAATTAATAAAAGGGTTGAGGGATATCTCCGTAATTATATAGTAGGGAAACCTCAATGAATACTGCTACAACAATACATACCACGTGTCTATTCAGATGACACCATTCATGGCCCTCTATGGGTATGATGCTCCCAGTTTTCTAGATTTAATATTCAACAATAGCAAGGTGCCTAGGGCTAGAGATTTGTTGTAGGAGAATCAAGCTATCATGAGGTCTTTGAAGGAAAATATGCCAAAGGCACAAAACCAACAGAAACAGTATGCGGATCAGCATAGACAGTCCTCGGAAGGTTGGGGAAGTGGCCTATGAGTTGGAGTTGCCAGCATACAGTAAGATACATAATGTATTCCACATGTCATGCCTCAAAAAGGCACTGGGACACAATGTGGTGCCTTCAGTAGAGTTACCTCCTCTCGATGATGAAGGGAAATTGGTGTTGGTTCTTGATGCTATCTTGGATACCAGAGAGCGCACGCTTCACAGGAGGACTATTAGAGAGTACTTGGTGCGGTGGAGGAATTTGTCAATTGGGGATGATACGTGGGAGAGCGAGGCCATCTTACAACATCCAGAGCTGAGATTGCTTGAGGACAAGCAATTTCAAGGGAGGCGAATTGTAATGTCCCCTTTCTAGCCAGTCATGACATAGCTTGTCGTTATCCCATTTCATCATGGTCATGAGGGCTAACTAGGACTTTAGAGGGATCCTAAGATTTATTGGCCTAGTCAAATTCAATTTTGGGCCAAATGGAGTTCATTTGATGGAGTTTTGAGGAGCATTACTATTTTTAGTAAGTGCAAAGATACAATGTTTTCACTTTTTCAATGATGGGATGTGGTGTGTTTCATCGAGCTCTTTCCAATGAGCTATCACACATGGGATTCTGATCTAAATTGATACATTATTTTAATGCCTGAAGTTGATATATTATTTATAAGTGACTTTAATTTAAATGGGGACTATAAAAGTTTATTTATTAAAAAGTCACTTTATTAAGTTGTGATTTGTATTAAAAGTGATCCCTCTAGGCATGGACGTTCACATGAGGGATCAAGGGCCTCTTAATAATAAAATAATATAAAATGTTTATCCTACATTGTGTGTGTTGGGGATCAGCTTTGAGATGAAGAGCATAAAAGGGGCTGTAGAGGACATTTTTGAGCATGCTTGGAGATTTAATGTTTGGTGATTGTGGAGCCTATGTGCTGGGTTCTTGAGGACGACTACGCTCCTGAATAATATCTTCCTCACTGTTGCAACGATATAGCCACGAAGATTATTGTTCTGATCTGCAAGGTAACAATCTGAGAATACACTGTGTTCGTTACATTTATCCATTACTAGGGAAAAGTGGTTCGATTTGGAGGCTCAGCTGCTAGAGTTCAAACTGCATTGCTATTTCAGCTTGAAATACATGAAGACCACCTCCCATAAGCATTTAAACTGAATTTGCTAAGTCTGATAGAGAGCCAAGCCAATCATATCCTTGCTGCTGGGTAATAGTTTGGGGCCGTAATAGCTGGAAGAGAGTTGAACTAGGTTAAGGCCTGCTGCATGAGACACAAACAAGGCCCTATTTCCCTATTTCTTCTTTACTCACCAACCGCAGCCATTCTTGATTGAATACACCTGGGAGTGAGCCGTTTGGGGTTGGATTTTGCTACGGCAAGAGCCGTACAGGACTGAAGTTAACAGCTGGGTGCCAAACTGGACTGAGAATAGTGTAATTACTGGACGTGAGGAGTCTTAGACTATCAAAGCAGCTGCAAACTGGGGTATGCAACGAATTAGATTTGTGTTCAATCATTAATATTATCTTCTATGTAATACATTATAATAACTTCATTGAAGCAAACATGTATGTCCATTAAGTTTCCAGAATTAAGGTCTGATTCTGAAATAAATATATGTGTGTGTGTGTTAAATTGTTTCAATATTGCATTTGTAGTTGCATGCAATATCCATTCTTAAACGATAAACTCAGTGAACAATCAATTCAGAACTTAGTTATCAGCTTGCAAGCCATCTGTTTGACAAAATTACAGTCACCTGGAAAGAGGGAAAAAACATTGTGTAAACAGGGCAGCCCATTACAACTGATCAATTCACTGTTCTCTCTAAACATTGCTATTTCTCTATTTAAGACTCAGGGGGAGGGAAAAACAAGGAGGGAGCTATGTTTCGTAATCTATTTCTCTATACAATCATGGGCTATGCTTTGTAAATTAATAGTGGTTCCTGAACCAAACTATGCTTTATGCACTACAAACATTTATAAGTTCCTCCCATCTGCTCATCTATAATTGCTCAGTTTGAGCTCTGCAATCGAACCATTACATGAGTGTTACAATAAAGCATCATTTTCTCTTAAGCTATTGGCTCTCACCTTGGGGCAACATTCTCACAAGCTATGGACTATCAATCTTTGGATACAATACATGGCTTGAACTCTTGCATTTTGCAATACGACAATCATATTTCTACAACTCTGCATTGGGAATCTATCTGTAAGCTAGGAGTTCAATTGCAAAGTAGCTCAACAATTTCATTGAGCAAGGATTAAGGAATTCCATGTAATGTCCCCGTTTTAGCAGGTTCATGTAGCTGGGCATGGTCAGTTCATCATCGCGACCCTCGTGAGCTGACAATGAGTTTTGAGGGTCTCTGTGACAGACTTACTATTTTTAGTAAGTCTATTTTTAGCAGTGCAGTGGAGGCAGTTCAGATGGTGTGAGTATGAGGCTGCATTTATTGAGTATTTAACGAGGCTTCATGATATTAAAGTTATTTATTAAGTTGATCTTATTAAATAACTTATCTTTATGTTTTAATTTGAAAGTGTAAATGAGAAGCCTCTTAAGTGAAAAGTGTGTGGAAGAAGCCACACTCTTTTTAATGCTTTTATAAGAGCTTTTGAGAAAAATCGAACCTCATTCTTGACTTATGCATTTTTTATGAAGTTTTTGGTGTGGAGAAGTTTGGCAAGGGTTTGAGGACTGATTCCTCTCTTCTGCAATTTGAATCACCATTCTTGGTGGTGAATTTTGCTACTAAATTTCTGGAAATTCAATTCTGATTTTGTGGATGCAAATTTGGTGTTGTTGTATACCAAATTTGAGGAGAATTGTTTAATTGCTGTTGATACAGAGGTATTATTATTTCTGGTTCGATTTTCTTCAAAGGATCGCATGTTCTTTGGAAGGCTGTTGTATCTTCCAACTAGCTGTGTTTGCATTGTAAAGGCTGTGTCACTTTCCTTTGACCTGCGTTTCTTTATTAGAAGGCTGTGTATCAGTTTTAGGGGAAGTGTGCACTCTTTGAAGGCTGCGTCACCTTTCCTAAAGGCTGCGGCACATCCTACAGTGGCTGCGTCATATACAAAGGAGTTACAATCCATTTCTTGTTGGCTGCGTCAAACATCTGATCGCTGCAATTATTCCTTGCAGCTATATTAAATGTCAGGTGCCTATATAGTGTTGTATTTGGTTTATAATAAATTCAGACACATTAATGGTTTCATTATTTAATGAATATTTAAGGAAGAGTTTGTTGTTGGATTATTCATATTTATGTTGTGAAAAATTACCAAAAAACATCATATATATTCAAAACAAAAAAAAGATTGCAAACAATTATACAAAAAGAATTCAGTTGTCGTTAAGAGCCAGCCAGGCTCTTTACAGTCCCTATCTACTACATCAATCTTCATCGCCTAATCAAGCAAGCAATCTTTTCGTAATAATCTTAAGTGATGTTATTCATGAATCAAAGTTAATGATTCTTAACAAATTAAGTATTCAGCATTTGAATAGAAGGGTGAATATCACTATAATGCATTAGTAGTAAACTTTGATATTCTTGCATCACATATAAGAAAGGAAAATAAAGGAGCTATTACTGCATACCAAATTCTCTAGTCTTCTTATAAGGAATGAAATCATAGACTTGCATTTAATCTGCATTAGCAGACAAGGCAAACTCGCCGATTAATTGCCGAATGGTGAGTAATCATCAAGTTTTTAGAGATCGCAAGTTATTCAGAGAAAAAATCGCAGAATTTTTAGTAAAAACTTGCCCATTAATCAGAGAGTTTTTCCCAAAAACTCAGCGACTTGTTTAAAAAACTCGCCCGCATTTTCTGTTCGGCATTTAAACTCAAAAAAGGCACACTTCATTTTATTTTCTAATGAGAAATAGTTGTCCCATTCATACCACTTGTTTTGACCACTAGGATTTGCACATACAATCTATTTTGGGAATGCATATGCCTCTATAATCATATTTGTGAAACTATGTTTACATTGATAGCATTCATTTTAATCACATTCAAAACCTCTACACATATACTCTCAAGTCTCTCCAATGATAGAATTATACCTAACCTCATATTGTCATCATTGTAGTCTACTCCTATCGACTATTATATCCTAAACGGAACACTTGAAAAGCCACTCATCATTTAGACGTACTTTATCTTCTAAATGACCTTGTAAAGTCTTTTCTTTGCACAAATGGACTTTCAATTTGTAAATTGTCCACTCTATTTGGGATGCATGTCTAACTACTAATTTCAGTTATAGGTCAGGTGAAAATGTTGCCAGTTTAATATTAAGCTGCAGACCATCTACAAAATGAAAGGCTCTATAATCCAACGGCACAGTTTCTATTAAGAATACACGTAACTTGAGCAATGAATAAAATCTTAAGTTTTAAATTTTTTTAAATTAAAATTGAAGACAACTACTTTTTTTTGCATCATTCCGACTTTTCATTTAACAAGGGCTATTGTCTTTACAGAGAACTAATTTAATGAGAATGCGATTTTGTACCCACTTTGCATTTATATATATCTAAACTCAGCTTGTTTCTATTGTGTTCTCATTAATTAACTCATTGGATGCATCTTCTCATTGAATTTTGCAAAAAATGCATTTCTAATTAAATTTAAGCTATTTTTTAAGTTGCAGGGTTTTTACCAAATTTTTTTTTCAGGACTTGGCAAGTTTTTACCGAGTCTGAGTTTTCCAACTATGCTGCTTTGTGTTTCGTATAGGACAAAGAATCCCATGCTAAGCATAACTAAGATGAATTCTGAATATTGAATATTGAATATGAATCTGCATATCAACTAAAAATCTTTATATCAGATATAATTTGCAATTTAGATATGAAATTGTAAACAGCAAACCATTTCTTGGATTATGGAGGTCATAACACCCTAACCTTTCTTCATCGATCACAATCTAAGCTTGCTCAAGGGCTGCCTCAATTGTGGAGTAACACTTAATCACTACCTAGTCTGCACTTATAACTTGACGAATTAATAATACAATTACTATAATTCTCACGAATGTCGAATGATCCCTTGGTTGGGTAAACGGTAAATCTATATCATTATTTAAATATGACATGTCATCAACAAGAATGTTGGATAATCTTACTTGAATTAATGGATCAACCTTGATCAGATAAGAAATGAAAACATAATAGCATTCAAGAAGGGTTCCATTTCTGGGTTCCATTTCTTATCCTGGGAAGGAAAATAGAATGAATGAAATAAAATCAATCATATTAAAAATGATTTATAACAGCTGAGAATTGTAGGGAAGGGACTCCACTAAGTTGGTCTTGAACCATTAAGAACCATATATGTTTGAGCAGTTGCCAATGAATCACCACGCCTTAGGATCATGAGATTGGTATTGCCTAAAAAGGACAGCAAGTCTAAGATGGCCATGGAGACCCAAAAGAGTCTAATGGACTCAATTATATGAGTGAGGTGGTGAAACTGACAGCACAGAGTATTACAATAGCATGCAACCGTGTGATGTTCCAAACGGCCCCCTCAACACTCAGAGCCTCTATATGGTGCTCTTGCGTACAACAAGGCCTCCCGTATGGTGATTCTATTGCATATGACAAACCTCTCGTACAGACAACCAGCTCTCACCCCCGTACACTCCAATCTCTCATGCACGTATGGTTCCTCCTTCGCATGGATCTCCAACCCATACAGTAGGGTGTCTTCTCTCCACGTAAGGTTATGTATCCATACGAACCCTTCAACCACTTGTTACCTCCATACGACACTTCCACCGTACGGTCAACACAAGACCTCCATCGTACAGTCAACACCACCATCATACGATCAACACAAGATCTCCACTATACGGCCAACACAGGCCCTCTACCATATGACCCTCTTCAACCAACTTCGTACGCCCTCCTGTCGTACGGCTAGAACTTCCCTCTCTGTACGGTCTATGCACTTACCTGCATGTATACACCTTCCATCACACTTGCACAAGAATATGCCCATACAACTATTTTACTAGTTCCCTGAATCGATAAAGTCGATTCCTTCAGGTCTTAACTATTATCACTTGATATCAAGGCTGTGATATTCAATAAAGTATTACGCATATGTAAGAATTGAATCCAAAGAGCATGCACCAACAAGGAATGAATTGTCAACACGAAATATTTATATTTCCACACAGTTGCAATCCGACAATGAAGCACAACGTAAAGTATCTAAATCGATATCTCCAACGGCAGATTAGGGTGGTTGTGAACCATCGAAATTGCGATTACAGAATAGAAAGGGTCTTGGACCTTCGAAACTGCATACAAACTAAATTCGCACATCATATGCCATCATTGGTATGCCTTCCTTCCATGTTGGTAGTAGCAAATTGTGTCGGTAGGGACCAAAAGATAAAACATTATGAGCAACTGAAACATGTTGAAGCAGTCGGCCATAACAAAAATGTTTCTTTAAGCTTGATCGATATCGGTCTAGACCAAAACAACCATACGCCATGATAGTCGTTAAGTGTAGTCGTTAAAGCTACTGTCGGTGAGACTGCTAAACCGGACTAGGAGATGTAAATGTTAGAGAGTTGTATCAAAACGTCCAGAAAGATGACATCAATGACAATTGGAAAACGGGTAACCTAACAAAGATAATTAATTCTTATGGAGAAGAAAGAAGTTGCAAGTCAAATGAAGGCAAAAATTATTAGTGAGCTTACTATAGCATGGATGGTAAACTAGGAATGTTGTCTAATGATGAGTCTGGTCCATCATCTGTTGCTCCCACATCTTCACATAAAATTTTGGATAAAGAAAATGTTACAAGTCTTGTTCTAGAATACAGTGATGAGGAAGTCTACACTCTAAATCCGAAACCTCCCGAAATAGTGTGCACGCGCTCTTCGATCAGAATTTCTACTCCGCTAGGTCCATCTGTTGAAGAAGTATAGGTAAGAGAAGAGAAAACTGAGAAAGAAGAAGAAGAAAAAGGAGAAGAGGAAACTGGAAAAGTAGA
This sequence comes from Chamaecyparis obtusa, assembly GCA_027943335.1. NCBI lineage: Eukaryota > Viridiplantae > Streptophyta > Pinopsida > Cupressales > Cupressaceae > Chamaecyparis > Chamaecyparis obtusa. The sequence goes on from BSBK01001910.1 coordinate 176,975, forward strand.
AGAAACTGTTGAAGTGGATTCCGGTAAGCAAGTGCAGAAAACAATGCAGCAAAAGAAAGGCAAAGAACCAGTAACAAGGACAGTTGAGAGAAGAGGAGATTGCAAGAAATTTCACCAATATAGGTTTTGATGATACCCTGAGGAACTTACTTGCCTCACCACTCATGTTTCAGTCCTTTCCAGAAATTTCAAATCAATGAGTCCATCTTGGCTTTAGCCAAAAATGATTTGTTTAAAGATTTAGAAGAAAAAGATAATCTAATTGAAGATACCACTTATGCTCTTCAAAGCATTGTGCCAGAGTGTAACATAGATCAGTCTGGTAGTGTCAAAGAGAAGTGCATAGCACTTATCAATGGAGTAAAGCATTTATCTGCATCTGCAGATGAAAAAGTTCATCAGAAAGAGGAAGTTATAAAGGATAAGTTGTTACAAAAATTGAAAGCTAGATGTGCAAATGCTTTTGCCAATCTTCATCAGCTTATTGGGCAAGGTCAACATCTTCTTGAGGAAGGTAATTCTTTGTATGTGTATAGTCTTCAGTGGCCAGATGCCACAAATGAGATCCAGAAAGAGATTGAGTCTATTGAGTTATCCATTCGGCAAGCGCATCTCACCTTCAAGCTTTCAAGAGATTTAACTGGTACCCGGGAGATCCTCAATTAAGGAGTTACACAAAAAGTTCTTTGCATTGCAACAACAAAGAGGAGACATTATTCTACCCTTGGGTAATCTCCAGGAAATGTGTGCAAACTGCATTACATTGATGAATCATGCTATCTTGAAGGCACAAGTTACTTTATCTAACCCTGGCTCCATTGAAGATGGAGAAGCTTTACTAGTATTTATTCATGTTCATGTACACCTTTTGAACGATGCAATTCAGCAATGGAACAACAAGGATAAGTGGGTTGCAGAACTCCACAAACTTAAGTCCTTCAAGGAAGGTACATCCGACAAATCTTGTAATCTTTTGAGTTTTTTAGATTTTGAAGTTGTATTATATAGTTTTTGAGATATTGCCCTTTTTCGTTGATGTCAAAAGGGGGAGTAATAGATAGAAAAAGAAAAGTTAAGAAAATATTTTGAAAAATGACAAAAACAGGGATATTCATCATATGGGGAGTTTCAAAATTTTTTACAATTTTGGCTTTCCAAAATTTTTGTTTACCATCAATGAAAAAGGGGGAGATTGTTAATTGTTATCATTGATGTGTCGTCATTGATGTCATTGTTTTGGTCGGTCCAGCATTCTTATCTCCAGTCTATCTTTGGGTCCGGCAGTAGTATTACCAGCACTAGTGTTACCGGTACATGTTTTGGTCTATATCGTGGTGCACCAATGTTTTGGTCCAAACCTATTTTGCATAGCATGAAATATCTTTTGATATTGCCGACATCTCCGACACTTTTGGGTAGCGTGCTCAGATAATTTTATCTCCGGTCCAAGCCAACATGTAAGGATACAACTCCAATGCATGTATATATAGGAAGTGGCATCAACAAAAGATAAAGAAGATGATGATGTTGATATGATAAATGATATATGATATGTAAAAGCGATTTGTTAATGTATACAAAAAACTGATATATGTGTAATTTAGTGATTGTATAGAAGAACTCCGTACTTCAGCAAGAACTATATTTTATGCATATACAGATGTAATTGTGACAGTTCAATTTTGTATTTTATACTCAGCTCTAAGCCGCCTCTCAGTTATAATAGTTGGTTTTGTATTTTGGGCAACAAGCCCTATCGGCAGTGAGTCACCCATGTATTTAGTAACCGGTTACCTAGTACTTGAGAGTTAACCCTCTCTGTGGTTTTTCCCATCTTGGGTTTCCACGGTAAAAATTCTGATGTTATGCGGTGTTGTGTTTTTTATTACTATTATTTTCTTTTCAGCAAGTTTAATTGTGTTATGTGGACAGCTATTTAAAAGTTTTAAGATTTTCAAGGGAATACTAATTCACCCCCCCCCCCCACCTCTCAGTATTTCGAATGTTCAACATTGTTCACAAGACTTGTTAGAATAGTGATGGTGAATATACAGAGAAGTATAGGATGTCTTGCTTTATAATAACCATATAAACTTGATACCTTGTGACTACTTGAGAACAAGCAATCTTGGGCAGGGCGGACTATAATGTCCTCTTGTTGGAATAGGATTTATTAATAAATAATAATAAATTAAAATATAAATAATAATAATAATAATAATGAAATATAATATAATTATATAATATAAATTTAATTAAGTTTAATGAATGGTCAAAGGGCATGTGTTAAGTTTAGAGATAGATTGCAAATGTAATGGTATTGTTGTATTGTCTATATTTTCCAAATGCATCGATCTCTTTGTACTTCTACAAGACAACGATAAGAAGAGACATGTCTTTTAAAGGGACATGTCTATTCATTAATCTTTATTAATTATTTAAATACATATGTATATTAATATATAAATAATATCAATTATATATATATATATATATATCACAATATGATAATAATCCACTTATATTAATTATATGGATATATATATAGTAATTATAATACATATTATTATTATTACATATATATATCGATATATACTTGATAATTCAATAACAATGATTTTATCTGAACGAAGCTACATTCCTTAACACTCCCTCTTAGTTAAAGAAGATAAAATCAATATATGTTTTACATTAACTCAATAATATCAATAATTGTGATCTGATTCAACATCGCATGATGTCTATCACAATATGAGAAATTGTAATGACCCCTACCAATAGGCCACTAAATAAACCCTCAAAAATGCAACTCAAGATGTAGATAGAAAATTATTTTTGAGTATATGAGTTCGCTGTCCCAAAATTTCAGAATAATAGATAGCAACCAAATACCATCTAAAACACTATCAATGATGTAGGAAATTGCTCAAAACCATATGCCATTCATATATCAACAATTTGCAACAATGCCATACATATTTCAGCCAATAATATGATCATCAAACCCTAGGTTTGCAATATAGATAGACTGAAAATTACAATGCCCTTTCACTTGCAAAATCCTAGCCTTCCTTTGATACCAATAATGCCAAATGGCAAACAAAGACAAGTACAATGTAAAATAGTAAAGTGCTGAAGCTATATTTTGTACTCAGCTGAAAACATACATTTCTCAAAAAATATGCCAAATGCCAAATGAGAAGTGAGGAACCTGATTGTAGATGGCTGCGATAATTTTTGCCAGTGCTAAAGATGCCAACACCCAAGCCAAAGTCACCCCAAATCTGAAAATGTACTTTCTTGCAGATTTTCGAAAATGTCTAGGAATTTTGAAAATTCCTTAAAAATAAATCATGGCATTTTGGGACTCCAAAATGCACCTATCTTTATCTCCTCGACGATAGAAATCCGATGCAAAAATACCCAGAATGATATGCTAAGTAATGAGGAAGATATGAGCAAAAATGTGGTTCCAAAACCCTATCCTGAAATTCTGAAAACTGAATTAGACTTGTAACAAAAACTTTTTCGGATTGCTTTTTCGCTCTGCTTTTTCGGATCTACTTTTTCGCTTTGCTTTTTCGGATCTGCTTTTTCGCTTTGCTTTTTTGGATCTACTTTTTTTTCCTCTTGCAATCAAAAACTCAAACCCTCAGGTAAGTCTGAGGACTCCAAATAAGCTCAACTTGAAATGGCTGAATACCACTTCCAAAATGCAACCCTTCAAAGGATATTTCACCTCCTCAGTAATGCAAATCCTTAAGAAACTCCGTTCCTAAAGATCAAATGACAATCTGCAGACCAAGATGATGCCACAAATGCTCAAAGAGAAAAGTAGTGTAAACTCAAGTCATGGAATGTCCAAATGAGAGGCCAAGCACTCTATTTATACACTTTTCTAAGAAGCCACTAGAACTTCTAGAAGTATCCATAAAATATTCTTATAAAATCCCTTTATAATGCACTTTTATATAAAAAGTAACTTTATAAAATAAAAAGTGCAACTCAACTCAAAATTATAACATTTTGGCCCCACATAACACATTATAATTAAAATATGATAAACACCATCTCTCCAAGAGCAAATAAGACCATCCAATCCCCAAATAATCATCAGAATGACTCTCTCACCAAAACCATCTGCCTACGAGAGTCCATGATAGGCAAATCCACTGAAAAATGACATGTCACTAAAGAGGGGACATGACAGAAATGGTGATCTGTTTCAACATCGTAGGATGTATATCACCTTCAGTAACCGTGATTTCAACCTCGCATGTTGCCTATCACATTTAATAACTGTGATCTGTTTCAGCATCCTCATGATGACTATCACAGTGTGAAATTAATCCACCACGCAAGAATTCTTTATCATGATCTGTTTCAGCCATCGCATGGTCTATCATGATCTGTTTCAAGAATTCCTCTATCATGATCTGTTTCAGCCATCGCATGGTCTATCATGATCTATTTCAAGAATACCTCTATCATGATCTGTTTCAGCCATCACATGGTCTATTATGATCTATTTCAAGAATACCTCTATCATGATCTGTTTCAGCCATCACATGGTCTATCATGATAAGAGAAAGTTATTGTAAGATCGTCACCTTCCAATAACATCAAAAATACAAGTGATGATCATAGGAAGTCGTCACCTCCAGATGATATACACAGGGCCCATAAGGCATTAAATGATTTCATTAGTATAATAATCAATTAAATCAAATTTACCTCAGAAGTGTTCCACCTTCATTAGTGAACTCCCTCTCAATTACAAAATGACTGAGATTATCAGAAGTTGACTGAACCATTTCTTTTATCTTCTCCCTCTGAAGATCAAGTTCATCAACCTCTTGACCTCCTTTTAAATTCTCAGACTCCCTCTGAATGAAAATGTCTTTATGTTTTCCTCCTAAAGGTTTTAGTTTCAATTATCTCCTTCCGTAAGGTGAGCCCAATTCATTTGCTAATCTTTTGGAATGAAGATCAGATTCTCACAATGCTTTCCTTTCCATTTTCACAGCAGGCTAATATGTTTTATGATCCCCAATATATATCACATAATATTTGCATTGAATGCTTGGAATTGTCTGGTTGTATTTATCTGAATATGAGCCAACACCAAATTTCCACCCCTGTATGCTCAAAATACCACCCAAATAACTAATAATGTGTTTCCCCGTAAGAACTTCTAGCGTCAGGTTAACTACTTTAAGGGAAGTCTTCCTCCTCTGTATACTGGCGAATGATGACCTCCATTTCCATTGACCGCTGAGCGTACAAGTCTTTGCTAATTTAGATGCTAAGAGTACCCAATCACTGCGTTGAATCCACTGTATAAATCCAAGTATTCGCTTCCTTGTCACGCCACTGCTGACTAAGTGTATGCTTCGCTAAAGTCTATACCGTGCATTATCCGTGCACCTGTGTTACGTGTCTACTAGGTTCTTCTGCCACCGTGACCACTACGAGACAAGGCATCACCTTCTAAGTTTCATCCCCCCTTCCGTTATACACTTTACACAGCCCATACATGCACAACTATTACTGCGGGTTGACGTGTGTACAAATACGCAACTACCAACTTATGATTGTCTGGTAGTATTTGTCTCTTTGTTGTGACTTCCCACGTCATCCTTCAGACTCGACCCTTCCATGTCGCCATGAAATGTTGTGGTGTTAGATGACAATAATCTCGTACAAACACTGTTAGCGGTGATTTTCCCTGTGGCAATTTACAGTCACAACGGCTCTTTTCAAAATAGTCTTTGCTTAACCAGTTCTTCTAAGGCTTCCTCTCAAATTTTCTCTAGGAATGCTAGCAGATCTCTAAACTTTTGTCGACAAGCAGGAATCAACTTGGCTCTGATACCATGTTAAGTTTAGAGATAGATTGCAAATGTAATGGTATCGTTGTATTGTCTATATTTTCCAAATGCATCGATCTCTTTGTACTTATACAAGACAATGATAAGAAGAGACATGTCTTTTAAAGGGACATGTCTATTCATTAATCTTTATTAATTATTTAAATACATATGTATATTAATATATAAATAATATCAATTATATATATATATATATATATCACAATATGATAATAATCCACTTATATTAATTATATGGATATATATATAGTAATTATAATACATATTATTATTATTACATATATATATCAATATATACTTGATAATTCAATAACAATGATTTTATCTGAACGAAGCTACATTCCTTAACAGCATGAAGTAAAGAGTTATGGCTATTAGAAGGTATAGGGAGGAAAATATAAGTGATTGAGGAAATAAATAAATAATTATTTTTAAAAGACAACAATTAAGGATGAATAGTTGTGACTCCTTCCAAGGGCAAAATAATGGAAAAGGCGTGACTCCTCTGTCATATGGGAAGATATAAAAGGGACAAGGATTCATTTCAAATGGGCATCCAAAAAGGATCAAGGAAATAAGTGTTACTTTTGTAATCAGATAAGGAGGAATCAGAAGTGCGGATCTAATTTAAATAAGAAGAGCGGATCTGATTGTAAAGGTTGTGTCCCTTTCAAAGGGGTGGGAATAATAAAGACTTGCATTCTTTCAAGGGTGCTAATGGTGAAAGGTTGTCTCTTGCCAAAGGGCATTTATGATAAAAAGGTGTGACCTCTCACATTAATGATATAAAGGAAGGAGGTTCATTTGAAGAAAGGGGGAGATGAGATAAAATAAGAAATGGAATAAACAACAGATTCAAATACGTATATTGTTGTCTTGGAATATATGCATAATACTGGAATTCGGATTTATATGACAGTCATGCTTAATTTCACTTGTATGCATATACATTCGTAATACATGAAAGGTCAATATAACTAATGGCCCGGCCCTTAGTCTTCCACTAATGCCTTCATAAGGATAGGAGGTTTGTGTAGGGAAAGGCGGAGTAATTCCTCACAAGGCAGGTAAGTCCCAAGATGGGGTAAGGACATGTATTTCTGAAGCCTTGAGGGAGAAGTCCCGAGGTGGATATGAACATGTGTTCCTAAACCCTTGAGGGAGCCTACTTGCAAATTGTTTCCAAGCGCCCTAGCACAGAATTCCACCATCCTTCGTGAGGATTAGGGAAGTGGTCTAATATATATGTTGTAGTATTTATATCTATTAATAATAGTGAAATTAGAATTGTATGTATGTATGTGTGTGTGTGTGTGTATTCAATCCCAAGATGAGTTATGGATGGGATCCTGAAGCCTTCAGGGAGCTTACTTGTAGATTGGTTTCCAAGTGCCCTATGACAAGTAATTCTCCATCCTCCTGAGGGTCGATGATTAGAAGAGAAGTAAGGAATTGGCGCTTATGAATGTTAACTGTCAAATGAATTATGAATCATTAGTTGTTTCTGAATTTAATCTGATTTAAATGCATAGTGATGTATGTTTAATCATTGGAAATTGGTAGCCTCCTAGTAAGGTACATTACACAGGCTAAGTTAAATTTCCATTTCCAAGCACAATCCAAACCCTAGTTGGGAATTTTAGGGTAAATCAAGTAAAGTCCCAATAGGGGACATTACAGTAGTTCCTATTTAGTCCTACTCAAACTTGGTTAAACTTACTTATGGCATATTTAGGTCATTTACTTTTTGTGTCTCATGTCATATCAGTGCAAAAAACCTGTCATAATCCCATGGTGTCCTATCTTTTGCCTAGCTTATAGAAGAAAGGCTACTCTTGTACAATATGTAGATATCCATTGTATTTTGTTTTTTGTATTCATTATATAATCTAGCATTCATTTCTTGCTACTCCCTTGTGGAGAGTTGTTTTTGGTTTTGCAAGCAACGCTGGCTGCTTGAGTCTGTTGTGTAACTCTTACATCTGACATCCAAAAAGAATGTTTTAATAAAATCAGCAGCAAGTACACACAAGTTTAATCAAACTGTAAACTGGTGACTTGGATTAGCAGACACATCATCCCTTGTTCCAAACACAATCACTTCTATCTACAAATTAAAAATCACAGTAAACAATAATTATAGTTTAAGAACGATCTTTACACAGAAGTAGAAGAGATGAGTACCTTGATCTGTGGATAAATGAATCAATAGCGGAGTCGCAGTATTGTTAAAAGATGACATCCACTTGATAAGAGTAGATGGAACATTAATAGCCATTGCTGCAGAAAAGTTTGACTCACAGGCACGGGGTACAGAAAGGGCTGCACAATTAACAACAACATGGGGCTAAAATAATCAACCCCACAAAAATAGTATGACAAATATCAGTAGAAGATTGATAAAAGACTTAAAATAAACCTATACATCCCAATATTAGTTGGTAAACTTGAACTTGTCTGGTACCTTGGAAAAAAATTTAAAAAAAGAAAACCTCCACAAATATCAACAAAGGTATTCATATCAACCAATTACAGAAGAAAAAAAGGAAAAAATATGCAGCTACCTTTATTTCCTAAACGAGATAATCTTTACAGAGCGCATCAGATCATGTCTATGCCAATCAAATCCAACCAATATTCAATCAAAGAAATAATCACCAACACTAATACGTACACTTGCAATTTCACAAGAGGACTATGCTACCCACAGGAAACTCAGAGTTCAAACAGTCCTCCCTCAAACATAGAGATAACCAGTCTTGACTTACCATCCAGCAGCCTACTTTGAAACAGTGTTATGTCAATAAATGTTGCTCCAATCACTATTATTTCAATTTTTCAAGTCATTCTGAAAAAGAAAACCAACCAGAGCCAAATTTGAAAATAAAAAATTCAAGTTCCAAAGTACCATTGTAGGAATTGCTTAGAATTGCGAATGGTAAAAAAGCAGTTTATCACCTTAGACCATTGCGACAAATGTTTCTAATTATCTGCTTTAGTTATCGTTAGGGAATTTGAATGTGAGCTACTCTCTTAATTACTTGCATTACCAGCATACCACAATACCCTGGACGGTAAGTATTATAATAGGAAGAGACATTTGCTCTCGATATGGAAATGTAGATAGCCATGCCTAGAAAGATGTTGAAACCATAATCAATTTTTCAGGGAGAAGAATTATACTATTTCCAGGTCCAGAAGAGAAAATACTCAAAACATTAAGTGAAGCCCTTATTGAACGAGGTAAATTCTACATCTCCGTGCAATTGGTATCCCAGCCTCATTGGTTCATCCCACTTGTAATTTTTTTCATTTAACCCCAACCCAAATCATGAAAGAAGAATAAGATGACCCTAAATTCATCGAGCAGAAAGGTGCATTGAACTTAACCAAGAGTTCCAATTACAGTGTTCTGTATATACTCATTAAGACCTCCTAGACAGCCAAACACTATCCTGCAGTAAATTGAAAATTGTGAGGGAAAATTTGGATTGAGTCACCCACCTGACCAAAGGTTTCAGAAATGTTATCCAAACCTTCTCCAGATTGCAAGTCCAATTTGAATGCTTGTACCGGACCGATTGCATCAAAAAGAGCTTCAGGAGGAGGGTGGGAATGGTAAGTGAAGGCCAAATCATAGGGATTTCCAGAAAGCGTTGAGAGAGACTGCAGCAAATGCAAACCTAGGAACCCACTTCCTCCTACCACCAGTACAGATGTTTTTCCCATTGTAATGAATTCACGGTGATAATTAGTTAGGGAATGTGACCGTTTAAGGAGCTTTTATAATGATTGTAAGCTTATGTATTTAGTTGTCAACGGGAAACGGTCAGTCTTTGCTCGATATATATGGATTGAATTGAATTGGAGGAATTTTAATGACGTCCACGACCAACGGTCTAAGGGATCAAGATAGAACCAATTAATATGTTTGGTGAAGTTTTTACAAGTAGACTCTTTTATTGTGGATCTTCATTAGGAAAGTAGCCGATTGGTGTAAGTTTGCCTTTTCAAAAAGTTCATTCAAACTATTCCCCTGTAAGTTGTCTTCATAATGATTGTGAATATCTTCATAAGTAACACATTCCTTGATAAAATGTCATTCTATTTCAACCACCCCTTTGCTGCAAAAATTACAAGTTCTTTCTTCCCACATCTCTTTAGGAACTTTCCATCTACCAGTTTCGCATCGTAAATGATGAGAGTTGGTCCTTAGATAAGCCATCAAAATTTTTGTCTTGTCTTTAATTGTGGAACCTAAAATATTCTTTATCGCCATGATCCCACTTGGGGTTAAATTCTTTGACATAGTAAGTTTTTTTCCTACCTTTTTGTTTTGTCCATATGGCAATTTTGAATTTCTCTAACACCCATTTTTTTTAATCTCAATGTTAGTGTTTGGGCATTTGTAGGTGTTTATGTTCCATTTGTTTAACCACTTGTTATTTTGTTTCTTCCACATCTTTTTCCTTTGTTCTAAATCCTCTGCCACTACCAACCTGGGCCAACGATGCATATCTATATTACCCACTTTTTTTAAGTAGCATAGCAAGTGAATAATAGTTGAGGCTTCAATCGGAAAGATACCAACCTCTGCCAAGAGGATCTCATATGGGACCATCGACTTGACCTTGAGGTTACTAGTGATAAGATATTTTTGTATTCTTTCTATCTACCGCCATTTGTGATTTGACATGTTACTCCCCCAAATCTCACACCCATAGAGAATAACCAGGACCACCAAGAGACCAAAGAGAGTCTTACAATCCCACAGCTCAGCTTCCCTGCATCTATTCTGAAGGAGGTAAGAGGCTTTCCAACCCCCTTGTATTCTTTTTGATATGCATGTCTCCCAACTTAACCTATAGTTGAAATCAATTCCTAGGTACTTGTACTGTTCCACAATCTCTAAAGAGTTGCCCTCAAAAAAAAAGTACGTTGTTGTTTTTTTTCTTTTTCAAAGAAAAGATCATAATTTTAGTCTTAGAGGCATTAACTTGCATCCTCACCTCCTAGCAAAAAAGCTCCAAATTTTTCAAATGCTCTCTCAATCCTTAGGCAGACTTTGCAATAAGAATAAGGTCATCGACATACAAAAGTAGCCTCACCACATAACCTACCAAATGTATGTCATCCCCATTGGCCTTGTTTAACCACTCCTCCAATTTATCGATGTAGAGACCAAACAAAGTAGGGGATAAAGGGCACCCTTGTTTGGCACCTATGTCACTCCCAAAGCATTCAGACATGTCCTCCTTAGTTCTGATTTTGGCTCTAACCCGCTCATACAACTTATAAACTGTAGCCCTTAACTCTATTGGGACCTCTAACTCTTCCATTTTGTGCCACAACTTATCCCTAGGAATGGTGCCAAAAGCCTTCTTAAAGTCCACAAAACAACAAAAAGCTTCCCCCCTGCTTCTCCCACACTTTTTAAATGAAATGTCTTAGAGTGATGCAGTGATCAATATTCGAATGTTTTGGTATGAATCCTGCATGTCCGTTTGCTCTCCTCTCTTCTTTTTATGCCCAATCGCTAATTCTACACTCTAACATACTCCCAAGAGTTTTCCAAGAAGGGGATTCACCATAATGGTACGATAATTCGAGGGATTCTTGGTGTCATCACTCTTATGAAGAGGAATAATAATGCTAGTAGTCCACTCAGTAGGAAAGCTACCCTTTGTGACCATGTTGAAGATATCCTTGATGTGCGGAGCCAAGAGTTCCACTCCCCACTTAAAAAATTATGCCTGCAACCCATCGATATCTTTTGCTTTACCATTTGTCAGCTTCTTTATACCCAGTTTAATGTCCTCAATAGAAAATAACTCAGTTGAAGTATTAATTATAGGTGGACTATCCACCCCATTTGACCTCTCGTATAATAGCTTCGCATATTCCAACCATTGAATATCTATGATGTTATTTTCTACTTGTTTTCTCTTCTACTACAATTCTCTCCAAAAACCCTTAGGATTATGTTTCCCTAAAGAGATTAACTCTTTCCTTCAAGTAGTCACATAACCTTCCTTTTTTGGCTTTTATCAGTTGCAAGTATGCATAAGTATTTTCTTTGTTAGATTCCCCATTTTTAAGAGATCTTTTCGTTGCCTTGCATTCTTCATCATACTAGGGGTTAGCTGGAAAGGTGTTTGATATGCCCCCCTTGGTCTAGATCTCTTACACTCCCTTAGGGCACTATGAATTATTGGAACCAACATATTGTTGCTCAAGTGATCCCTCTCACTGTTGTTGTCTTTGGGATCAGTGTTGCTGCCAATCAACTCGAGATGTCGTTTAAGAGAAAAATATAATAGTTCATGGTTCTGTTGGCATCAAGTGATGGTAACTGGTAAGCCTACCATTGGTACAACTTACCAGTACAAGTATTGTCATTGATTGGCAAAAGAGTATAGAGACTTGTCATCTCTACTAAGTCTAAAGATCCAAGGAGATCTATATGGAAGAAGGATGGTTTGGCCGATGGTGCCAAGATACAAAATAGTTATGACTGAAAGCAAACACAACCAGTCACTATACAAAGCCTTAGCCACCATACAATGTACATAGTTAACGAAAAGAGGATTCCAGCATCAACTAAGGACCGGGCCACAACCGGTGTAGACAAGTACAGATAAAGCAATAGCTAACTGGTGTCAACAATACAACCGAGAACAGTGCGACCGGTAAGCCAAGGAAGGGATAGGAACAGGGACTCTTACCTATTCACAACATGAAGAACTGAACTCAATCGTAACTAGTATATTAATGACTCTGGTCATGAACCGAGGAAGTCATAATCAGACTAACTGTTCCAACTAACTCTTCGACAAATATTTTCTGCTCTAAATCCGGAAATCTTTGAGTTAAACTGATGATCGATTTGAGGCGAGTCTGGAGGATTTAAAGTTGAGATTAGTGGCTTTAAAACAAAGCATTGTCTCCTATGAAAGAAAGTTGCTTTACATGCAACTACTGCTTTCTTCATTAGACAGATAAAGCAAGGGCATGCATTAGATGTTTCCTCAGTGAACTAGCACTCCACTAAGTAATGAATCTGATGAAGATCAGAAGTTAGGTCATGCGTAATAAGCACAATTAGGGCTAGGACCCTATATATTCTTCTACCCAAGGAAAATAGAAGTTGCCTTCATTCTACCAAGTAAAAGAGTGAACCTGTATGCTAAAGAAGCCAGGGGTGAAAAGAAGAAAGAAGAAGTGAGAAAGAAGATTGTGCAGAGTAGCACAATAGTAGAGAAGACACCTGCAGTGACCGATGATGCTTCTTAGTTGAGCATAAACAGAGATCTTATCAGGCTATGCATAACCATCTGTAAAAGGTCAAACCTTCTATTGTTCTCTAGCAATTACAATAGTTAAATCCCAGTATTTGGGTGGACTCTAACAGGTCCCTTGTATCAAATCCCTTGGAATGTCCCCAATCTGATTTTATATGATATTTAAAGCCTCTAATTAGATTTTAAAATCCAACAACCAATATTGCAAACGATCAACCAATTTCTCAATAAAACCCAAATCGGGTATGCTCGAAGTAGTGCCAAAAACTTCACAGCTTCACATATTATTGATAAATCTGAAAGTAGACATTTTTACAAAAATTTTGCCAGCATAATGGCCTACAAAATGACATTTTCAGATCTGCAAATAGTTTACACAATAGCTCCAAAAAGGAGGACAAAAATAATGCTCATTGAGCTCCCGAAAATAACACAAAATAGCCCAGAAAAATCACAAAACATTAATAATCTATCACAAAAGTATGACTATGACCCAATACATATATTTAGCTCTATTTTAACATCAAAATGTCTGCACTACAGCAGCAAACTAAACTGATATGAAATGCTCAACCAGAAACACCAAACTCTTACAAGAAACACACCCGAAAACTCACAAATTTGCACTGTTCAGCACAAGGGCAAACTCTACATGAGCTTGCACATGGAATGGCCTCAAACTCCCATCCTTAGCCTTCCTAGAAACCTACAAACTCTCATCTTTGGGTCTCCTTCTCCACAGGTTTTGCAGCCTCTAAAGAACAACAAAGCAATGAGCAAAAATCAAGTTCTAGAATGAACCCGAAATGCCTCCAAACCACTTTTAAAGAGGGCATAACCCTAACTCATGACCAAGAGGGGTGAATTCAACATATTTTAATAATATTTAACATTTATTATTCCATTGGTTTCCCAATATTAACCCCCTTCCCTGAAACTTTACTTTTTGAGCCTGCCAGCCTTAGCAAAAGCTATTATTTTTAATTATTTGAAAAGAGGACATGACATCCCTTCACCGGGTGACATCTTTCAAGGTGTTCAAAGCCCTTTAACCAGACAGGCACTAACTAGCCTATTGTAACAAATCCCTTAACCAGGTCGCATCTAACAAGTGTGTTTTGATCTTTTAACCGGGAAGGCTCCTAACAGGGCGTACTCCAAAAGAGTACAAAATTTGTGAGGTCTCCTCACACCATGGTTTTCACCTTAATCAGGAATCCACATGATAAAACTGGTGTCACTGTGTGATTGTTTGCTTACTGTTATTATATGCTTAAATTTGTTTGCCTTACTGATGTAAGTTTACTTCACCAATTTTAAAAAGGAAAAGTTTTAGAGGTGTTGATTCACCCCTCCCCTCTCAACACCGGTTGGGACTGTCAATTGGTATCAGAGCCAAGTCTTATTTTCTTTGCCGCTTAACCACACAAAGAAAAAGTCAAGATGATGAGAAAGGAAGGACCAAAGTTTTCAAAGGAAAACTTCACCTTATGGTGCAACAGAATGAAGCTGTATATGAAGACCGCCAAAGAATATGATCTAAGAATATTGCCTAACAATATTCTTCAACAACAATCCCAACCCAACCTACTTATCAGAATCCCTGCACAAACTTAGCAAATCTACAAGTCTATTAAAGCATTTAATTGACCCCTTAGATCAAAGCGTGAATAGATATTACATATCTCACAACAAGACACTAAATGAGAATAACTCTTTGTTTTATTCCATTTAAAACTTGACTAAATGTGTACACTAGAGAGACCTAAATTAGAACTTTATTTTTGTAAAACCCTTTGCTACCTCTAACATACAATAACTAAAAGACTTAATCACTCAAAACCTGCAAAAACTTAACACAGACTCATCTAAAATGCTCTGAAAAATGGATTTACAAATGTTGCTCATCCCTAGCTAAGCTTGCTATCGGAACCATAAAGATTGAAACCCTTGTCTCTGGCCTTGAAATCCCTTTTCTAGAATAAGGGAGAAAATAAGATCCAAGCCATAAGACAACTGTCATCAGCTCATTGGACCATGTTGGCTAACAGATTTATCTCCAACAAATTTATATGCAAATAAAATAAATAACCCTATGCCCCTTTAAAGAATGAGGATTATAACTTTCTGCCAACAGCTGGGTAACCTCTCATGATTAAACCCTCATAATTTTACAAGTATAGCTCCCTTTGCAAAATCTTCAATGAATTATTGAATGAATGGGAATATACAAATTAATAACACTTTTAACTAGAAAGCATTAAAAGGCGAAGCATTCAACCATAAACATGATATTGAATGTGCATAAATATTTATGTGACAGATAACATCAAGATCAAGCCAATAGACTTAATACAACACTCAAATATATAAAACAATCATCCAATCATACTTTGATCATCACACTCAATATATTTCAATGAACAACAAAAAGCAATAAACAATTGCTGAGAATGAACAAATTCCAACATAAATTTATCTATTCATTTCAAATGCATAGATTTAAAATAGCAGCAGTTTTCATCAACCAATAGATTAATGTCTTTTCACCATACCCAAATTACATATGACAATCACCAAGTATCTAATCTATATCAAAATGGCCGACGCTCTTAAAGTCTTAAACATCAAAATATATAGCCCATTGGGATAAACTGTCTTTGAAATTTAGTTCCACTGACTCCACCCAGGAGTTCCTATCTAGAAGGAATTTTAACTAAAATTAACGTAAAATAGAAAATATGAGATAGAACGGCTCAAGCTATCATTCCAAAACCATGATCAGGAGAAGACTCGAGCTAAGGAATCTGTGGACTTTTCCTGTCCAACTGGTGCTCCACGTTGGGTTTTCCATTCCAAGCACACCGCTGAGAAACTAATGATGAGTTGTTAGTTAGGGAGTCCTATGTGTTTGATTCTCTTCTTCCATACCTCTTTGTCTTTCTGGACTTGTGCTACCTTCTACACATGCATTTCCAAATGATCAAAATAGATAATTAATGTGGATTCAATCCTGGCTAGCCTAGAGAAGTCCTCTATTGTCAAGGATCTTGTATCTCTTACTTCTTGAATATTTTCTTTAAAGGACTTGATCATTTCCTTCGCATCTCGAATGGTATGTCCATCCTCCTTCATGAGTTGAACATAAATACATTGTAGATCCTTGTGCATTGTGTCTACAAGGCCAACCAGTTCTTTTGACAGTTTCATTGATTCCTCAATTCCTTACCTGATAATTGAATACTTTCATTCGATATTCCTCTACTGGATTTTCAACTAGAAAATTCATAGCCCCAAATTTTTGGACACCCCTCATCCACGCAACCACAACCATCCATTTGATTCTTTCCTTATCCCGTGAATCTATTTCTGCTTCTAATTCATTATTGACAGCGGTGGCATCCTGGTATATATCACTCAGAGAAATGATGTAATCTGTCTCTCTCCCTACATTACAGATTCAAGCCAATCATTGAATATCTCAACTACCATTTTGTTCTATTGAATCTAATCTAACCTTTTTTGGTTAGCAAGGGACTTGGGGTCAAAAGATAAGGGTATTTGAGACAGGGGTTGAGGTTATGGATTATGGATAGCTTCAATGTACATTTTTATGTGTTGCAGAGCTTGCTTCTTATCACGTTCATTCTTCCAGGTACAAGATATCATCATTTTAGTGGAGGATTCTAAGTGCTTAGCATCAATTGCCCTCAAGGCTACGCCTAAGTCAATTTTCTCAATTTTGAAATCTTGAGATGAGACATCTTCAATATTCTTGTTTGTGGTAGGCCTCATTATCTCTGCCATCTAGTTCCCTATATCTTCATCAGTTTCCAGCATAGCCTCTATTTTTGTCTTTTTGCTTTTAGGTGTTTTGCCAAGGCACTTTCTCACCATGTCTTTAATGGGTACAAATACAGGAACTACGCTATATTTTTTGTTAAGTGAAGCTTCTAGCCATTTCAGAGAACCTATAGAACCTTTTGATGGAGGTACTTGAAAATTCCTTGAATCCACTAGCACTATACCACCAGTGGTGTCAATGTCTTTAGGTGTACTTTTCTCAGGTTTAGTCTAGTCTATAGTAGGGGTCTCTTTGGTTTGGTTCTCCATTTTCTCATGAACCTCCTCCATGGGATCCAAGTCAATGAATTCTTTTCTTTATGGAATCTTTTTATTCTCCTTTTTACTCCTAGAGTGGGTTACATGAGAAGGTGAAGTCTCTGAGAAATAAGCTTTTTCTTTCTTAGATGAACTTTTACTAGATTTACTTGAACCTGCAACATCAAAGGTAACTGATTGGTTAGTAGTATTAACAAGGGTTCTTGAATTAGAGCCAACACATGCATCAATAGAGGTTGGTCTCTTTTGAATAGATATCTTCCCCAATCTTCTCTCTCTCAGCCAGTTTTATGTCCTTCAAATTACATTGAAGGTCCTGGATTGAATATTATTTTCTTCTTGTCTACTCCAATCTATCTCTGGGATAGGTAACCCTTGGAATTTCTCAGCAAACTATGGTTCCAATGCTTCTTCTCCTTCCTCCTCAATAACTCCCTTGATATTCATTACCAACTTCATAGAGATAATTTTCCCTAAGGTAAACCTTGACCATAATCTTCTCCTTACTTCAAATTCATTAACAAAGTCCTCCCATAAGTCTTCCAATTGAGACTCATGGGAGAAACCATCTTCAATTCCTAGGTGAGACATCACAAAACCTTTGTTGTCAAACTTGAGCCTCATCAGGTAAGTTTGTAAGTTCAGTCTTTTGAATTCAAGTTCGAGATTGAATGCATCAGAAACACTTTTGCAACTATAAAATCCCAATTCCACTGGAAAGGCTATTCCAAAATTCTTCTTTCCTTTTATCCTCTTACTCACATGAGCTATCTGTCTAGCTACTTCTATTAAAACATGGCTATCTAGGGTGTACCTAGGTAACTTTAAAGGTTCACCTTCATATCCTCCAACCCCGATATATGTAATTCTTGGAAACTGAATGAAGTAGCTACCATAAATACTAACTAGTTGCATTGCTTCATTGGGCATTCTTTTGTTCACATTTCTTTGTAATTCATGAACTAGTCTTGCTGCGAAAACATCATTTACTTGCCTAAACTTCTCAGGATTTCTCCTCTGTTACAAATATGGGTGATACTCGTATATCCTCATCCCTTAAATCTAGGGTTTGTGTGGAAGTCCATGTCATTTTCTTGTACATGCAAAAATATAGAGAAGGTAAGAAGACATGTAGAACCTCTTGATACCTGCAAAATGGGCTAGGCTTTCATGTAACCATTCCGCAATTACCTCAACCCAATCTAGAAATTAGTCCCCGCTTAGCAATACTTGGATGAAGAAATACATCCAGTCTTCCCAGTAAAAGGAGTGAGCATTTCCTTTAACTCTATTGAGTAGATTACAATGTCTCTGACCTCCTAGATCAAATTCTCTCTGGTTAAGGGGCCTAGGTAAATGAGAGACTCCCTTCTGCACCTTCAATAGCTAACTTTGAGCAATAACATTTCTATACACAGACTTATTTTTTGAGAAGAAAAAATAAGTAGTCCCTATTGACCAATCTTCACGCAAATCTTGATTAGAGATTCCCATTGTAGCCATTACAATATCTTTATTAATTCTTACCAGTATATCTCCATTATTGGTATGATTGCACCTCTCCACCGAGTCATGTTTAATCAAGCACTCAAGCACCAATTAAGGGCAAGGTGTTGCAGTAGGGAAGGTTACTGCTTCAATTAACCCACTTTTAGCAATCTTATTAGCCATGGAGCCTTCCTCAAGGTTCTTGACTCTTTCCAAAATTTATCTCATATCTAGTTGAATTAATGATGTATCACCCATTTCTGGAATCTTACTGACTAGGTAAAACATTTTTCCCAATTTGGGCAAGGTGGGTCTTGAGATAGCCATGATTTTTATAGAAGTAATTTGACAGAAAAAATAAAATAATTAGAGCACAAATGAAAACTGGCAACCTATTCTTTAATCTGCAATTTGAATAACAAGCTTAAGAAGGAGAATAAGAACTCGCTAGTTGATTTCATCAATTCTTGTTACTCTGAAAATGAAGCTATGATTACCTTCATCGTCTTTTGTCTACTTAAGTCTGAACAACTTCTTAATTTGGAAATGACTTCAAAAGCACATAAATAAAGATCAAAGAAATCCGTTGCAAATTTTGCATGCTTGAGATAGCTAATGCTATCGCGTGAAATTACTACTAATTACACATAAATCTGACAATTCATTAATTATAAGTCACTTTTACATGATATGCACAATTTCCAATGATTACTTTCCATTAATAGAATTTTAAATCTTGAAATTCTTGGAATATTCCCTTTCTCTATACAAATACTTTTCATCACCTCCTTTAATGCCTTATACCACCACTTATGAAGAATGAACCGTGAGAAATAAGGTTCAAAGTTCAAGTTAAATTTTTTTTTTTAATGATAAAGAATACCAAAAAGGACAAGACGCTTAAGAAAAAGACTCAATGGCTTTTCACCCAACGAAAATAAGGCAATTCTATTTTTCAGACTTTGAACTTTGGACCAAACTGAAAGAGGTTCAAGGTTCAAGTTCAAGACATGGGCTCAGAGGGGGACTTAGATGTTTTAAACAAGAAAATCCGCTAGACTTATTTTATACACCGATGACATTGAACTAATGAACTTTAACTGAACAAGGTTCAAAGTTCAAAGTTTAAGCAAACAAGTAAGACCCTTTATCTTAAGCAATGAAAATTGATGGGGTACAAACCGCATGACATAGAAAAGCCAAAAAGAAACCACTCCAACATCCTTATTCATTTTTGCCAACCTACTCTAAATAAAAAAAGTACAACATAAAATCAACACCTCACATCACTGCTGACTTTGGCCCATACTGCCTTGACGACCATATATCAATAAACTTTGTATTTGCAATAACTTTACAAAGTCCACCTCTACTCTGAAAAATTGTCTTTTGAAAGTTCTAGATTATCTTGTCACCTTTTATTTCTTCTAGCATATCAATAAGTCGTGGCTTCTATATTGTAGGTACAAATGACCAAGTTATCTGACATGTCATAAAACTATTTTTCCAGACCCCTCTTATCATCTTTCAACTTAAGTCAACTATTAGAAAAGTTGATATGGAAACTTAGTGCAACTTCACAACACAAAATCATAACATGCAATATACCTTGCGAACTTGTGCTAAGTCGTAACAGTCACTCTGCATGATCACAACCTTCAAGTGAAACTACATCACTAACCTATGTTCTTGCACCAATGGTCATCTCAATCATCTTTGCATGATCACACACAAGAAATGTTAGGGTAAATAAATCCTGCAAACTCACGATAACCATCAAATAGTCCTCAACACAGCTCTACCAGGTACCCTTATAACATTGGGAAAATAGTGACAATCATTGATCATTATACTTGAGACATGTGGCAACATCTCACAACATCACAGAAAAATCCACTAACCTTTAGAAAACCATGCGATGATTTGCCAATAATATTACTAATCTTTAAAGTTACCTTTTCATTTACCTTGGAATGCACAACCAAGTTGTAAAGTTTTCAAATTCCAGCTCAATTCATTATCCAGCCAACCATACCTTGATTGTCACATGGTAGTCCATGATTGGCCCACCAATTCACCTATATAACACCTCAGTGCCAACCTATAGCCGCGTCACTCGGGACCCATTGATAATCCACACTAGCTGGCCTATCATGTGTCGTAATCTTACAACCCTGCACTATTTCTCTTTCCTCATCATCTCAATCGCAGGATTACAAGATCATGCCATATGTCACATTTGGGCCTGTTAGAGTAATCATACTTTATGCTTATTAATTAAATCACTTTGGTTTAATTAATTAAGTCATTTATTACTCTATTTACTTAAGCTATCTTTTAGGTGCATTATAATTAATATATTTATTAATTATAATGTGCAACCTAGCTTTATTTTTTGCTTTATAGCTTTAGGGTTTTATTGTTCACCTATATGGTTGAACCCTTTGTACTTTCTTTTTAGATAATTCACTTATTGGATCATAATAGAAATTTTCTCTTTGCATGTCCATAAGATGTCTCTGGCTTTTTGGCCTCCATGATTTTTCTTGCTTCTGTGCTTTGCTTCTTCCATGTGACAGGGTTATGCATGCAGGTGTTCTTGGGAGATTAGTATTTCACCTAATCTAACAGGGCCCACTGTATCACCTTGAAATTTATGCCACTTAGTGACCTCCCATAATCTCGAGAACTTAATTTCTCCTTGTTATTTTTTACCGCAGGATCACTAGGTCGCAACACGTGTCAACCTTGTAACCATAAACCTATAAAATTTCCTCGTTGACTACCAAATCAGCCTCCAAGTCAACAAGTTTTCACATGCATGCTCCACCAAAAGACCTGGTGCCTTTTTGGCATTTCACTACTTGTGTGCTTTTGTATAAAACAACAAGTTATCCCACCATGCCATCGATGTGGGATATATCCCCTGAATGTTCCTCTTCAAAAACCTTTGTGATGTTGCGATAAATCTTTTCTTCCTTTAAATCTCCATGGCACACATGGAAAAATCTCATAATATCACATACAAAAATCAAATCTTTATTATAATCCTGCGATCTTGAGGTGCCTTTATAAAACAGTTGTTAGTTTCAAAACCCTATGACACATGGCACCTTATCGCTTGTTCAAATGTTAAAGACTTAACTATAAAAGATGTATGTGAACCCGCAACAAACACAAACCTAACTGCCACACTAACCTCATTGCAAGGTCGCAACATAAAATGTTAACCCGACTTCAACTTTGAGAACTTGCGCAAACAACTTGACTTAACCACCAGCTTAACATCACAACTGTTTGATGTAATATGACAAAACCCTTGTGACCATGTGCTACAAAGAACTTAACACTTTCATAATATTGCAACCTTTTAGACTTGATATTTTATAACCTTGGGACCTTGCACCCGACTACTTTAAAAACATCGCTAGTTTGCACAAATAAAACCTTTGACCAAATAAGACTTATGAACAAGCAGTAAAAGGAAAACCTAAGCATTTGAGTTTAGTTGACTCTTATGACATGATGCTTAGACCAATGGGAAAAAACCAACTCAGACTTCATGCATTTTTTGACTTCTAACTCGATTGCAAACCTTAATCGGTCCAACATAGGAAAAAAGTTTTGCAAGGGTGAAACAGTCTTCCACCAAGTTTAAAATAAAAATTTAATACTTAGCCAAATTTTTAACAATTCCAAAAGGGCGTTTTCCTATTCATTAGTTGGTCCTTTCTAGGGTTATTTTTTTGCTTTTTACATTTTCAATTATTGATTAATAAGTTTTTGCCTTTAAAAAAAGATAGTCCATAAGCAATGTTGGATAACTAAGAGGGGGGTGAATTAGTTATCTCGGGTCCCTTAACAAATTTTAACCTTAAACACTTTTTAACAACTAATCTTAATAATCATATTTAAGCACTCAATTGACCACAATAGTATGCATAGGAAAATTAGAAAATAACATTGCAAAACATTCAATCACACATTAACTCCAGTATTTAACATGGAAACCCAATTTGGGTAAAAACCACTGTGGGAATTATCACCCACAAAAAATTCACTCTTTTGAAGTGAGCTCGGTTAAGAGCCAACCTTGTTAAAGGTTACAAAACACATTTACTAGATGTGACCTTGTTAGGGGATTTTCACCAAAGATCAACTAGATTTGTCACCCTATAATGAGTGACCTTATTAGATGACTTAGTACATTCACTATAAGGCCACCTTACAAAGGATTTAGAAATAGGTCTATTAAATCCACTCAATCAAGATATTTTTTGCTACATCGGTTAGAAAGTAATAGTGAAATGACCTGATAAAATATGCAACTACCTTTGCTTGTTCAAATCTCCTTTCTACTCATTTGTCTTCTTCAAACTCTTCTTTGTTAGCTGATCAACACTCACTCTCCATCTCATCACTTTTCTTTGCTTGATTCACACTTTTCTTCAACTTTGTTATGTTTGATGTACCCTTCTGTACTTATTCAGCTATTTGCACTGGCTATCAACAATATTATAATCTTGATCATCCTTTATATAGACAATTTTTGCTGCTTAATTCTATTCATTAGGGCTTCTTTTAATTAATCTCATCCATTCGATCAAATCTCAATCTAAATTCAATGTATCTGTAGCTCAGTAACACGTTTCATGAATCTTGTCAGCTATATCTTCACCTTCGAACTTGAAATTTTCTTAGATCTCAAACCAATCATTAAATCTTCACCATTTATCTGTACCTAACATTTTTGATTTGTTGATTTCATTAACTAACATTGTTCCTTAGAATCTTCTAGATCAATCCATATTCTCACTCAATGTCATGTTTTAATTGATTTTTTGTTTAACCGACCAAATTCATCTTCTCAATTAAGTCTACCTTCTTGGTTATCATTTAATCAGTTAACATCTTCCTTGGTTATCAACTTCTCTATTAACCATAACCAACCAATATCTTTACTTACCGACAACCAATTTCAACTCAGTAGCACACATTGATTCCTTGTCTTTTCATTTCACAACTTCAATCCTCTATCACCGACAAATATAACTGTCTTTTGCATCATTGTAACACTTCATTAAATCATATATAAAATCAATATTGCCTTGTCAAATATTGATTCATCAATTGTCCATTTAAGCTCATACACTTAACATCACTTCTTCATTTCATCTTCTATCTTTACCAACCATTTCTTTACTCAACACCACATATTTTAGATTGATATGGAAACTTGCATAAATCACTAAGTCAATAGGCTTGACATTAATGGCAACATAACAACTAATCCAATACTTCTACATGCTTTTCATTACTCAGTTACTAACCTTTTTCATTATCATCATTAGTTTGGGTATCAATATCAGCTGGGGTAACAATCTCCCCCTTTGGAATTGATGGCAACACATTTTATATATCTCATATAACACATCTCACATCTGAAATATACCATCCAATACTGGTAATCTTCATTCTTCAATTGTATTATATTCTTTATTCAATTGTATTATATTCTTTCTTCATTGTCTTCACTCTCTTGATCATCGCATATATTTATTCTTGACTAGTATCCTTTAATCATTCTCTCCCTTGAGTGTCTTCTCTTCCTTCAATGGTTCTTTTCCCTTTATTTCTCCCCATTTCTTCTTACACAGTCATTTTTTCTTCATGAATATCTCTCCCCCTTTGACAACAATGCCAAAGGTACTTGTAAAAACTCAATATAAAACTAATTGTCCCTATAGTTGTACCTTTTACCTTTCTTGTAACAATTACTTATGTTTCCTCATATCTTTCTCACAACTTTAGGCTTCTCGTAAAGAGTGAACATCTACATCAACTCACAAATAGATAATCCAATAAAGCATGAATTGATGCAATGTGCATCTTTCTCTAATGAACATTAGATAGGGGAATGACCCCTAATTTATCTCTTTGGTACTCAAAACTATCCTTAGGTAATGGATTTGTGAATATGTTAGCAATATGTTCATTGGGTTTTACATATTCCAGCTTTACTTGTTTCTCTTGTTCTCTCAAATAATGATACTTGATTGATATATGCTTTATTTTTTAGTGCATCATCAGGCTCTTTGAAATATTTATAGAACGTGTATTATCATAATAGATTATCACATGACCATCTATTTCCTCTTGTATCCCTTCAAGTAGTTATTTTATCCAAACAATGTTAGAACAATTGATTGTAGCAACAACATATTCAGCCTCAGCAGCTGACTGTGAAATGCAACTTTGGTTTTTTCTTATCCATGTCACTAATCTTTCTCCTAGGAAGAAATCTCCTCCACTTGTACTTTTCTTGTCATCCACATTACCTACCCAATCAACATCAGTATACACTTTCAATTTAAAATCTCCATCCTTTTTGTACCATAATCCATAGTCCTTAGTTCCTTTCAGATATCTAAATATTCTCTTCACAATAATCATATGTGTCTCTTTAGGATTAGAATAAAATCTTGCCACATTACTAGATGATTAGAAATTAGAATAGATTTCATGCATATGAAATAACCACAAGATTCATACAAACAAACATGAAAAGCAACTCTAATCTACGCATGAGAAACAACTTAGAAAATGAAGAATAGAAATCTATCTAAACTCCCTCCAAGATTTAGTTCCCATGTCCTCCTTTCTTCTCCCAAAGATGGTTTGATGTAGCTCTCCAAATGCCTTGAAATGCACTATATGTTTGAAAGCAATGCTATGAGAATACTAGGAGTGTGGTTTAGAAATAGATAGAAGATAGAATAGAAGAATTTGGATCCCTTAGATCTATAATAACAATGCTAATGAAGGCTCTCCTTGTAAAGGGAAATGAAGTCCTATTTATAAGATTTTTAGGAGAATCAATGGTCAGGATTGAATGAAGATCAAGGGCTGAGATTCTTTTATTTTAATTATTTAATTCAAAGTGGGTGAGTGGGTGGATCCACTTTGAAAATTGAAACCTACTACCCAAATTCGTATGGAATGCTTAAGTGAGATTTTGGAGGGTTTAGGAGGCTTCTAGAGGGTAGTTAGAGTCAACTTTAACTTCCCCACTTGATATACTTAAGGTAGGGGGTTGAATTTTGGTCACTAGGTGGCCCAAGACTCATAAAAAAGCCTCCAAAAATGACCCCAAAGTCCAAATCCGAGTTTGTGGAGTTTGGATTATTTAGATAAAGTATATTTCTTCCCATGTGGTTAGTTTTTACTTAGAAGGAGAAGTGAAGACTTTAGAGGTTAAAGAAACTATTATTTTAATTTTAGTGGGTGGATAGGAAAGATGAGTTTGGTGAGAATTAGGAAACATGTGTTCTTATATAATTAAACATAATATTTAATTCCAAGTGGGTCAAAGGAAAATATGAATTAATTTAAATAGATAAATATATTTATTTAAATTAATAGAAGAAAATAGAATTAAATGTAATATTTAATTCCAAGTGGGTTAAAGGAAAATATGAATTAATTTAAATAGATAAACATATTTATTTAAACTAATAGAAGAAAATGATTTAATGTGCTCAAATAGAATTAAATGTAATATTTAATTCCAAGTAGGTTAAAAAGGCAAATGTGAATTAATTTAAATGTATTTATTTAAATTAATAGAAGAAGGAGATTTAATTAATTAAAGTACTAGGACTTTAAATTAATCAATCATAGAGTTTATTTAGCCATTATATTAAATGTAGCATGTGATTAATATAGATTTAAAGTTTTCTGTAGTTGACACTAAGTCGAGTAGAGTCCATTAGAAGACATAATTGCCTAGTATAATAGGACTTTGATGATTTAGAAGGATCGATATACTGAGGCCAATTTTGGGGTATTACATTTTGGCCCTCTTTGAATTACTACATGAAGCATAGTGGTTCAAAGAATAGTCTGATATGATGATTGATGTCTAGATTAGGTCTTGATCGACCAAAGATTTGAGATGTTGTTAACGGTACCAACAATGAACCGATGATTATAAACAAGTGATAAGATGACTGATTCTGAACCTATGATTACAAAGAAGTGAGTGACCGATTCCAGACCCAATTGTCAATAAGAATCACATTGGTATCACATCTGAACCCTTCAGTTATGAAGAATCAAGGAAATAGAACTGATGAACCAATAGTTATGAAAAGTTGATATAGTTAACAAGATTAAAAGAATACCAGATTGATATAGATTTTGATGAATCTGATATGCCCCAAGTGTTGTGTAGATTTCAAGATTATCTCTAGAACAGAGTTTTGATTTCTGGAATCTAGGTTAGGTTTCCCAAATACCAGTCAGAATTGATTTTCAAGATTGAGATTAGATTGCCCCAAGCGATGTGCCTCAGTGGATTGACAAAAGAGAGATATGATGCCCCCTCGAAAAATTGGGCGAAAATTGATTTGAGGATAATTTTTTGAAAAGATTGATGGAAGGAATGTTAGATGGAGCAAAGAGGATTGGTGAGGATACTTGCTTTCATAAGTGCACTTCATGTCATTAGAGCTTTATTTTGATTTTGCAAAAGCGGATA
Source organism: Chamaecyparis obtusa (assembly GCA_027943335.1). Lineage (NCBI taxonomy): Eukaryota > Viridiplantae > Streptophyta > Pinopsida > Cupressales > Cupressaceae > Chamaecyparis > Chamaecyparis obtusa. The sequence goes on from BSBK01001910.1 coordinate 204,316, forward strand.
TGTCATACCTGGCATAGAAAACTAGGATGATGATCCATTTGCGTAAACAAACACATAGCAGATAGAGAGTGATCTCATCCTTCTTGAGACATATGAACAAATGCCTCAGGATCTCAGAAGATCATCCAACAAGCAAAAGTCAAAATAAAGACAAGGAAAATATTATGAACAAATTTATTATAGATTTTCAAGTATTTGATTTTTTTTTAAATTTTTTTTTTTAGGATTTTTGAAAAAATATTTGATATTTTTACACATTTTTCAAGACATTTTACCCTTTTTTAAAAAATAAAATAAAAAATTCTGAGGATATTACAAAGATGCACAAGTAAGAACTTGCCCCAGCATCTGATAAGCATGTTCACAGTGACGCACACGTTCACTTCATAGGATGAACAATAGGATGAAAATTCTCCTTGTATCTCCTTTTATGAAAGACCATTGGTGACTGTTGCGAGGGAAATTCTCGAGGAGAGAGATCTTAGTGATAGTTAGGCAAGAGTTTCCCCTAGGAGTTGTTGGAGTATAAGGCTGGATGGGACAAGATTCATGATCAAATGTTACTACAAGACTGATGAGGATATGTACATTAGATGAAGAAAATCTCAAGATTTTCTGACAAGATTTATTTTTTAGAAAAAAGTGCCGCTGCGCTATATACAACAGTTATAAGGACAAGATGAGCTAATAGCGGTAGGGTGCGTAGGCATGAATGATTGGTATTTAGCAAGGGAAGAGGCCATGGAGAATTTACAAGAGAAAACACAACAAGTGTATCAGAGAGGAAGGCGAAGAAAGAAATATTATCAGTGGGGAGAAGAAAAGGCATTAGGCATAATGGAAGAAAGTAGAAGGAATGAAGATGATGGTGATGAGAGTTCGGATGGTAGATGGGTGAGGCCAAAGCTCACAATAAGATGGCCCCAAAGGGATCTAGGCCCTTTGCTGTTGCAGGCTACATGGAGGGAACAAATAGAAGAAGCGGGTGAGGAAAGGCAGGAGGCCACCTCTCAGGAGCAATATGCTTCATGGAGGCCAGAGGTTAGAGTAAGATGCTTGCAGAGAGACTCAAGTCCTTTGCTATCGTAGGCTGCTTGGAGGGGACAAACAAAGGAAGTTGATGAGAGAAGGCAGGAGGCCAGATCTCAGGAGCAATATGCCTCATGGAGATCAAGCTATCTGATACTCTCCAACTTCTTTGAACAAGGTCCACAAGGTGATCAACAAAGATTGAATCATGTTGTACATCGACTAGTATAGAGGTATCCGATATTCTCTAGCTTCTTCGAACAAGGTCGACAAGGTGATCAAAAAATATTAGATCTTGTTGTACAATGACCAGGACCAGAGCCAATGGTTGTGGCACAAGTAGTAGGACCATAGCCAGTAATGTGGTGACAATTTGCATTGGCAGAAGACTACAATATGGTGGCGGAAGAGAGAGATGCCTTGCGGTGACAACTGGTGGTAGAAGAAGAAAGGGAAAATCAAGCGGAAAGTGAAGTGACATGGTTGCAAGGTATGATGGATAGGGTATGGGAAGATAGTGCTTAGACTGAAGCATCCTATATGCGGGGGATGATAGAGGTAGAACGGGCTCGAGCTGATTGTGGTCAGGCAGCGTATGACACCTTGCAAGGCAGACTGGAAGCATCCTGGAAGACCATGATAGCGATTGATGCCATGTCAGAGGAAACACAAGAAAAATTGGCTAATGTGATGGAACAAGTGAGCCGTCTGAAACAACAACTAGATGAAGTGACCGCGAACAGGGATCGATGGAGATTTTTGGCAGAGACCTACCAAGGTGAATGAGATGTTGCACGAAAGGTAGTAACACTCCCTGAGACATCTCAGCTGATGATGGAGACTCTATCAGTGATGAAAGAGTTAGCGAAGGTTGGGCAGGAAGCAACTTATTACAAGGGATTATACCATCAGGCAGTCCCAATGGATCAGAGGAAAGATGGAGGAATGCCACAGAGGACAACTAGACCAATCAGAGGTATTGGTGTCTGTCCACCAAGGCACAGAAGTAGCAACAAAGGTTCTTCATCATCAGAACCTGGATGGGCGGAGTGATGACACAAGTGTTATTTTTTTGTTTTGTTATTTTTTTTTTGGTTGGACACATGATGTGTACCAAATGTAATCACCATGATATATATATATATATATATAAGGAGGATTTCATGTGTCCAAATTTTGTTGTTTTTAGATGTATGTATATATTATGATGAAATAATGAACTTTTGATGGACTTGATGTTCCTATGCATCTATGGATAATTTTTTTATTTTTTTTAGTCTTTTAGTTAAATCAAATAAATTTATCATATTTATTTGATTTGACAGGAAGACCAAATTTATCATTTGACAAATGACTTATTGGATAATCATCATCACAGAGCATTCGGTATCGGACAATCACAAGATGTCATACAACCCTCACTGATATTGCTATCATGAGAATATGAATATGACATTAGTCTAAGATTTGTCAGAATGCAGTGTAAGCATTAAGGCACAAGAAGCCAGAATGACTTGTTCACCTATTTCTTTTGATTTAGCAAGTGGACATAAGCATCCAAGCACAGTTGCTAGAATGACCTGAATGTTTCCTGCATACAAACACACCAGTCATGCTAGAGTTTCTTCCATTTTCTAAGTGAGATAAGCATTTCAATGGTGCTCGCAGTGATCCTTACGTTCACTTAGTAGGACGAGCATTTTCAATTTCACTTGTAGCAAAAAGAAGTCACTCAAAAATAGACAAGAAGAAGAACAACCTCACCAAAGTGTCCATATAAAAGGGGTTCGAGGTACGCATGGCCATCCAATACGAGATGAAGGCTCTTATAGATAGACACCCCTCTTAGATAGATCCTTTGGGTCATTGGAACAAAAGCAACAAGCAGAAAGCAAGAAAAGATTGTGCACCCGGTCATCACTTTCTAAATCCTGTAAAGGACATCATTGAAGAGATCGAAGAGACACAATATGCAAAAAAAAAATCTCAATACGAATCAGTGAGCATACAAGGAGATAAAAGCATGAAAAGCACAAATTGTTTTCAGTTTGTTTTAATGTTTGATTGTGTTGTTGTAGATGCAAAATCCTTTCTGGAGAGGAGACTGATTGACTGACCCGGATGAAGCTTCAAAAGACTCTGATTGGATATGACACGTCTAAAGATATACTGGAGGCCATAGAATATGACATTGATTGCCCCAAAGTGTTAAGCATTGATAGGATATAGACGCTTGAGCTGATTGGTGTACAGACCGACTTATTGAAAATAGGAATGCGGAAAAAACCGTGAGGTATGTACAAACTAAAGCAAGACTGAAAGTTGGGAAAGACCAAGATTGCACTGATAGATGGAGCGTTTTGAACAAGTGGTGCCCATTTTGCCAGGCTTTCACCATCTTGGCAGAGATTCTATTTTTGCTAACAAGGCGCCTGTTTCCAGGTTTTCACCAAGGCACTTTTTCTTTTTCTCATTTTTTTGTATTTTTCATTTTTTCATTTTTTCAATTTTTTTGTACTTTTGATATTTTTTACTTTTTTTTGTGAGTCATCAAGGTGCCTATTGCTAGGTTTTCACCAAGATGTTCATTTTTTTAAGGACTTTTTCAATTTTTAAGATTTTTTCAGGACATTTTACCATAGACTGAATGCCCTAGGCATAGAATTTCTTTAGATGGAGAATGTTGATTGGTTCTCGGAGCTATTCTCCTTCAGTCGTTGAGAGTTGATAGGCACCAGAGTCAAAAGTAGCAGTGATAACAAAGGGACCCAGCCAGTTGGGTTCAAACTTCCCTTTGCGTTCTCGATGTGATTGATTTTTAGGATTCTCTCTCAAGACTAGATCGCCAACTTGAAATTCTTTGTGTTTGACTTTCTTGTTGTAGCCTCTAGACATTCTTTTCTAATACACTTTGAGATGATCATATGCTGCTTGTCTACGCTCATCTAGTAGTTCAAGTTATTGCAACCTAAACACTCTATAGTCATCATCAGTTACTAGACCATGCATTCTGATTCTTAGTGATGGGATTTCAACCTCAATAGGTAGTACCGCTTCAGACCCATAAACTAAAGTGAATGGTGTTGCCCCAGTAGGCGTTCTGATACTTGTTCTATAGGCCCAAAGAGCTAGATTGATCATAATATGCCAGTCTCTTCCTATTTTATTAACTGTACGGTGCAAGATTTTTAATAGATTCTTGTTGGAAGCCTCTGCTTGTCCATTCCCTTGAGGATAGTAAATAGATGACCAATGTTGTGTGATTTTGAATTTGGCACATAAATCATCCAAGTCTTTGTTTTTGAATTGTCCACCATTATCTATGACTATAGAGTGGCGAATACCATATCTGCAAATGATGTAGTTCAAGATGAACATAGAAATTTTTTTACCAGTTGCTTGAGTTAAGGGAACTGCTTCTACCCATTTTGTGAAATAGTCTGTAGCTGTAATTATATGGGTATGTCCATTTGAAGAATGTGGATAAATAGTCCCTATAAGATCAAATGCCCATTGTTGAAAAGGCTATTGTGTTGTAAAGGGGATCAAATCTCTCCCTGGTGTATGTATCAAGTTTCCATGGACTTGACACTTTTGACATTTCTTGGCATATGTAACAGCCTCTTGTTCCATGTTTGGCCAATAATACCCAGCCCTAATAAGTTTTTGAGCTAGTGTTAAACCATTGGAATGTGATCCACATATACCACATGGACTTCCTCTAATGCGCGTTGAGACTCTTCATGTTCTAAACACCTAAGAAGTGTACCATCTAGACTTCATTTGTACAAATCATTACCAATGATGACATACCACGATGCATTTTAGATAAGGGAACATTTTTCATGGCGGTTAAAGGAATCGGGAATGATTTGATCTCAAAGGAATGAGAAAAGGGGTTTGTATCTAGAAGAATCATGACCAACAATTGTGCAGATCATGCGGGTTTCTGGACAATCATATGCAGGGAATGACAGTGCTTCCACTAGGAACTCATAACGTAGCTCATGTTCTGGCTACTGTAGTAGAGATGATAATGTTGCCATAGCATCAGCAGCCTTGTTCTCTATTCTAGGAATTTTCTCAAAAGTGACTGTGATGAAATACTTCTTAAGGTCATCAACCATGATTTTGTATGGAACTAGTTTCTCATCCTTTGTCTGGTATACATCATTGACTTGGTGTATAACGAGCTGGGAGTCTCCTTGAATATGTAACTCTGTCACTCGCCACTCAATTGCTATCTTCGTGCCATTAAGTAGAGCTTCATATTCTACAATATTATTTGTACAAGGAAATTTTATTCTGAATGCTTTAGGTATGGAGTATCCTTGTGGTGTTATGAACAATATGCCGGCTCCAGATCCATTTTGTGTGTAAGATCCGTCAAAGAAAATTTGCCAAATCCTTGAAGATATGTGCATGATAGAGGAGTCTGGAAATTCCATCTGTAATGGTGTGTCATCAAACATTGGTGCTTCAGCTAATTGATCAGCAATGACTTGCCCTTTGATAGCTTTCTGTTCAACATATTCTATGTTGAATTCACTCAATAGCATCACCCATTTAGCTAATCTACCTATGAGGGCAACCTTGCTCAATAAGTATTTTAATGGGTCAATCTTAGCTATCAACTGTGTTGTATGAGATAACATATAGTGTCTCAATTTCTGTGATGCAAAAATCATAGCTAGATAGGCTTTTTCAATCTTTGAATAGTCCTTTTCATATGCTACCAAGGTTCTGTTGATGTAGTAGATGGCTCTCTCTTTATTGTTGTCATCATGTTGTGCTAGTAATGCCCCCAGTGAGGTATCTGTGGCAGAGACATACAAAATTAATGGCTTCCCTTGAATGGGAGGCATCAAAATAGGAGGATTTGAAAGATATTGCTTGATGTGGTTGAAGTTACTTTCACATTCTTCATTCCATGTAAAAATCACACCCTTATGTAATGTGTTTGTGAAAGGTTGTGATATATCTGCTAATTGAGATATGAAGCGTCTAATAGATTGCACCCTTCCTTGCAAGGTTCTCATTTGACTAATATTTTTAGGAGGTGGCATCTCTATGATAGCCTTGACTTTAGCAGGATCTACTTCAATGCCTTTCTTTGAGACAATATAGCCTAGGAGCTTTCCGGAAGTGACACCAAAAGCACATTTCTTAGGATTTAGTCTGAGACTAAACTTCTCCATTCTGTCTAGTATTTTGTGCAAATCATTTAGATGTTTTGATCTTATCTTTGATTTTGCTAAGGTGTCATCAACATAGTCTTCCATGGTTTTATGCATCATATCATGGAAGATAGTTGTCATAGCTCTCTGATATGTAGCACCAGCATTCTTGAGACTAAATGGCATGACATTCCAATAGAAAGTACCCCAAGCACAAGTAAAAGTTGTTTTCTCCTGATCTTCTGGAGCAATCTTGATCTGGTTGTAGCTAGAAAAACCATCCATTAGAGAGTACATTTCAAAGCCAGCAATCATGTCCACTATCATATCAATGTTCGGTAGTGGAAAGTCATCCTTAGGGCATGCTTTGTTTAAATCTCTGAAGTCTATGCATATCCTGATAGATTTATCTGGTTTTGAAACTGGGACTATGTTTGATATCCACTCAGCATAATCTATGACTCGGATAAATCTGGCTTTTAGCAACTTTTCCAACTCAACTTTGACTAGAAGTGCAATATGAGGATGCATTTTTCGCAGTTTTTGTTTGACAGGTTTGACTCCCGGAGCTATGGAAAGATGATGCATGATTAGCTTAGGATCTAATCCAGGCATATCAGAATATTTCCATGCAAAGTTGATTTTCTTTTCTGATAAGAACATAGTGAATGCTTGTTTTTCTTCTTCTGATAGAGATTGAGCTACATGGATTAACTGAGGTTCTTCCGCTGTGCCCAAGTTGATAGACTAAGTTGGTTCAATCAATACTGGAGATTAGTCCTATGAGTGACTCAGAAGGACATCAAATATCTCATCCTTAGGTGCCTCTAAGAGGTTTTCACCTTTGGATGCATCTTTTGTTTTTACTGTTTTATGTTCTGAGACTGCCACATAGTGGTTTTCACCCTCAAAACTCTTTTTCCTTTTGTTTTTACTTTTTTGATTGAGATATTTGATGTCCGACTCTATCATGCTACTGCTAGATTTACTGATGGAAGTCATCATGGGCTCCACTGCATTGAGGTAGCATGCAAGGGTGTAGTTAGTCGAAAAGATATGGACATCTTGGTTTGGGTCGGCCGAGTTTTGGTCTATGAGGTCAGGATGATGGACAGTCAATGTATGGAAAGATTGACTGATGGTGTTTACGCTTATGGTGTTGTCATCATTGGTTTTAACCTGACTCTTGAATTCGAAGATAGTAACACTACTAAGAATGTCTAGTTCATTAATCATTTCAATGGTGTTAGTGATTCCATTGTTAGTATTAAGTGAATCAGATTCATGAGGTTCATTACTTCGCTCTAAACTTATGTTAGGTGTAGGTGAGTTTTGATGAGTGGCATCTATGACAAGCTCATCTTTTTCTGATTCTTCCTCCAAATCAAGAACATGGGTGAAATCAAGACGAATTCCCCAAGCAGGATTTCCTTCAGATTCTGAGTGGAACTCATATTCATGGGAGTCTGTTTCAGAATCATTGTTGTGTTCAAGCTGTTCAGTCAACATTCTTTCAGGATCAGTCATTTTTTGTGTGGTGACTATCTTTTGGGTGTCCACTATACTGATTCTCTTTATGGGATCATCTTCAGCATCAAGGAGGTTTGTTATTTCTTTAGGCAAATGCTCATAAGGAATAAGCTCCTCAGTAGTGTCAGAATCATCACTATTAGATTGTTCTATTTCTTCTTTCTCAAGAAGAGTTTCTCTTGGCTTGATTTTCTCTATGACATGAGAGGAATTCTTGCTAAGATAGAAAGGCTTCTTCTTGTATCCTAGACCTGTAGTATCCTTATTTTCCCAGCCACAATGTTTAATGGGTGATATAAGACCTTTGCCTCTTATTCCTAGAGGTCCTTTTCCCATGTATCCCATTTGAGTCATTAACTTACTACCCAGTCCATATGATTCTGCAGGAATCTTGTGTGATTGAGAGCCACAATTTTGAACTATGTGGGATTGGGTCTTTTCTTTGTATAACCAAGCGAGTACACCTGTTTCTTCCTCCAATTCTTTCTTGGACACTTTCTCTATGACAAAGCTCACATTATAGATGACTTTTGGTGCTCTAATTGCTAGTTTTGTCTTTTATGAGGGTTGTCCATAAGACTTAGGTGAAATTGGGAGAGAAGTGAGAGACAATACAGGTTCCATTCTATATTCTCCCATGCCAGTGTCTTTGATTTTGACCTGCTTCATTACATCCTCTTCTTTAGAGTTAGAGGTTGTGTTACTCTGTTTAGTGGTGGATTCCCTATTGTGTGGAACCAGTTTGTCTGCACTTTCTTGCAAAGCATTGCAAGAAGTTGTAATGTTTGCTGGTATAGTGACCTCGACTCCATCATAGGGAAATTTTACACATTGGTGATAGGTTGATGGAATAGCTTGCATGTCATGGATCCAGGGTCTTCCTAGAAGAATGTTGTAGGCCAGTGGGAGATCCAGTACTTGGTAGGTGACATCTCTAATTACAGGTCCTATTCTGATAGGCAAGACAATGGTTCCTTTTGAAGATCTTTCTTGTTCATCATATGCTTTTATGGTTATCCTCTTTTTAGGATCAATAGCATTTTCTGACCATCCCAATTGTGTCACCAATTTGTAGGAGCAAATATTGAGGCCAGTGCCTCCATCTATCAACACATGTTTGACACAATGATTTTGGATTAAGACTTCTATATGCAAAGATTGGTTATGGGGGTGACTTAATGAATTGTCATCTTCTTCTAAAAAGGAGATGTATTGAGGAGATGTAAGATGTCCAACCATAGTCTGGAACCTGTCTAAATCAAGGTCGTCGGGAACATTGGATCCAAGCAAAGCTTTGTCTAGAATGGCTCTATGAGTTGGAGATATTCGAAGGAACTCAAACATAGAGATTTTTGCATTAGTGTGCTGGAGTTGTTGAACAATGCTATAAGATGTAGGCCTTGTATCTTTTGGATTGGAAGATTTTGAAACAACCTTCTATTTGGAAGCAAATGAAAGATTGAAAGGTATCTTAGGGACATTAGATGAATCTGGGATTTGTCCTTTCAGATGTGCCTAAGCTTGTGATCGAGTAACTGCGTTAGCTGAGGAGTGATCTCTATCTCTTTGTACAATTGTGATGACATTGCAACTCTTAGAGAGACATGGTTCAACCATATTGATGACATCATTATTTCCAGGGTAGGCATAATTGACCTTTGCCCCCATATTAGGCTAAGAAGATGAAACTTCCTGACCATGTTTCAGAAATGGTTCTGTGAATGTTGTATGATTGTTATTGCTCTTATGGTTGTTGATTAAAATCTCTTTAGCATCAATTTTGTCTTGTATGAGATGCTTCAAGCGTAAGCAGCTATTAGTTTTATGACCCTTGCCACGATGGAAGTCACAGAACTCATTCTCTCTCCACCACTTTGGTTTAGGTTCAGGGTCATATTATCAGATCTCAGGCAGAGATATGATGTCATTAGCTAATAGAGTTTTCATAGCTGATTCCAAAGATTCTCCAAGAGGAGTAAACTTGCGTTTAGGATCTAAAGCCCAAGGTTTATATTCAAATGACTTTTTGTTAGCAGGTTCAGGTGTCTTCAGTTCTGAAGCCTTGATGGCCTTGGTGCCAAGAGTGAGATTAAATGCTAGTGCCTTAGATGGGGCACGTAGAGTATCAACAACATCATCTGTGACAATGCCTTTTTTCTTATTCCAAAATTTGACATTTTAGTTTTTGTCCTTTGGTTTGGAATTAGAACTTGTTTCAAACTTATTTTCCTTGTAAAGGGATATGTCTCCCTTACGAACAAGTACATCTTCAATTTTTATGGCATTTTCTACCATCTTATCAAAAGAAGTATGATTTTGTATTTGGAGGTGATAGTTGAGTTCCAGAATGAGGTTGTTGATGAATATTTCAAGTTTTTCATTTTCTGGAATCTACCGAGCATAGAGTGAAAATATCTTCCTCCAACGTTTGAGGAAAGTGAGAAGGGATTCTCCTAACTTTTGTTTCAAATTGAAAATGTTGATCATGGTGACCAGGCGTTGGATGTTGTAGGAGTATTGCTGATAAAATAGTTTGATTAACTCCTCAAAAGTCTTGATAGTTGGAGGTATTTTAGAGAACCATTTGATAGTCGCTCCTCCCAAAGATCGAAGGAAAAGGCACATTAAGTAAGTTGGTTCATGCATAAACTCCATGGATTGTGTACAAAATTCTCTGACATGATCTTGGGGGTTAGAGTTTCTATTGTATTTGTCATATTTGGGTATTTCCATTCTTTTTGGGAATGGTGGCATGTACAAGTCTTTATCGAATGGAAAGGGGCATAAAGCCTCCATAGAGAATTCCATGGGTGTTTTCTCTTTTTCTATCTGGTTAAGTTTGACTTGCATGGTATGCATTTGTTTCATCATAGCAATGATGTGAGTTTCTTCCTCATGTTTGATGATATCTTCAACATTAAAATTAGGAGGAAGTTTGGCTCCTTGTTGAGCTAGTTGTAAGAAATAAGCCTCTTTCTCTTCTCGTAAGAAATGTCTCATCATTCTGTGAAAGTCATCATTATTTTGGTGATTGGATATTTTAGATGGTGTGGGTTCTCGGTCCTCACCATGTTTAGATTGATGACCTTGAGAGCCATGACTGGTTCCACCTTGAGACATGGTGGTGTTTTGATTCTATTCTGGTATTGATACTGGAGGGGTTGGTGAGTTACTTTCATGAACTGATGGCCGAGGGGGTATAGTGTTAGACTCTTCTCTGAGTTTCTTGTGTGAGGATGCTCGAGTTTCCACCATCAATCTTTGGTGAATCCAAAAGAGCAAGATAAGATAACTGATAGATGACCTGATTTAGGACAAATCAAATGACACAACCCCATCAAGATTGGTTTGGTTGATTGGGTGATAAATGATTTAGACGTAAGTGTAGGATACTGTGCCCTAGTTGTATGGGTAGATGCCCAAAAGATGGTGAACACGAGTTCACAACACCTAGCCGTTGTTTGAGAATTGATTTGAGGTTGTCTTGACAAGGTTTTGACACAAGATGAGACCAAATTCAGATAGATGAATTAGAAGGCAAAATCAAGCTAAAAGGATCTCCTTGGAAAAATGGATTGGAAGCTATTGCTCTCTATTTCATTTATGACATAGGGTTTCCTAACAGAACTACATGAAAGCTTGGGATGACCGTGTTTACCAAAAAAGGATTCAACTATTTTGGATGTTTGAATGTTTTGAAATCATTTGTTAACAAGCACATGGGTTTGAACTATCAAGTAGCTATAAATGCAGGAACTCAGTTTTTATTTGTTAAACAAGCACGCAAGATAGCAATCAAGGAGTTTAAGCAAACCATTGTTTTCAAACAATGAGCAAGGGACAAAGCAACCTTGCACATGAAGAAAGATAGTGACTTAGTATTTTTACTCCCTAAAGAACTATTTGTGTATGTTCTCAAAATGTTTTTCAATTACGCACATAGTCCTAGCAAGAAAAATTTGGTTGCTCTATGGTTTGTAGTAATGGTTTGACTCTGCGACTTTTGTAATTTCAAGTGGGTGAAATCCAATTCCAGTGCACCAGGGTTTTGACACATTCCAAGAATTTAATCAATTGGAGATGCTGAGGAGTTCTGACAGCTCAACAAGAAACTACACTCGTGGAGATTTCTTCCACAAGGACATTTATATAGCGGTTGTCACTACTATGGTGAAAATAGCTATTACCACTTGAGGTTTCATCCACATGGTTGACCCAATAAAGGGAATGTCCACTACGGTTAACCCTCTCTAAAAGTGACTCACAAAAAGGACCACATTGGGACTTGGTTTGGATCCAAGGATTTGAGTTTTTGATACTACCCAAAAAAGGAGTAGAGCATAGTCCTCTAGCCTCTTCACCTCACCAAAACATAGCAAACAAGGTTCCTCTGACACGCTAAGACTGAAATGGTCTCACCAAGGTTCGTGATGTCAACAACTCATGGTCTATCAATCTCTCCGGAGAGAGAATGCATCGATCAATAAGTCAATGACTACAAACGTAGTGGAACACAAGACATTTTCAGTATCCTCCCTACCTATAAGGATTCTCTCATTGAGAAGAGCTTCGCTAGAAGCCCACTCTCTCAAGAACCACAAATAGTGTTCATAAGGCCTAATTATTATGTAAAACACTTATGTGTGGAATTGAATCTATATTCTTTTTAGAGCCCAAAATCAAAATGTGGTTTATGAAAGTATTGAATCACACAAGCCATACACATGAGAGGTTCATTTTATTCCCAAAATTGAAATGTTGTAGAGATGTAATAGAATACCTCAAATCCTAGCAACGCGATTCACCTTTGTGTTGTTGTGCGTGAGCAATTTAGAAACATGTATATTTGCAAAAGATTAGAGTTAATTGACCTTAGAATATGCAAATTTGAGAGACATTTGATCAATTTTCGCCCCTACTTAGCTATATTTGAAAAGATTGAAGAACATTAGAGCATAGCTTGAAGAAATAAACGTTGATTTACTTTGAATCCTGTTTAGATGAGATTCATTTGCCTTTAGGAAAATCAAAGATGTGAAGTTATTTTTAGGTACTCCAAAAAGAAATGTGAGGATTCATGAGCATTTAGAAATTGGATTTGAAACAAGTTGAATTCATTTTAGGTATGCCAAATCCAAATATGAGAGTTCATTTAGCCTTTAGTGATTGGATTGAAAACTAGTTGCATCAATTTTAAGAGCACCAAATCTAAATGTGAGGTTCTTTTTAAGCATTCCAAAGCTAAGTGTGAAGGTTGATTTTGCTTTTAGAAAGTGGAAATGGAAGCATTTGAGTTCATTTTATGTGCACCAAATCCAAATGTGAGAGTTCATTAGCTTTAGAACTTGAAATGAGATGCATTAGAAGTTCATTTTACACCCTTAGAATGGAATGGGAATAGCCAAGAATGAGACAAGAAGAAGTGGAAGAAATAGTCCAATCTTGCAAAAATTGTTGAGGAAGCTTCCCAAGAGCCCTACAAGCACAAAAACATCACAAAAAAATAAAAAATAAAATTAAAAAGGTTACTATTCACGTCGGGCTCACCAAAATGTATGATTAGAAATTGGAATAGATTGCATGCATATGAAATAATCACAAGATTCATACAAACAAACATGCAAAACAACTCTAATCTACGCATGAAAAACAACTTAGAAAATGAAGAATAGAAATCTATCTAAACTCCCTCCAAGATTTAGTTCCCATGTCCTTCTTTCTTCTCCCAAAGATGGGTTGATGTAGCTCTCCAAATGCCTTGAAATGCACTATATGTTTGAAAGCAATACTGTGAGAATACTAGGAGTGTGGTTTAGAAATAGATAGAAGATAGAATAGAAGAATTTGGATCCCTTAGATCTATAATAACAATGCTAATGAAGGCTCTCCTTGTAAAGGGAAATGAAGTCCTATTTATAGGATTTTTAGGAGAATCAATGGTCAGGATTGAATGAAGATCAAGGGCTGTTTTTATCTTATTTTAATTATTTAATTCAAAGTGGGTGAGTGGGTGGATCCACTTTGAAAATTGAAACCTACTACCCAAATTCGTATGGAATGCTTAAGTGAGATTTTGGAGGGTTTAGGAGGCTTTTAGAGGGTAGTTAGAGTCAAATTTAACTTTCCCACTTGATATACTTAGGGTAGGGGGTTGAATTTTGGTCACTAGGTGGCCCAAGACTCATAAAAGAGCCTCCAAAAATGACCCCAAAGTCCAAATCCGAGTTTGTGAAGTTTGGATTATTTTGACAAAGTATATTTCTTCTCATGTGGTTATTTTTTACTTAGAAGGAGAAGTGAAGACTTTAGAGGTTAAAGAAACTATTATTTTAATTTTAGTGGGTGGGTAGGAAAGATGAGTTTGGTGAGAATTAGGAGACATGTGCTCTTATAGAATTAAACATAATATTTAATTCCAAGTGGGTCAAAGGAAAATATGAATTAATTTAAATAGATAAATATATTTATTTAAATTAATAGAAGAAAATAGAATTAAATGTAATATTTAATTCCAAGTGGGTTAAAGGAAAATATGAATTAATTTAAATAAATAAATATATTTATTTAAATTAATAGAAGAAAATGATTTAATGTGCTCAAATAGAATTAAATGTAATATTTAATTCCAAGTAGGTTAAAAAGGCAAATGTGAATTAATTTAAATGTATTTATTTAAATTAATAGAAGAAGGAGATTTAATTAATTAAAGTACTAGGACTTTAAATTAATCAATCATAGGGTTTATTTAGCCATTATATTAAATGTAGCATGTGATTAATATAGATTTAAAGTTTTTTGTATTTGACACTAAGTCGAGTAGAGTCCATTAGAAGACATAATTGCCTAGTATAATAAGACTTTGATGATTTAGAAGGATCGATATACTGAGGCCAATTTTGGGGTATTACAATTACCAACAACATGTGCAATATCTAACCTACTATGAACAACATATTGTAGCTTATTGATCATGGATCCATAGAGAGCTTCACTCACCTCAGTAGATTCATCTTCTTTTGACAATTTGCATCTAGTAATCATTGGTGTACCAACCCATCTTGAGTCTTCCATCCCAAAAATTTTCAAGATCTCTTTGATGTATTTTGATTGTGTTATGTATATGCCATCCTTGACCCGTTGACTTTGCAATCCAATGAAAAATTTCATCTCTCCAATCATTGACATTTCAAATTCCTTCCTGATTTCATCAACAAATTATCTACACATTGCTCGTTTCCTCCAAATATGATATCATCGACAAATATTTTAATAGCTATCAATACCTTATCTTCAAATTCACTTTCAAGTACACATTACTTTTATCACTAGTTCTAATGAAACCTATTCTCATTAGATATGAGTGGAGTCTTTCATACCATGCTTGGGGTGCCTATTTCAAACCATACAGAGCCTTGTGTAGTTTACATACCATATTTTTTTATTTTTTTCAACAAATCCTTTTGGTTGCTCAATGTACACTTCTTCTTTTAGTATTCCATTTAAAAATGCTGACTTTACATCCATTTGATAAACCTTGAAACCTTTATAAGTTGTGTATGCAAGTAGAATTTTCAGACCTTCTAATATAGCAACTAGGGCAAATGTCTCACTATAGTCAATACCTTCCTCCTAAGCATATCCTTTGCATGCTAGTCTAGCTTTACTCCTTATCACAGCTCCATTTTTATTTAGTTTATTTCAGAAAATCCACTTTGTACCAATAACATTATTATCCTTAGGTCTTGGTATCAGTGACCAATTATTGTTCTTTTCAATCTGATCAATCTCTTCTTTCATTGCATTAACCCAATCTTCATTTTCAAGTGCATCCTTAACTAATCTAGGCTCAAATTTAGAAATCAAACATGTATTATCTCTCAACTTACTTCTTTTCATGACTCTTGCATTCTTATCTCTAATTATTTGATTCGGTGAGTGGTTCCTTCTGACATACTTTGCTAGTAATGGCTCAGTTCTCTATTCTTCAACATTTTCTTCTCTCAGTGGGGGTTCAACTAGTTCCTCAGTTTCTTCTTGCTGCATGGGTAAAGTAACAAAAACTACTTCCTATACATATACAACTCTTTGATAATATTCTGGTTCCTTTTTGCTATCTCCTTCATTTTTATCTGTAAACTCATCAATCCTTACATTTTCACTTTCCACAATTTTTTTAATAGCCTTATTTAGACATTTATAAGCTTTTCTCTTTGTGGAGTATCCTAGGAATATACCTTCATCTCCTTTAAAATCAAACTTTCTATTCCTATCATATTTTAGAATGTGACACCTACTTCCAAAGATTTTAAAGTGGCTAATATTAGGTGTAAGCCATACGAGAGTTCATAGGGAGTTTTAATTGTACCTTTCTTCAGTTGTATTCGGTTGAGGGTGAAAACAATAGTGCTAATGGCTTATCTCCAAAATATTTGTGCAACCTCCTCAATCAATTATGTTCTTGCACAATCAACTATAGATATTTTTCTTCTTTCAACAATGTCATTCTGTTGTGGAGTTCTCGGTGCAGAGATTTGTCTTTTGATTCCATTTCCATTGCAGAAGACAATAAATTCATCAAAGATAAATTTACCTCCTCTATCTGATCTTAAACACTTCAATTGCTTACCTTTTTCCATCTCAACTTTTTCCTTGTACCATTTAAATATATGGAATGCATCAGAATTTTCTTTTATAAACATTACAGACATCATCCTTGAGTAGTCATCAACAAACAAAATGAAATACCGAGCACCATAATAACTTTGTACTCTCGTAGGACCACAAAGATCAGTGTGAACTAAATCTAATATACCATTAGATGAGTAAGAATTTCTCAAAAATTTTGATTTTGTTATCTTACCGATTTGACATTCCTTACACATAACTTTATCTAGCTTGCTCAATCTTGGTAAACCTCTAACTCTTTTCTTCTTACTAACCTTGATCATGTTATCAAATTCACATCGAAAAATCTGTTATGCCATAACCAAGAATCTTCACTTCTTGCAATCAGACACATATTTGCATTATAATTCAAATAAAATAAGTTACCTTTGGATTTTTCACCAGTGCTAATCAAATCTCCAACATAATCATAGATCTTCACCTTTTGGTTTTGAAATTTCAGTCGATGATCTATGTTATTCAGTTGTGCTACACTCACCAAGTTTTACTTTATTCCTTGAACCCAATAAGAATTATCACACTTAATTTTTTCATTCAACATAATGGATCCCTTTCCTTTTACAGAACAAGAGCAGCATTTCTAAATCTAACAAATCCTCCATCATATTCTTCTATGTTTTCAAACTTATCAATATCACTAGTCATATGATGTGAACAACCATAATCAATAATCCATGTGTCAGTTTTACTAATTTGAGAAATAAGGGAATTTTCATATTCATACCTTTCTTCTTCTAAATCATCCTTCATAGAAACATAAACCACTTCCTCACCTTCATCTAAATCATCAAATCCATCATCAGTTAGTCCTTCTGATGCAGAGTGGACAACCAGAAGTGCTAAAAGGACCAAATTTGTCCTTCAAAACCTTCAAAGGTTCTAGGTAGGAACTAAAAGGAAAATCCCAAACCAGTTGTGCCTCTCAAACTTATCATAAGTGTAGAAAGATGAATTTTTTCTAGGTTATCACAACCTAATCAAATAGGCAACTCAATCACTGAGTCCTATCAAGTCCCCAAACCCAACTAATCACTAGCTGACATGTAGGCACTTAGGCTCAATTTGCACACACTTTCCCTAAATGTTACACCAAGGACCAGGGGTGACCTATACTTTGTTTCTAGTCTATTTAGGTCCCTAATACATAAATTCAATAGGATTATTCATCATAGACATCAACTTGGGCATATTGGCCTTATTAAACCAGTCCTAGGCTTGTAGCCTTTCAAAAGCATAACTTTTGACTTAGAACAAAAATATTCCACACAACCCCATCAACTTGTCATAGATTTGGGTACCCTTTTGGGCCTAAGGTAACATACCAAAACCACAATGTTTGAAAGTGAAGGGAAGACACAATGTTACCCTGATTCACCTTGGGAACTAGGCTTAATTAGGCTCCAATTAACATTACAGGTACCACGTTTGTACATCAAAATTCCAATCCAATGCTTGGATCATGTGAGGATACATATAATACTATAATATACCAAGTTTCTAGCCTTGGTGATTCTCCAATGGCGAGTTGTGTGGACTAGTGTCAAGATTTAGAAGGTGCACACACGGGCATGTACACCTAGGACATTAGTATAAACCCATCTCCCTACAAGTTGTGAACCCAATCTTGAAAAATCTTAAAGAACATATAAAATACATGAATTCCACAAAGGGTCACTAAATTCTCATGGTGGAATTGAGAATTACACACAATTTTTGGTGAAACCCTAGTTCAAGGTTCTCAATCCAGGAGGTAGGACTAAAAATAAGATAACTTTTGACTCAAAACCTATCAAATCATGAAACAAACTAAAAATGGAAGGTAACTCATAGGGATATTTTAAAATGTTAGTGTTTCATTCCCAGATCTTCGTACACATCCGTACAAAATTTCTAATGCTCGAGATTGCAGGAAAATAATTATATTTTATTGATTTTGAATGCCAAAATACATCATCATGCCTTCCACCCGCATGGAAGGTCTTATGAAGGCCTCCCCCAATAGTTAAAAACCAATTTCAAACTATCTAGTTGTTGTGGGCGGGGGGGGGGGGGGGGGTTGATTACAACTTTTAGCAAAAGTTGTCAAAGTTGTTCGACAACTTTTACAACTTTTTTGCAACATTGTGCAACTTTTATCCTAGGTGACCAAACTTGGTCCAACCATATAACTGATGATCCAACATGGATCCAAACATGCTAGAACCTTAAAACCTAAGAAAATATCCTATTCTAAGGTTTAGGAAACCTATGACCAGTAGTTGACCAAGGGCTTATAAGTGCCAATCTTGGAACCAGGTCTTACAAAGAGGGTCCAATTTTAAACCTTTATTTCTAATATATCCTATAGACTACTAGGACCACCAAAGGATCCAAAGAGTGCCAAAGACACTTAGTTTGTTGAGGGTGCTCCTACACCATACTCCCCTTGAGGTTTAGAATTCAAGTTCCCACTTGAGGTTAACTGATCAATAGTGGTGCCATGTTGTTTGATTTGTTCCTCTGTCATCCAGGTTGCATCAATATTTGGGAGTCCTTTCCACTTGACCGGGTATTGCATATAATTTAGTTTCCTTGTTTTCTTCAGCACCTTTGATTCAAGGATTTCTTCTAACTCCATTGGTTTTCTTTGTGGAATATTTGTAACATAGTCTCCATCCTCCTCATGTTGTTGACCCTGCACACTTGAGACATTTGAAACATTTTGTAAGGGGTAAGATCTGAAACATTAAATATAGGAGAAATCAATAAAGTAGGGGGAAGAGAGATTTCATATGCATTTTCACCCATCTTGTTAAGGATGGTACATGGTCCAACTTTCTTCATGTGTAGTTTTGAGTACTTTCCCTTTGGTAATCTCTCCTTCCTAAGATATGCCCATACTCTATCTCCTATCTTGAAGTGAACTTCTCTTCTTCTCTTGCCAGCCTGTTCTTTATACTTCATAGTAGACTACTGCAAAGTTTCCTTCACCTCTGCTTGCACCTTGGTGATGAGTTCTGCCAACTCTTTTCCTTGAGCACTCACTCTATAGTCATGGGGTAAGTCTACCAAATCCAAATGACCTTTACGATGAAGGCCATACACTATTTGAAAAGGGGTCTTTCCAGTGGACCTATTCAATGAATCATTGAATGCAAATTCTGCTTGGGGAAGTATCATGTCCCAACTCTGATTGTATTGTTTTGTTAAGCATATTAGAAGGTTTCCAAGTGACCTATTGACCACCTCTAAATGTCCATTAGTTTGGGGGTGGTATGTTGAACTATAGGTCAAATTTGTGCCTAGTTTCTTGTGCAATGTCCTCCAAAAATGGCCCTGAAACTTCACATCTTTGTTTGACACTATTGTCTTGGGAAGACCATATATTCTCACTACTTCCTTAAAGAAGAGATGAGAAATATGAGAGGAATCATTAGTGCTTTTACAAGGTACAAAATGTACCATCTTACTGAACCTATCCACAATGACAAAAATGTTGTCATGACCCTGTTTTATTCTTGGCAAACCCATTACAAAGTCCATGGAGATTGACTCCCAAGGCCTAGAAGGTATGGGTAGGGGTTGATACAATCCTTGATTTGTGGATACACCCTTAGCTTGCTAACAAATGGCACATGTCTCCATAAATTTTCTGACATCCTTGCCCAAATTTGGCCAAAAGTAACTCCTCTTTACTAGGTCTGTTGTTTTGTCTATGCACTACAACATTTGGGGTCGAATTTTGACGCCAATTTGTGATGCCACTACAATTTGTGTTTGTTTTTTGTGTTTTTTTTTGCAAGTTCCCTCGACAGTGTTGTAATAGTGACGATGTTCTCATAATTGCGACACCCATTTGTTTATAAATAAAAAAAAGAAAAAGAAAGTGTCATTTGTAATTTGTGAATTCAAAGAGCTGCCGCAAAGATGACACTGCACTTTTGCATGGCGCGAAGAGGGCATTCAAGTTTGGTGTGTGTGAAGAGGCCGACACCATGTGGGAAGAGGGCACTGGCACTTGAGGTAGGCATTCGAGCTTTGTCTTCTCATTAAATCAATTTCAGTGGCATTGTTTACATCTTAGCATTGTTAATAGTGGCATTGTTTACATCTTAGTATTTAGAATGCTAGATGACCCGGGAGCTTTGAGAGCTAGGGCATCATTGCTATTAACTTCAAGGCATTGTGTGAAGTGTTTGATCTCTATTTATTTATTTTTCTATTGATATTCAGTATGTGGTACTCCATGTTTATGATCATTTCATGAGGAAATGTCTTGATGGCTCGCAGGCTGCAAGCTAGGACATCATACATTGTTTATGAGCTCACTATTGAATACTGACATTGTTTACATCTTTTTATTTGGAATGCTTGATGACCCGCAAGGTTTGAGAGCTAGGGCATCATTGCTATTACCTTTAAGGCATTGTGTAAAGTGTTTGATCTCTCTTTATTTGTTTTGCTTTTGATAATCACTATGTGATACTCCCCGTTTATGATCATTTCATGAGGAAATGTCTTGATGGCTCACGGGCTGCAAGCTAGGGCATGATACATTGTTCATGAGCTCATTGTTTAATACTAACATTGTTTACATCTTTTCATTTGGAATGCTTGATGACCTGCGAGCTTTGAGAGCTAGTGCATCATTTCTATTACCTTCAAGGCATTATGTGAAGTGTTTGATCTCTCTTTATTTATTTTGGTGTTGATATTCACTATGTGGTACTCCCCGTTTATGATCATTTCATGAGGAAATGTTTTGATGGCTCGCGGGCTGCAAGCTAGGGCATCGTACATTATTCATGAGCTCACTATTTAATACTAGCATTATTCATGAGCTCACTGTTTAATATCTGGCCAGGCCATGTAAATGGTACCAGGCCAACCAATCAACCCAACAAAATGTGTCATGTTTATCTTTGTCAAATACACTCGTTCACCATTTTGTTCTTGTTCTTCACACAAATATTGCATCAAAAGTAATTGTAAACAATGATTTAAAAAAAACAAAACAACTACAATAGATTAGACCCCAAAAGAATATAGTCACTACAATAGCTCACAATCTCAATGAAATAAACAGTGTATAAAATAATACATGGTGCACAACATCAACAAGCATGCAATGACAACAATAACATTGCATGATAAAATTCAATACTCTTAGTTTTTATTCACATTGCACATGCATAATTGTAGATGAGGATCAGTAATAGGGTGTCGGGCATTGCT
This sequence comes from Chamaecyparis obtusa, assembly GCA_027943335.1. Lineage (NCBI taxonomy): Eukaryota > Viridiplantae > Streptophyta > Pinopsida > Cupressales > Cupressaceae > Chamaecyparis > Chamaecyparis obtusa. The sequence continues at coordinate 225,951 of BSBK01001910.1, forward strand.
TATATCCTTTGGATCTAACCCCATCTTTTCTTTCCTTGCAGGTTTTGGATCATACAAGAGCATACTGGATTGAACCTCAAGTCAACACTTCATTACTTCAGGCAATGTCTGGTACCTTTATTATTTATGTTCATCCACTTATGTATGATTGCATTCATTCATATTCTTCTAAAAGTTGGCTATTAGTGACCATATATGATGATTCTTGATGTTTTTGGGTCACTTGATGAAAATATGTAAAAGTTTCTTAAAAATTTATATTTTTTATTTCAATTTTTAAAATCATAAAATAAATAAAATTTAAAGATAAAAAATTAAGATAATCTTTGTCTTCACTTAAAAGAAAAACATAAAGCTCATAAAGCATGGTAAAAGAGGGCCCTAACTATTTTAAAATGGGAAAGTTACCACCTTGCACCACTCTTCATATGGCAGTTGTGAAGGAACTATGTTATAAAATTTCAAGGCATGAACTTTTATACTTTTTGACATCATACTTTTTTCTCCTTAGAATTGAGTTTACAATGTGGGGGACTCAAAGAAAATATATGTATAGTTATAAAATTTCATGCCTTGAAATTTGGCATGAAATTTTATAACATAATTCCTCAGCATTTGATCTTTATATGGCAGCCATGACTTGAGGTAGGAATTTGAGCTTTGTCTTCTCATTAACTCAATTTAATTTTGATGGAATTTGCTGATTTAATGGCAAAATATGAATGTTAATACTGCCATTGTTTACATCTTTGCATTTGGAATGCTCGATCACCCGTGAGCTTTGAGAGCTAGGACATCGTTGCTATTACCTTCAAGGCATTGTGTGAAGTGTTTGATCTCTCTTTATTTATCTTATTGGTGATATTCACTATGTGGTACTCCCTATTTATGATCATTTCATGAGGAAATGTCTTGATGGCTCGCAGGCTGCAAGCTAGGGTATCATGCATTGTTTATGAGCTCACTGTTTGAGCACCTCATGTCCCTATTTGATTGGTCAATGCTTTGTTTGTTATATTGATGCTATTAGATCAAATAGGGACATCAGTAATAAAATAATACACTTACTATTTTGAATTTGAGCTCTGACATCATGTGATGTTATTGCTGTCAAAATAGTAAGTGTATTAATGTATGATTTAATAGTAGCAACCTCATTGATCATTACCTTTGACTCCTCCATCATTATAGAAGAGATAACTACCTACAACTATATTTCATAATTCCTCCTTTGAAGTCGTAGGTTAGTTTAACTATTGGACAATGAGCTGATAGGAGTTTCAAATAGATTTGAATAAAAACTAAGAGTATTGAATTTTATCATGCAATGCTATTGTTGTCATTGCATGCTTGCTGCTGTTGTGCACCATATATTATTTAATACACTGTTTATTTCATTGAGACTGTGAGCTATTGTAGTTGACTGTATTCTTTTGGGGTTTGATCTATTTTGGTTATTTTTTTTTTCTTTGAATCATTGTTTACAATTACTTTTGATGCAATATTTGTGTGAAGAACAAGAACAAAATGGTGAACAAGTGTATTTGAAAAAGATAAACATGACACATTTTGTTGGGCTGATTGGGTTGGTCTGGTACCATTTACATGGCCTGGCCAGATATTAAACAATGAGCTCATGAACAATCATCCTTCTACTTACACTGCAATTTCTATGTTCACTTACAATAATAAATTATAGAGTTTCACTGCAATTTCTATGTCCACTGCCATTAAAATATATCACTCCTCCTATTATATAATGTATATGCATACTCGTTTAAAATGCCATACTTGTTGCTCTTAAATATTATTACCATTTCACTCAAATTTACATGACATTAATGCTAAGCCCAAAATGTATACATACGTGTAAGTATACGAGAAGCTAGATTTTGCAACTATTGAAAAAAAAACTATACCAATAGCAGCTTACGAGAAACTATACTTGTGCTTACCACACCATACATCAACATCATAATGCTTATCATTTTCAAGCTTCAGCGAGGCTTCATACCATGTAGCATCCGCAGATTTGTATGCAACACTGATTTAGGCTGAAGGTAAACTACATGTGTCATGTAAACAACATGGTTGAATTCAATCTCTTTTGCACATTTTCAAGAGTTTTCCCACCAATACAAGCATAAATAATACATTAAACATAATCTATGAACACTGTGTTGGTTCCCAAAACCACAGATTGGAATCCTACAAGTCTTGCCAACTCGATGTTGGGATATCCAACCAGCTATGGCCAACTTGACGGAACTGAACGGTATAATCTGAGTTCCCTGCACTTCTAGCTCTGCAAGGCCAAGGTGGGTGCACCTGTTCCTGAACCAAAATACTCAAGCCCAGGACTCTTATAGTAGAATGGTTAAATTGAGAATATAATGAAAACTTACGAAATGGCAAGAATTATAGAAAGCTTTGTAAATTATTAAATAATAACAAGAGTAATAATTGTATGAATATAAGAATATTTTAAATAATTATTATGAATTAATGCCACAAATGAATATATTAAATCTTCAAAGGAGAGATAAATAATTGCCAGCATATGAATTACAAATTAAGAGTAATAAAAAGACTAGTGTCTGATTAAATGGGCAAACAGAGTCAATATTATAAGCTTACTACATACAACTTTATAAAATTCAATGTATTAAAACTAAAAAATAATTATCCTGACGCGACAGATCAATTATACAAATTCAATTTTAAACTAATCTAGGATGCAATTTAACTCCTGTGAAGCGGAGACAAACTAGATATAAATATGGAAACAATTAAAGATTTCACGATATCTATATTTATCAAGTTTAAAATGAAATAACGACCTAGTCCACTTATCCGAATATTAAAATATTTATAGAGGTTAAAAATATTTATAAAGGATGAACTTAATAATAATTAAAAACTCCAATGCACAAAAATAAAATAGATACGCTTACAGATTATGCCGAAAATAAAGTTGCACTGAAGACACTCCTTACAGATGATCTATTCAATGCAATTTAATTCAAAAATCTCACATATATTCACTCTATAATCCAGAATTCACGGGCTTTGATCAAAAATTCATTCCTCTGCCAATTGAAAAAATAATATATTCAAATGTGATATTTTGTCTGTATATTATAACCGGCTGCATTCGTCACCTTTTTGTCTCTCTCTTTTACACTTATATCTTTTGAAGAGTTATGCGGTTGTCTTTTTAAAGACACACCGCTTCATTAACAATGATTAAATATTTATAAAAACTGTTTGTCTTCCTTTTTAACTTTTATGAACTAAATCAATTTAATAATTATCCCTGGCTATGACCACCTTACAGGCACAGTTATGAATCGACAGGTGGGGGCTGGAATGCGATGCTTCATAACAAGTAACCAATACTTGTTAATTCATAATATAAAGAGAAGACCGAACTATTTTAATCATCCTTTAGCATATAAGGCACAGGGCATCTTTTCCGGTGAAGCAGGTGGTGTGTGTAAATTTTGAAATGTCTTATAGCTTCCTTTCTTCTTTATTCAGATGCACATTTTTCTGTTCCGCGTAGACACCTCTTTGCATATGTCTTGAATATCTTAAGACGTCCATCCAATATATGAAAAGCCTGATACACTTCAAATTTTAACGGTGCTTCCTGGAATTAAACTGCAGTATTCTGTGCTTTTATGATGCTTCTATACTGATGAATAATTTGCCAGAGTGACAAGTCACAGGTGGCAGATATTGGTTATGAAATATAACTGAGTCCTTATATTTCTCCTTTTGAACCTGGTGCCTTTCTGAATTTGAGCAAGGTCCTTCCTGGTATGAGTGCTGAAGACATCCTTTCGAAGACTTGTAACAGTTTTGAAACATGGTAATGTCAACTCTTGATATGTGATATGTCATTTATTCTACCCTGTGTATTCCTCATCGGTGTCACTTTCAAATTAATGACAAGTCTCCATCCCTATGTGTTTACCTCCAGGCCTGCAAAAAGGAATACAAAGTGTTATTAGAGATCTGCCTCAGAAAATTTGCTGTGTGATCACATTCTGATCCCTGTCTTCATGACAACATGCCTACTCTTTAGTGCACCTTGATGACCATGTAACTCTTTAGACCTTAACTGATCTTCATACTCCCACTGTTCTGATCATCATCAAATCACTACTATTCTATGCTCTCACTATTTCAAAGATCACTGCATTATACTTTGTGAAATCACTGTGCCAAGATGCTACCATTTCTTCATCTATGTACATTGCTCAATCTGCACTTTATACTAAAACTATGACATCTCTTTTTCATTGTCCATACATTGCATATAAACCATTGTTATGACAACATCTAGATCATTATACTTTTACTATTTTCTCATGACAGTGATGCACTCTTTGAAAGTGCAACAATGAATACCTTGATTTTTTAGCAGTAACCTTGATAAATGCAAAGAACTCCATGTGCTTTGTGACACCTTGTACTGGTTTAAATCATAGCCATATCTCTGCAACTTTTACATTCTTTGTTTCCTTTGGGCCAATCATAACTAAACTATTTGAGATAATTAATTCACAAGGTCATGCAATGTCAAGAATAATAGCAATGCATGAGAGGATATTCTCATTCCTCCTTGAGGTTTTCACTCAATTTGAGTGTCCACTATCTCCTTTGCCTTAAGAGTTCTCCTTCCTTCTACAAACCTACACAGTTTTGTGTCAAATTGGATAACTCCAGTACATGTGACTTAGAGATATCTACACACCTTTTGCAGATTCAACAATACTTAGTAATATAAAATACTTGTGTAACAACAAAAATAAAATCAGACTTTAGAAATGAGATGTCTTAACTAGTCTCTGTACCATAAAATAGTTAAAACACAAAATATAAATTCATATGGATAAATAGGATGGTAATCAAATGGATGCCCTGATTTTATGAAATCGGGGTTCCATCAGTGGCTCTTGCTGGAGACACATGTTCCTTGTGAGCATGATGAGCATCCCAGCTATCTCTGGAGGAGTAGACTGAGCATCCATGCTTCACATGATGCAAGGTGTAGATAGGGTGGCCCAGCCCCCCCCCCAAAAAAAAAAAAATGAACACCATGTCTTTCCTCTATCAAATACTTTATCTTGATCATGCAACATCTTGAATCTCCTGTATATGGTATCATATCATTCCTTAATAAAATCTGATCCATTAACAAATGTTAGAAAACAACCATTGCATAACATGTATTTTTCCTTTATTACTTGTCTAGAATTAAATTTTACCCTTTCTTTATCAACAAAATCTTTTAAAAAGAAATAAACTTCATTGTCTCTTAATCCTATCATTTGATCCCCTGGTTTACTCATTTGATCAACGCACATGGAAGAAAAATCCTCAAAGGATTTATGATGAAGACTAAAAAATACTTCCACAAACATATCCTTAACAAATATTATCATAGAGTTCTTAGGGATACTTACCTCGGTATGCTGTTCATATTTCATACCTGTGTCATCTGCATCACTCTTATGAGCAGTGCCTGCTGTCTCTTCTTTATGAATACAATCCCCAACATTTGACTTTTGTTGAGCTTTTGATAAATCCTCATGTGTTATGTGCTCTTTACTAAATGAAAGATCCTTATTCGTTTGATCAATCACACAAGCATTTGGATAAACCTTCTCTTTTGAATGCATATCATGTTGATATGAAAGATCTTCCTCAAACAATGAATTCAAAAAATCAGCAACCTCAAGAATGTCTTTATGAAAACTTTCATCTGAAACCTCTTCATATTCATATGTTGTCTTAGATTTAATTTCTTCCTCTTCATTAATATTCACATTCTCTTCCAAATCTAGAAGTGTATAAGGGCTATATTCTTCATTCTCTTTAGCTAGTCCATCGTATATGAGATCTGAAAACTCTTTGAAATTATGTTCACATAAATATCTCTCTATACATAAACCATAATGCACATTTTCAACAAATATGTCAACCTCCTCAGAAATGTTCGCTCTTTTTGATTCATTGCTTTCCTCCTCTCGAAGGCAATATAGATTAACTTTACAAGGTGCTTTATTTCTGGAAAGTAATTCTTGATGCCTTATAGGGAATAAATATGACAAACTCTCAAGATCAATCATAGGTTGATCAAATATTATACCTTCTAGGGATTTATCAAACACTTTCTGAATAGGTGTTGATCCACTATCCCATTTTGAGAAAAAATTTGGGCCATTCTTTTCAACATACATCTTATATTCCATGTCCAATAAGGCTAAAATTTCATTTACACTGAGAAAATCTTCTTCCTCATTACTAAGATTTCCATCAAGTACAAGGCCTTGTTCAATCTGATCATAAGCTTCCTCTTCTCTGTCTTCATCATCTTCTTCTAATATCTGAAAAAGAAGCTTTAGATCAGGGTCACCTAACGAGATTCCCAAGTTTTTGACCTTTCTCATTATTTCTTTTTGTGAAGGCATAATATCTAAAGGCACTTCTCGAAAAATATTCACCATCCTTATGAACAAATGTGTCGATGTCTCACCTTCATATTTTCCAAACTGAAAAAGACATCAAGTGGGGACATGTTAGGATCCTCTTCCATGTTGTAGCTTTGGTCTTCACACCATTCATAACTCATGTCATCTTCCTCGTTCGCATCATGAAATTCATATAGGAACCATTTTTTGAACTCTTTCCAAGACGAGATACATTGTGTAGGTAGTGATTCATAAGCCTGTCTCGCATTGTCCTTCAATGTTCTAACAAACAACTTCATCACCTGATCTTCTGCATCAACCTCATAGTCTTCTATGAATGTATAAAATGCATCCAAATGTTGAAGTGCAGATTCATCCCAATCTCCATGAAACTTTGGCACAAGTTGTGAAAGTTTTGGGGATAACTTGCTAGGTTCATAATCAAACTTGCTGAAATCTAATGGCCTGATGCCATCTGGAATAAAAGGATTTCTTTCAAATGATCGATACATTTGAAAAACCTATCCACCATCTCCTTCTGAGTCTTCTCCCTCAGCAGAGCTACCAAATGAAAATTTTATTGAATAGAGTTGCCACCTTCTTCTTAAGAAGGACAAAATCATACAACTAATTTTGAGTTCTGTCTCCAGTAAAGTCTAACTCACTGATCATCAGAAATTTTGAATAATATTTTACAACAACTCCCCAGTAGAGTCGCCAATCTGTTGGTTCCCAAAACCGCAGATTGGAATCCTACGAGTCTTGCCAACTCGATGTTGGGATATCCAACCGGCTATGGCCAACTTGACAGAACTGAACGGTATAATCTGAGTTCCCTGCACTTCTGGCTCTGCAAGGCCAAGGCTGGTGCACCTGTTCCTGAACCAAAATACTCAAGCCCAGGACTCTTATAGCAGAATGGTTAAATTGCGAATATAATGAAAACTTACGAAATGGCAAGAATTATAGAAAGCTTTGTAAATTGTTAAATAATAACAAGAGTAAATAATTGTATGAATACAAGAATATTTTAAATAATAATTATGAATTAATGCCACAAATGAATATATTAAATCTTCAAAGGAGAGATAAATAATTGCCAGCATATGAATTACAAATTAAGAGTAATAAAAAGACTAGTGTCTGATTAAATGGGCAAACAGAGTCAATATTATAAGCTTACTACGTACAAATTTATAAAATTCAATGTATTAAAACTAAAAAATAATTATCCTGACGCGATAGATCAATTGTACAAATTCAATTTTAAACTAATCTAGGATGCAATTTAACTCTTGTGAAGCGGAGACAAACTAGATATAAATATGGAAACAATTAAAGATTTCACGATATCTATATTTATCAAGTTTAAAATGAAATAACGACCTAGTCCACTTATCCGAATATTAAAATATTTATAGAGGTTAAAAATATTTATAATGGATGAACTTAATAATAATTAAAAACTCCAATGCACAAAAATAAAAAAGATACGCTTACAGATTATGCCGAAAATAAAGTTGCACTGAAGACACTCCTTACAGATGATCTATTCAATGCAATTTAATTCAAAAATCTCACATATATTCACTCTATAATCTAGAATTCATGGGCTTTGATAAAAAATTCATTCCTCTGCCAATTGAAAAAATAATATATTCAAATGTGATATTTTGTCTGTATATTATAACCGGTTGCATTCGTCACCTTTTTGTCTCTCTCTTTTACACTTATACTTATATCTTTTGAAGAGTTATGCGGTTGTCTTTTTAACTTTTATGAACTAAATCAATTTAATAATTATCCCTGGCTATGACCACCTTACAGGCACAATTATGAATCGATAGGTGGGGGCTGGAATGCGATGCTTCATAACAAGTAACCAATACTTGTTAATTCATAACATAAAGAGAAGACTAAACTATTTTAATCATCCTTTAGCATATAAGGCACGGAGCATCTTTTCCGGTGAAGCAGGTGGTGTGCGTAAATTTTGAAACGTCTGGTAGCTTCCTTTCTTCTTTATTCAGATAAACATTTTTCTATTCCGCGTAGACACCTCTTTGCATACGTCTTGAATATCTTAAGACGTCCATCCAATATATGAAAAGCCCGATACACTTCAAATTTTAACGGTGCTTCCTGGAATTAAACTGCAGTATTCTGTGCTTTTATGATGCTTCTATACTGATGAATAATTTGCCAGAGTGACAAGTCACAGGTGGCAGATATTGGTTATGAAATATAACTGAGTCCTTATATTTCTCCTTTTGAACCTGATGCCTTTCTGAATTTGAGCAAGGTCCTTCCTGGTATGAGTGCTGAAGACATCCTTTCGAAGACTCGTAACAGTTTTGAAACATGGTAATGTCAACTCTCGATATGTAATATGTCATTTATTCTACCTTGCGTATTCCTCATCGGTGTCAATTTCAAATTAATGACAAGTCTCCATCCCTATGTGTTTACCTCCAGGCCTACAAAAAGGAATACAAAGTGTTATTAGAGATCTGCCTCAGAAAATTTGCTATGTGATCACATTCTGATCCCTGTCTTCACGACAACATGCCTACTCTTTAGTGCACCTTGATGACCATGTAACTCTTTAGACCTTAACTGATCTTCATACTCCCACTATTCTGATCATCATCAAATCACTACTATTCTATGCTCTCACTGTTTCGAAGATCATTGCATTATACTTTGTGAAATCACTGTGCCAAGATGCTACCATTTCTTCATCTATGTACATTGCTCAATCTGCACTTTATACTAACACTGTGACATCTCTTTTTCATTGTCCATACATTGCATATAAACCATTGTTATGACAGCATCTAGATCATTATACTTTTACTGTTTTCTCATGACAGTGATGCATTCTTTGAAAGCGCAACAATGAATACCTTGATTTTTTAGCAGTAACCTTGATAAATGCAAAGAACTCCATGTGCTTTGTGACACCTTGTACTGGTTTACATCATAGCCATATCTCTACAACTTTTACATTCTTTGTTTCCTTTGGGGCCAATCATAACTAAACTATTTGAGATAATTAATTCACAAGGTCATGTAATGTCAAGAATAATAGCAATGCATGAGAGGATATTCTCATTCCTCCTTGAGGTTTTCACTCAATTTGAGTGTCCACTATCTCCTTTGCCTTAAGAGTTCTCCTTCCTGCTGCAAACCTACACAGTTTTGTGTCAAATTGGATAACTCTAGTACATGTGACTTAGAGATATCTACACACCTTTTGCAGATTCAACAATACTCAGTAATATAAAATACTTGTGTAACGGCAAAAATAAAATTAGACTTTAGAAATGAGATGTCTTAACTAGTCTCTATAGCATAAAATAGTTAAAACACAAAATATAAATTCATATGGATAAATAGGATGGTAATCAAATGGATGCCCTGATTTTATGAAATCAGGGTTCCATCACACTGCGTGGTATGAAATCTCGCTGAAGCTTGAAATATATCACTCCTCATGTTATTGTCAAAATTAAATTCAAATATTTCTCAAAACATTTATTCTTGTAGAATTAAGACATCCTTATCTCAATAATAAAATAATCTTGCATAATAGCTTTTGAATCACATTAACACACACCCATGTTTTGTAGCATAGTTCATTTTAGAAGTGTATGGCTTGACTTTGCACATGCATAATTGTAGATGATGATCAATAATAGGGTGCCAAGGATTTCTTAGAACCTTTGAATCTAACCCCATCTTTTCCTTCCTTGCAGGTTTTGGATCATACAAGAGGATACTGGATTGAAGCCTAGGTCAACACTTCATTACTTCAGGCAATGTTTGGTACCTTCATTATTTATATCCGTTCACTTATGTATGTTTGCATTCATTCATAATCTTTTGAAAGTTAATCTTTATGAGCTCAAATTCAAAATAATAAGTGTATTATTTTATTACTGATGTCCCTATTTGATGTCTCTATTTTATTACTGATGTGCCTATTTGATCTAATAGCATCAATATAACAAACAGAGCACCGACCAATCAAATAGGGACATGAGGTGCTCAAACAGTGAGCTCATAAAATAATATATTTAGTCTTAATAAAATCTTATAAAACAACATAAATTGTGTGAAGTATTTGATCTCTCTTTATTTGTTTTGGTGTTGATATTCACTATGTGGTACACCCCGTTTATGATCATTTCACGAGGAAATATCTTGATGGCTCACAGGCTACAAGGTAGGGCATCATACATTGTTCATGAGCTCACTGTTTAATACTGACATTGTTTACATCTTTTCATTTGGAATGCTTGATGACCTGCAAGCTTTGAAAGCTAGGGCATCATTTCTATTACCTTCAAGGCATTGTGTGAAGTGTTTGATCTCTCTTTATTTGTTTTGTTGTTGATATTCACTATGTGGTACTCCCCATTTATGATCATGTCATGAGGAAATATCTTGATGGCTTGCGGGCTGCAAGCTAGGGCATCATGCATTGTTTATGAGCTCACTGTTTGAGCACCTCATGTCCCTATTTGATTGGCTGGTAATCAAATAGTGAGCTCATAAACAATGCATGATGCCTGAGCTCAAATTCAAAATAGTAAGTGTATTATTTTATTAAGACTAAATATATTATTTTATTAAGATTTTATTAAGACAAAGTATTTTGGGTTAGTTTTATGTTGTTTTATAAAATTTTATTAAGACTAAATATATGATGTAAACTCATAATTATAATTGATATATATATACTTCAAAGGAGGAATTATGAAATATAGTTGTAGGTAGTTATCTCTTCTATAATGATGGAGGAGTGAAAGGTAATGATCAATGAGGTTAATGCTATTAGATCATACATTAACACACTTACTATTTTGAATTTGAGCTTGGGCATCATGCAATGTTATTGTTTTCATTGCATGCTTGCTGTTGTTGTGCACCATATATTGTTTTATACATTGTTTATTTCATTGAGACTGTGAGCTTGGTTTTTCTTTCAGAAGTGTATGGTTTGACTATGCACATGCATAATTGTAGATGAGGATCAGTAATAGGATGCCATTCATTGCTTAGATATTTTTTATCTAACCCCCATCTCTCTTTTCTTTGTAGGTTCTGGATCACATAGGGGCACACTAGATTCATACCCAGGTCAAAAATTCATCACTTTAGGCAATGTTTGGCACCCTTTTTATTTATGTTCATCCTCTTATGTATGCTTGTACTCTTGCATTTTCTTCTAAAAGTTATTTTTCATATATATACATGTAATCTTTATATGCAAAAATTTATTTTCCTTTACATGTATCTTTGGATGAAATGAACACAAATTAAACAAGATCATTTAATAATGCAAACTGGGGTATTGTAGTCACTCATCTAGTAATTAGTTCCCCAAACCATTACTAAGGATTGAACATAAGTCTAAGTCCCCAAATCTATTGTTCTATGTGTATAAAACAATATATGGTGCACAACAACAGCAAGCATGCAATGACAACAATAACATTGCATGATGCCCAAGCTCAAATTCAAAACAGTAAGTGTATTAATGTATGATCTAATAGCAGCAACCTCATTGATCATTACCTTTTACTCCTCCATCATTATAGAAGAGATAACTACCTACAACTAGGGCATCATGCATTGTTTATGAGCTCACTGTTTGAGCACCTCATGTCCCTATTTGATTGGCCAGTGCTCAAATAGTGAGCTCATAAATTGTGGCACCCATGTAGTGTCAATCCTTCCATCGTCAGGTGCCTCAGAGAGGTTTTCACCATCAAATGTGTCATTTCTTTTTACTATTTTTGGATCTAATACTGCCACTGAGTGGTTTTCACCATTAGATCTGTTGATTATTTTTATATTTTTATGACTGAAAGGATTGGCACTCTCACCAAAGTAGGCCATATCATTGAGTTCTCTAAGTCATCATAGCTAAGTCATCAAAGTAGGGGAGCATTATGAAGTTGGGTAATAGCTAAGTCATCATTTTCAGTAAAGGATAGGTAATGTGGGGTTGTTAAATGACCCACCATAGCTTGAAATTGATCATGATCTAGATTTGTGGGGACTTGGATCTCTAAGAGATATTTTTCAAGGATATCTTTGTGAGATGGGGATAGACACAAAAGCTCTAAGATGGATATCTGGGCAGGTGTTTTCTTGAGTTGTTCGAAAAGATTTTATTGGTTGGAAATATTAGGTGTAGACTTTGGGACATACACCGACTTGTTTTGAGGTGCATTCGGTTTGGACTAGACTCCTTGGAGAGTAACTTTGGATTGAGCACAAGTAGTAACATGGACTGGTTGACTCTCTGATTTTCCTTTTATGGTAATGACATTGGCATAATACTTAGAAGGATGACATTCAAAAATGTTACCAACATATCTATATGGAGTAGAATTATAATTAGCTTGATTGTCACTCTTAGTATTGGAAGAACCTCCTTTTTCATGCTCAGGAAGTGGATCTTTGAAAGCTGTATGTGATTCATTTGAGGTATGTCTGTCAACACCAATTTCACCGCTTTCAATTAAGTCTTGAACTACATTTTTGAGTCTTAGGCAATCATTGGTTTTATGTCCTTTTCCTCTGTGAAACTCGCAATAATCATTTGCATTCCACCAAGAAGGTTTTACTCTAGGTTCAAAGCCTTTTGTTTTAGGAAGTGTGATGAGTTTCTTTGTGATTAACTTTTGTAATGCTGATTCGAGGGATTCCCCTAAAGGAGTAAAATTTCTTCGAGGTGACATAAAAGGCAATCTTGGTTTCGACGAATCTTTGTTGGTGTTTTGTTTTGATGATTGATTGTTGTAGGTACCTTGAGTAGCATTAGCCTGGCTTGTGAGATTGAGAAGGGGTTGTGTTGATTTGACATTGTTGTAGTTGTTGGAATTAGAATTTGAGGATGCAGCATTGTCTTTGGAATAAAGTTTTATTTCACCTTTTCAGACCATGGCTTCCTCAATCTTGATACCATTTTCTATGAGCTTATTGAAGTTTGGTGGACATTGCAATTGTAACCTATAACTCATTTCTGGTGTAAGGTTATGCAAAAAAATATCCATCTTTTCTTGTTCAAGAATCGTTCATGGATATTTGGCAAACAATTGATGCCATTTTTGCAAAAAAGTAAGGAAGGGTTCTCCATTATTTTGATGTGCATTGCAAAGATCAAGCATAGTGACCTCATGTTTGATGTTATATGAATAATGAGTCACAAATTTGTCATGAAGCTCATTGAAAGATTTGATGCTTGGGGGTAGTTTGGAGAACCATTCCATGGCTTGTCCTCCTAAACTTCATGGAAATAGTCGCATAAGATAAGTGTCATTGTGAGTGACTTTAATACAAGCAGCACAAAACTCACGAATGTGGTCTTGTGGATTCAAATTCCCTTTGTATTTGTCAAATTTTGGTACCTCAAAATGAGGAGGGACTGGAATCATTGCTAAATTTTTATCAAAAGGATAAGGACATATATCATCCAAGGAACACTTCTTAGTTGATGATCCAGTTTGGATGTCATGGATTTGTTGTTGAAGCATCTGGATTTGTTGTAGAACAGGATCCAAAGATAACGTGTTTCCTTGAGTGTTTTGGGAAACATTGTTATGGGAAGCATTGTTTTGGGAAACATGGTTATGTTGATCATTTTGAGAAGCATCAGATGGTTTCTTGGTTTCCTTTGCTCCATGATTATTTTGAGAACTTCTAGGAATTTCTTGATTGGTGACAATAGTCGGTTCTCTAAGATGAGAGATATCAAAATCACTTGGTAGTTTGGCTCCTTATTGAGCAAGCATGAGGAAATACATCTCTCTATCTAGGTTGAGGAGTCTTTCCTTGACATGATAAAATCTAGGATCTTGTGTAGCATCCCTAAGTTCTTGATTTGTGGGTTCCTCTTCAGATGTAAAAAGTGAAGTTTTCTTAGGAGCTTCAGGCCAAGGATTCTCATCATTACTTTTTTTTCCATCCATTTTGTCTAGGGATTTTGAATCAACGGGTTGTTTGAGTTTTTGAGATCGAGTTTGAACCATAAAAATGGGAAAATTGATTTGTATGATGAAAGATGTTTGATAAATAGATATGGAAAGAAATGGCAGAGAGAAAAGATAGTGAAAAGGTGTTGAAAAATGATGAGACAACTTCATAAAATCTAAGTCAATAGGAAGTATAGAGTTCACTATGATATGACAAAGAAAATCAAGAGATAGTAACTTACGTAAGTTTGATTGAGGATGATAGATCCTGATAGGATAAACTCACAAAGATCAAAATTTGATAAATAGGGTAATGTTTCAACACTAGATTTGGAATTTCAAAGGATTAGAAGAAATGATTTGATAATTTTTGGTGAAGAAAGGTTGATGAAAATTGATGAAAAGTGATGAAAATGGTTAAACTAAAGATTAGAGGTTTGTGTAACTCGAATGTTTTTCCAAAATCTTACTAAGGACGAAAATGGGTATCTAAAAAAGTGATTTTGAAAATTTTAAAGTTTGTGGAAATGCTCACTGTTGTAAATGCGCAACAAAAAATGCACAGGATAGATTTATAAATGCGCAACAAAATGAGACAGATGCGTAGCAAGTTGTAACCGATGTGTGGAAGAAGTATCAAATGCACAAAACAATTTAATGTATGCACAACAAATTGGTATGAAAGCGCAGGTTTTTATTTCTGATTGATTTGAATGGCAAGATTGTGAATTTTGTCTGATTTTCTAATGTTTTCTAGTTTTTGGCAAATGAAAAATGCATAAACACACACATGCAAGATAGAAATGATTTTAATCTAACTATTGTAATATGAATGCTAAAACATGCTTACAATCCTATGGTTGGCAAGGATGATATCTACTAAATCCCCACTAGGATAATAAAATCCAGCCACGCAAGTTCACAGTGGACAGCCTAGGAGCTTGGAGGCACGGGCTCCTCCTTACAGTGCACTCACTTCTCAGGCACACCAAGTTTTGAATTCAATGGGTCATTACTTCCCAAAGAAATGTTATCTCTACTATGTACCGTGAGTAATGTGGGGTGTCTTCACGAGCTTGGGTGACTCTTTGAGCCAACAGATAGAAGGTTTTTGGCCATTATACAAAAGCTTTTAATAAAGACATCCATTCAGGTGGTTGTGATCAAGTCATTTTCCCAATTAAGGGGGCTCTCCCAATCCTTTCAAAGCAAGGCTTTCACCTCTACTAAGTAGGACTTTAGCGCACCACTAGGGTACTGGAGGAGATTTTGGTTGCCACAACAAATTCACACGTCTAATGTGAGACTAATCACACTAGCATTTTTTATATACTGGTTTGGAAGGGCTTGGCTTTAGCCTGTTACCGGTTGGGTTGTTCCTTGGGGTGAGTACCTCTTTTCCCACCAAAGACCGCCCTCTAAAAATTATAACAATTTCTCTTACACCCAAGATCCACGAATGGCGAGGGGAGAGGATACGTTGTTATAATTTTGGGATTACAGATAGCTTAAAAAGCAAAACATAATAGACACTTGATTCTATGCTAAAGAGGACACACAAAGCAAAAACATGTATTTTTTAAAGCCCAAACGAGATTGTAGTTTATTTTGTAAACCCCTTGACAATCTACAATCAAACTGTTTGAAATTTTTTTACTTTTATTTTAGCAATGGGGTTTTCAAAATTACGTCTTGCAAAAATAGCTTAAAATACTACCAAACCAAACAGACACTTGTTAAAAAGTTAGCTAAAATGAAATCTAACAGAAAACTAAACTTTTCTACAGAAATAAACAAATGCGCAAAATAGTGAAATAAATGCATAGCAAATGTGAATGTATGCGCAGAAAGTATGTATGCGTAGCGAAATAAGATGGATGCGCCAGGATATGGTATGAATGCGTAGAAAGTACAGATGCGTAGCAGAAAAGTATGTATGCGCAAAACAATTGAATGAATGTGTAGCAATTTGATAGAAAATGAAAAGTTAGATTGAAAGTTGTGGCTGTGGTAACAAAAAATGTATGCGCAGCAGGAATTAACAAATGCACAAGAATCATGGATGGATGCGCAGAAATAACCTGTAGAAAAACTTGCACATAGAAAACTAAAAATTGAAAGTGAAAAAACATGGGTTGCCCCACGGTGGGCGCCAAAAATGTATGCAAAATTTGGTGAATACTATTCTAAATGATAAAATAACTATTCTAAAATTAATAAATCTATCTAATTAGCAAACTACAATGAAGAATACAATCAAAATGAAGCTAAAATAACATTTTATCTTCACCTACCATGTAGCTTGTCTCCATTGCTCTCCTAGCCTTGATTTCTTGAAGATGTTGAGCTCTCAGATTTCCAAATGAAGCATTTTCCCAAGATGCTACCAAAGTGTGGAGATTTGATGATGAATGCAAGGAAGCTTAAAGCTTGATTATGCAACTAATGGATGGAATGCAAAATGGATTTGATGATAATATGGATGCTTGATTGCTCTTAGAATGCTTGGATGCTTGGATGCTTGATTACTTGAATACTTGATTACAAAAATACCTATTAGCTCACAAAAGGGAAATTAGGCTCCTTTTATAGATTTTTGGAGGATCTAGGCCTAGGTGGCACAATCCTATGGTTGAGAATGAAAGGTGGAAGATCCTAGGGCTAGGATTGACTTGGTTGAAGGAGTTGAAAAAAAGGGGGATGTAGTTGGAATGTGAGAGGGAGAATAGGGATGATGTTCCTCTCACATTGACATGGAGGAGAACAAGGTGGAAGGGAAAGACACATGTCAAGTGTCTCACAAAGACCAAAGAGAGAAAGAGGGAGAGACCTTTTCCTCATGAGGACTCTTTGCACAAGTGTCCTATGAGTCACCTTTGACTGTTAGAGGTGGCTTGAAAAGCCCCTTAGGGATAGGGCATGTCTCTTGACTTGGTTTAAGAGAGGACATGTGGTCATGAGACCAAGTCTTATGAGGCCACATAGCCCTTAAGAATAGGACATGTGTGGGTGAGGATAATTACTAATAAATAATTAATAATTATTATTTATTTTAGCCAAAGTGATGTGTCAGGTGACTAGGTAGGTGAGGTGGACTAGGGGACTTAGTCATATTTAGGTGATTGTGTATTTAATTAAATCACTTTAATAAGACTAATTAGAAGACTTAGGATAGAGGAATAGACTATAGTGAATTTACTAAATAAATTGAATAATTTATTTAATAAATAGAGGAATAATTATTAATTAAATAATAAATATTTAATTAATTAACAAACCATTTTTAAGTGTATATAATACCAGGCCAACCCAATCAGCCCAACAAAATGTGTCATGTTTATCTTTGTCAAATACACTCGTTCACCATTTTGTTCTTGTTCTTCACACAAATATTGCATGAAAAGTAATTGTAAACAATGATTCAAAGAAAAAAGAAACAACTACAATAGATCAGACCCCAAAAGAATATAGTCAACTACAATAGCTTACAGTCTCAATGAAATAAACAGTGTATAAAACAATATATGGTGCACAACAGTAGCAAGCATGCAATGACAACAATAACATTGCATGATGTCCGAGCTCAAATTCAAAATAGTAAGTGTATTAATGTATGATCTAATAGCATCAACCTCATTGATCATTACCTTTCACTCCTCCATCATTATAGAAGAGATAACTACCTATAACTAGGGCATCATGCATTATTTATGAGCTCACTGTTTGAGCACTAGCAGGTGCTCAAATACTGAGCTCATAAATAATGCATGATGCCCTAGCTTGTAGCCCGCAAGCCATCAAGACATTTCCTCATGAAATGATCATAAACAGGGAGTACCACATAGTGAATATCAACAACAAAATAAATAAAGAGAGATCAAACACTTGACACAATATATGTTGTTTTATAAGATTTTATTAAGACTAAATATATTATTTTATGAGCTCACTGTTTGAGCACCTCATGTCCCTATTTGATTGGTCAGTGCTTTGTTTGTTATATTGATGTCATTAGATCAAATAGGGACATCAATAATAAAATAATGCACTTACTGTTTTGAATTTGAGCTCATAAAGATTACGATATCCTACTATTTTGAATTTCTATGTGCTTTGAGCCAATGAAATTTTATCATCATGATGAAGTAATAATGCATTAAATGTCTTACTTATGTCCCTATTCAATTTTAATTTTATAGTGAATTCATGATTTATAATTCAGTTGTAGCAGCTCAATGTGTTTGAACTCAAGAATACCCCTTGGTTTCCTACAAAGCTTTTGGCAAAATCTGTCAGAAAATGAGAAGCTATGAGAAGGTGACATGAAGTTAATGAAAGGAGACATCTCCAATTTGTTTTGCAAATATACACATTAAGGATCATGTCAGATAATATAAGGGAATTCGATCAAAATAGGGAGACAATGGCTAGATTGTTGTCTAACTTTCAAAGAGAAGGCGATGACAAATGTTATTGTCCATGCAAGAGTTGTAACGACTTAAAGAAAAGAAGAATCAAAATCAAAACAACAAAGAGACATTGTAGGGAGAATGGTCACATGGAAGGGGGGTTTGATTAGAATCCATTGGTAAGTTGTTTGTTATATTGTTTTCACAATTAATATACATATGAACCATGGAAGGAGGTCTGATTATCATCATTTTTATATAGGTCGATCTCCCTAGTGTGAATATAGAGGATGATCCCATGGAAGATGATGATCATGAACTAGAAAACACATTTGAAGATGATGGTATGAATGCATTGATCGTTGACATATTTGGTACTGGTGTTGCTAGTGCTACTACTACTGCTGATAATGATGATTATGATGAGGATGACATTAACAACGTCCATGATATACCTCTACTTGAGAAGGTGGACATGACCCTTTACGAAGGCTCCCAATCTACTCTTCTCTCTGCTATATTTTTGTTGGTGAATTTGAAGGTTATGAATGGTTTATCCAACATAGCAATTTTATGTATGCTAAGGTTTGTCATATATGTCATTATAGTCTATAAAAGGTGAAACATGTACCATTAAGATTGTTTATAGTAATGACTTATATTATTTGTTGCAGATTGATAGGTGACTTTCTGTTACCACCATCAAATGTTCTCCCTCGCTCGTACCGAGAATTATGTGCCACTATGAAACATATTGGAATGGAGTATCAAACAATAGATGCTTGTCCTGAATATCATATTATTTATTATAAACAACACAAAAATGCAACAGAATGCCCTGAATGCCATACGAGTAGATATCGAGATGATCAAGTGACAAAAAAGGTGCCTCACAAGGTTCTTCATCACATCCCCATTATTTCATGTCTGAAACAATTATTTAGGTGCAATAGCTTGGCACAATTTATGGATTACCATGCATGCGACAGGAGTCAAGATGACATTATTCGAATGCTTGCAGATGGTTCATCATTTATGGACATAGAGGAAAAGTGGCCACACTTTAAAGAGGAACCTCAAAATCTTAGGCTTTCTCTAGCAGTAGATGATGTCAATCTGCATGGAGAGATGAGTTCCATTTGCTCGGTGTCACCTATTTTTGTTATAAACAATAACCTTCCTTCATGGATGTCAATAAAGAGGGAGCACATTATGTTGGCAATGATTATTCCAGGTATCTTATTATTTTATAGTTATCTACATGTAATTATAAGTCTTGGAGTGAAATGGCCACAATAATTATCTGATGTTGTTGTTAATTCAACTAGGTAAGTACCAAGTGAAAGATATGAATGTATATATTGCACCTCTTATCGATGAGTTGTTGGTGTTATGGAATGGTTTCACTATGTATGACATCTCCCGACCAATTGGACAAAGAGAATTTCAGTGCCATGCAATGCTTATGTGGACAATTCATGATGCTCCAGGGTTGACACATTTATGTGGTATGTTATGGTGAATTCTAGTTGTACACGATAATTCAAATTCTAAAAATATACATATTTAATCCAATTTTATCATTATCTTGTAAGTCTTCAAACAAAGGGAAAATTTGCATGTCCAATGTGTGGTCCAAAGATGAAATCCTGTCATTCCAAAAGTTTAAGAAAATAGGTGTTTGATGAGTATAGGCAGTTCCTCCCTAGAAATCATAAGTATCAAAGTGCAGCAAGTCATCTTTTCAATGGGAAAGAAGAGACTACATCAAAGCCTCGAAGAATGACACCTCATCTATGGTAGTTGGAATATAATAGAATTCAAGGTAATATTGTTCCACGTAATGGTTGATGTTTGAAAATTATATATTTTGATTGTGTTTTATTGGCTAATTATGTAGTTGATGATCTTGAAGGTCATGAAGGCATCACCAACCAACTTCCAAAGGGACTAAAATGTTATCCCAGAGAATTTAGTAGGCTTCCCTACTATGAGCATCTACAAATTGTGCATTTTTTTGATACTATACATATTGGAAAGAATGTAACAGAGACACTGTGGAAAATATTGGATGGAAGGCATGACAAAGAAAAACTTGACAAAATTTGTAGTACATTCATGATTCCAATCATGCAATGAAAAATATCATTGAATCAAATAGCAATGGAGACCAGATTAATGCAAGTGCTCTTCCTTGGTTATTAACAAAGCAACAAAGTAATGCCGTAAAAGAAGTGATCTGAAAAATTCAATTTCCTTCAGGATTTGCTGCGGATATAAGCAATCTCATATCAAAGAAAAATAATTTTGGGTCAAGGATGAAAATGCATGATTGACATACCTTCATCAAGGTAAGTCATAGTCTTTTGCATTTACAATATATTTGTGTAATTGCATTCAATTTTCATTGTATGAAATGATCAGTTGACAATTGTTGCAATATTTGCTACCCCTATCTCTCCCAGGGAACTTCGACAATAATATCAAACAAGTGATATATGATCTTGGAAAATACATGAGATAAGCAGTGATATTTGTTCAATATATCAAACAAGTAATATATTGTAAAGTCTCGTATTTATATATTTATGTCTTGAATCCCTTGTAGGTGGTTGTCATCTAAAGAAATTCATAAAGAAGATATAAAATATTGGAAGAAAAAAATTTGTCGATTAATGTGTGAAATGCAAAAGTGTTTACCTCCAACTCTTTTCAATGCACAAGAACACTACCTCATACACCAAGTTGAGGAGATTGAATTGTGTGGACCTGTACATGCTAGGTCAATGTGGATGGTTGAGAGACACTTGAAATTTTTGAAGGGTTTGGTACGATAAAGAGCACATCCCGAGAGTTCTATGGTTGAGAGATATATGGTATACTAGATGATGGTGTACGTTACTCAATATCTTCCTAATCTTGCAGCAAAGACCCATATAGATTGCATTTGGGATCTCGACTCAATTAAAAAAATTGAAGGGGAGTACTTGGTGGGCAATGGTAGACTTAAGAAACTAAAAGGTAATAAATTCTGAGATGTTATTGTAGTAAATTAATTCTTAATCTTTAAAATAAATTTGTTGTAAGTCATCTATTTACTTTTGTATAGCTGCTAAAGAGTGGGATGCAATACATTTGTTTATTGCAAACAATTAAAATTGGATGACAACATGGATTGAACAATGTCAACATGATGGTCATAGATTAACATGAGAATCTGTGTCTTCATTGGTTATACAAGCTCATCGCAATGGATATCCCAATGTTACACAAAAGAAAATATATTTAGCATATGGTTTAAGAGATCACCAGGTACTTATAAATTTGTTAATTAATCAATTGTATGTTTTTCAACTCGTGATGCAATAATTTATACATGTTTGACATTATTGTAGGTGAAACACCACAAGGCTATCTTTTGCAATGGTTATAAATTTCGCATCAAAAAGTTGGATGACACGAAGAGAGCTTGTGATTCTGGGATAAGTGCAGTGTTTCAAGTGACTAATATTTTATCTAGAAATGACTTACATCCTTGAGAGTCACAAAATCAATACTATGGTATTCTGGTTCATATACTTGACTGTGACTTCAATTCCTTCAAATTAGTTCTCTTCATTATGAAATGGTACAGACTATGACTCAATAAAAATGATCTTGATAGAACTGTTATTGAACATGACAATGGATTTCCAATGATTAATACAAGGTTGTTTGAGCCAGTTGGAGAAGAGCCCTATGTTCTTCCAAGCCAATGTGAGTAGGTATTTTACTCAGATGTTCCACATAAACCAGGTTGGTCATTTTTTGTTAGACATGATCCAAGAGGAAGACCGATAAAGTATAATGCGATGGAAGAAGATACCGAGGAAGATGAAGAAGTGGAAGATGATGTAGAACCAAATCACGATCGAGAGCTAGTCGAAGAAGAATATGAAGAAGAAGACGACGATGATGCTGCTACTGATGATGATGATGCTTCTATTGATGCTGCTACTAATGAGGATGATGATGAAGATGAGGATGAGGATGATGATGATGTTGCTGGTGATGATGTTGTCGATGATGATGATCTTGATGATGAGATGGATGAAGAAGAATATCAATGACATGAATGAAATGTACAATTATGCCAGATGTTTGGCATGTTACAATGATTATTTTATATGTACTACTCTTATTCACCTTGTTTTATATGTCCTACTTATATATCTTTGATCTTTTGTTAAGAGAAATTTCATTCTAAAAGAGTGTATTTAATCTCTATATTCTTAAACAACCTCACTAGTTAAGACTATTCTCATTTGTAGTGGGCATGACAAGAATCAAATCACTTGAAAGACACCAGTATTTAGACATGCACAAATTAGTGACGTGATTAAAAAAATTACCTTTCTTTACAATTGCATGGTTGTCTTTGGTTTGTCATTTTGCTTTGAGTGTCTAGTGATTTAAACCAAAGACTTCGACTTAGCCAAAAAATGTGCAAGTCTACATTAGTATGTTTCTTTTTATTGTAATTATAATTAGTATGAATGAACAAAATAATGACAATGCAGTAGTTGTGATAATGCAATATTTGTTGAAATAGCGTTGATGACTTCGGTCAATGTGCCTATGTGTTAATGTGGTGTTGGCCCATACATGTTGAAAATGTCACACACAACAAGTAATCCTGGCCGTCAATTTTGGGTTTGTCCAAATAGGAAAAAGTTCTGGATACATAATTATATTTTATGTTTAAAAATAATGTGACAACTAATCATTTTATGAAGAACTGATGTACATTTGGTATTGTCAAGGAAATACTGGATGTCAATACTTTTGGTGGGTCGATCAAACCACATTTACATCTACCCCATCTACATCTATACTTGATGTAGGAAATGAGTGCAACTTGTGCAAGGCTCGAGAGGCAGCCAGTGCCACCACGATTGCTTCAATAGTGAAAGAAAAAATCATATTTTTGTGATGCCTTCTTTGTGTAGTTTATGAACTACTTTGTTGGGACCATATGCGTAAATGTGGTTAACAAAGGGCTATTGTAGATACAAATTTTTTTTTTAGAATTTCTAGTAGATACACATAAAGAACATGCACATAAACATGACAAATGAGAAACATAAATGTAGATATCACAACAACTAAAAAACATAAATGTAGGCATCATAATCACAATTTTTTGGAGACACAACATAATTGAATAGTATACCCAGATGATGCATCACAACTATATATCACTCCTCTGGTTCCAAGTTTACACTGTGGTAAACAAAATCCATAGATAAAAAATAAATTTAGAGAGTGGAGGAGAGTGAGAATGACCAAAGTAATACAAGTCCCTATATTATTTCAGTTGTTATCACTCTCCTCCTGTGCTCTCTAAATTTATTCTTTATCTTTGGGTTTTGTTTACGCAGTGTAGACATGGAACTGGAGGAGTAGTTGTGTTGCATCATCTGGGTATACCACTCAATTATGTTGTGTTTCCAAAAAATTGTGACCATGATGCCTATATTTATGTTTCTCAACTGTTGTGTCCTAGGACCCCTTATGACCCTTTACAACCCTTTACGATCCCTGAGAATACATCTTAGAGATCTTAAAATGTCGTAAAGGGTCATAAGAGGCTCCTAGGAGGGGTCAGATGAGCTTCCACCTTCATGTGGTTAGCCCTGTTAAGTAGAGAATTTTAAACTATTCTTGAAACAAAGAGAAGCTCAATAATTTAAGATCTCAATCCACGTACGACAAATATTTATCGATCCATCTCAATGGCTACCAAATCAATAGATCTCTATCAAGAACCCAGTCGCAAAGAAATGCCATAGATCACACCATGAACCCACTGTGAAGAGGCATTCAATGTCTCATAAGTCACATCAAATGATCCACTTTATGTAATTTAAGTCTCTTAGCTCGGTTCACCAAGAAGAAGACTTCTCCCAAGTCATCACGGACACTATAGTGATCTACGAATCTCCAATGTGCAAGTTATGTACATTTCTCTCTTGACATCACACCTAACTCATTCAAAACTATGGAAAAAATGGTAGATGATCCCAGTGATCCGTCACAACCCGATCTCAACAACACAAAGAGTAGCTTGATTCTGTCTTCAAGCTGATCAATGCACAGTCTACTCAAACTCCAAGTCAAGTCACTGCTACACTCCATAGGAACAAAGGACATCAAATTTGGACCAAAGAAGTCAAGAAGTTAAATGAATCAGATCTGAATGCAATTAGGTCTGCATATATCCCATGAACACATCAGGAAGAATGCAACTCTGATCACCGCACTAGCTTCTTGTGCTGGAGTTGTCACTGTCACAAGTCTTGATTCAGTAGGATCCATTCGAAATCCAAGTCTCTAGACTCAACTCAATAATCCATGAGCTACTACTGAATCTACTGCAAAGTTATCTCTGAATGATCCATAACCAAATCACGAGCAGAAACCAGATCTACAAGAACACCATTTTGAATTGACAAGTATATATATATATATATATATATATATATATATATATATATATATATATTTTAAAAACCTGATTATCATCGTAACTACGAAGGCCTCACAATAGCAATGGTTATCCATTGCAAACATCCAACATCTAGTCGTCGCATTAACAACATCATTGTCAGAAAAAAATCATAAACGATGGATATCCATCATAAATGTCCAACGCATGTTCATCGCATGTACAACATAATCATCGTTACAAACCATAAATGACAGATATCCATCATAAACTTTCGATGGATATCTGTTGCTTTAATAGCATTTCTGTCGGTGAACAAGTTACAAATGATGGCTACCCATCAGAATATTCTAACAGGTTACCATCATTTGTATTTGTTATGACAGATAGGTGTCCCAATTTTGACGGCCACAAATAGGTCTGACAATAGGTTCGCTTTTTTGGCACCCTCTTTTTGCGATGGCCATGGTTGTCATAATTATGACACCTAACAAACCATCAATTTTTCTGACTGCAAAAATGTGACACCGGGTGGTGTCACTTAATCGACAGTATAGTGTCTAAATTTAGATGTTCAATCATTGGAAAAAGGTCTCAAATGTACTAGTGATGCCAAAGTGGACCCTCATGCCACCACAATGCTTTTCCTTGATTATGTTTGTTTTCATGGAACACTTAGGGATGCATAACTAAGCCCCCTTAAACAAGAGGCCATTTTGAATCAAAAATTCACAAAAATCAGTGTGATATCTCCCTGTTAAATTGGTGCATACCTCAAAGGCTTCCCCAAAATTTGGGTCTCCTGCATATAGGTGTTTTTGTGAGTCAATGGCCACACTTTCAAGTTGAATTTATTCAACCAATCCAACTCTCCTACTAAGTGCATCAGCCACCTTGTTAGCCAGTCCCTTTTTGTGCTTTATATTGAAGGTATAAGCCTACAATTGTTCCATCCACTTTATGTGTTTCACCCCTAGTTTGTCCTAAGTATTGAGAAAACTCAACACATGGTTATCAGTGAAGACTATAAAATCCTTGGGAAGCAAGTAATGCCTCCATTGCTTAAGTGCTTGGACCATGGCATATATTTCTAAATCATAAGTAGAGTACCTTTTCTCAACATCATTTAAATTTTCTAAGAAAAATGCCACAGCCTTACCTTCTTGGCTTAAGACAACACCTATTGCCAAATTGCTTGCATCTATCTCCACCACAAACACCTTGTTGAAATAAAGAAGAGTTAGGATTGGATATTGGGATACCCTACTCTTGAGGTATTGGAAAGCATCATTAGCCTTTTTAGTCCATACAAATTTAGTCTTTTTACCACCTTTAATGGTGTCCAACATGGGAGCACACACATGACTGAAGTTTTTAATAAATTTCTTATGAAAGGTAGCAAGACCATGAAATCTTCTAACAATGCCTTGGTTCTTTGGTGTATGACAATTTACAATGGCTTCAAATTTTGTAGGATCCATCTTGAGGGTGCCTTGAGAGATGACAAAACCTAGGAAGACAAGTTCCTTCTTCATAAACATGCAATTTTCCAAGTTGATCACCAACTTGTGTTGATGGAGCCTCCTCAAAACCTGTTCCACATGTTCAAGATGTTCTTCTTTTCTATGACTATAAATCAGTATGTCATCAAGGTAAATTACTACAAACTTTCCAATAAATCAATGAAAATCTCATTTATGAGCCTCGTGAATGTACTTGGAGCATTGCTCAAACCAAATGGCATAACAAGCCATTCAAAAAGACCTTCAGTTATTTTAAATGTAGTCTTCCATTCATCCCTTGGCTTTATTCTAATTTGGTGATATCCTAATTTTAAATCCACCTTGGTGAAGTAACAAGCATTGTCTAATTGATCAAGCAAATCTTCCATCCTTGGAATAGGAAATCTATATCTTATGGTAATCTTGTTTATTGCCCTTTTGTCAGTACACAACCTCCACTTTCCATCCTTCTTGGGTGCTAGGACTAATGGGACAACACAAGGGCTAAGACTCTTTTGAATTAGTCCCTTCTCCAACAATTCACTGACTTGTCTTACAATCTCTTCATTTTGAGTAGGTGTCATTTCGTAGGGTGCCTTGTTAAGAGAGGAGCTAGGAATTAGATCTATTTGATGGCTAATGTCCCTTAAGAGAGAGAGGCTTAAGGGTAGATCACATGCAGTGAAATCATTGTACTCATCCAACATCGTCTTAATCTCCTTTGGCAGGAGTTCTTCCTCTTTAGTTTTCACACTGTCCTTAGGCTTAGAAATCAATATAAAACTCTATGATTCAGACTCCTTTAAAGTTTGTATTAATTTATTTTCTCCTATGGTGATGATAGTGAATTCTTTCTCTGTCTTTGTATCCAGAAGTGGATTCATGGTGAAAGTTATCCCATCCTTGATGATGGAGTAGGTGTTCTTCCTACAATGATGGGTGGCATCCACATCATATTTCCAAGGTCTTCCTAGTAGGATGTGGGAAGCATCCATTTCCACTACATCACACAGTACCTTATCCTTGAAATTTTCTATAGAAAACTCTACCCAAGCTTTCTCAGTCACTAGAGTTTTCTAACCTTTGGTTAGACATGAGACATGGTAGGGAAAAGGATGTGGTTTCTTAGTTAGATTTAACTTCTGGACCATTTCAAGGGACACCAAATTTTCAGTTGAGCCATAATCTATAAGAATATTACATACCTTGCCTTGACATTTGATCTTTGTCCAAAAGAGGTTCTTTCTTTGAGGTGGCTCTTTTGTTTGGGGTGTTTGTAGGAGGGCTTGCCTCATCATAAAAAATGTTCCTTCTTCTGGTTCTAGATCCTTGATGTTGTCTTCTTGTTTGTCTTCATCAATGAGTTATGTCCTCCTTTCCCCTTGATTTTTATTGTTCCCCTTCTCTGGGCGGCTCCCTGCATGGTGACCCAATTGGTTGCAGTAGTAGCATTTCAAGGATCCATTACTTATTCCTCTTCCTCTATTTAAGGGTCTTCTACCCCTAGAGTTCCCTTTGAAACTTGATTCACCTTGTTCCTTGTATCCTTGGCTTTGATCAGGGGTCTTGTTGCTACCACTATATTGTCCTCTACTCCAAGAGGTGCTCTTTCCCCTAAAGCTATTTCCACCATCACTACTCTTTCCCTTGTTCAATTCTTGCTTTCTTTTCCATTTTACTTCTACCTTGAGTTCCATTTGATATCACTTACTTACTGATGTAGGGGTGTGTAGGCTCAATTCCTCTTGAATGGATACCTTGAGACCATTCATGTATCTTGCAAGCTTTTCTTCTTCATTCTCCACTGCATTAGTCTTCATACATAATTTTAGGAATTCCTCAGTGTAGGATCCCACATCCATATCCTTTTTTTTAGATTTTTCTTCCTTCTATGGAGTTGTACCCCATAGTCTTCAAGTATATATGTTTCCTTTATCAAAGCTATAATCTTGTTCCAAGATGTGATCATGTTTTTACCATTCTTCACCCTTTTAGTTTGGATTAAATTCCACCAATTTAGGGCTGCTCCCTTCAACTTGGACTTAGCCAGTTTTACTCTTTGCTTCTTAGCGATGTATTCACATTCAAAGA
Source organism: Chamaecyparis obtusa (assembly GCA_027943335.1). NCBI lineage: Eukaryota > Viridiplantae > Streptophyta > Pinopsida > Cupressales > Cupressaceae > Chamaecyparis > Chamaecyparis obtusa. Next base: position 254,910 of record BSBK01001910.1, read on the forward strand.
AGCTTGTCAAGCCTCAATCCAATCCAAGGCCAAGTTTTCATTTATTTTCCCATTGAAAGTTGGTAATTCCAACTTCTCCTCCATGGTTCTCCTCCCCACATATTTTAAAGCATCTAAGAGGGGTTTCTAATCTATAGGTACATTTACCTCCTTCTCATAGGTGTCATCATCCTCATTACTCCCTTCATCATCATCAAATGTGCCCTATTTTCCTCTTTCTATCTTATCCTCAAGTTCTTGAAGCCTCTTGGTTAAGGCTGCATTCGTTGCCTTTTGTTCTCTAACTATCCTTGTAAGTTCCATGTTGGTAACCCTTGTAGGGATATCTTCATCATCAATAGAAAACATGGCTCTAATACCACTTGATGCAGAGTGGACAACTAGAAGTGCCAAAAGGACCAAATTTGTCCTTCAAAACCTTCAAAGGTTCTAGGTAGGAACTAAAAGAAAAATCCCAAACCAGTTGTGACTCTCACACTTATCAAAAGTGTATAAATATGACTTGTTTCTAGGTTATCATAACCTAATCAAATAGGCAACTCAATCACTGAGTCCTATCAAGTCCCCAAACCCAACTAATCACTAGCCGACAAGTAGGCACTTAGGCTCAATTTGCACACACTTTCCCAAAATGTTACACCAAGGACCATGGGTGACCTATACTTTGTTTTTTTTATCTATTTAGGTCCCTAATAAAATAATTCAATAGGCTTATTAATCATAGGCATCAACTTGGGCATATTGGCCTTATTAAACCAGTCCTAGGCTTGTAGCCTTTCAAAAGCATAAATTTTGACTTAGAACAAAAATATTCCACACAACCCATCAAATTATCATAGATTTGGGTACAATTTTGGTCCTAAGGGAACATACCAAAACCAAAAGGTTTGACAGTGAAGGGAAGACACAATGTTACCCTGATTCACATTGGGAACTAGGCCTAATTAGGCTCTAATTAACACTGTAGGTACCATGTGTATACATCAAAATTCCAATCCAATGCTTGGATCATGTGAGGATAAATATAAGACTATAATATACCAAGTTTCAAGCCTTGGCTATTCTCCAATGATGATTTGTGTGGACTGGTGTCAAGATCTAAAAGGTGCACACATGGGCATGTACACCTAGGGCATCAGTAGAAACCCATCTCCCTGCAATTTGTGAACCCAAGCTTGAAAAATATTAAATAACATATCAAATACATTAATTCCACCAAGGCTCACTAAATTCCCATGGTGGAATTGAGAATTACACACAATTTTTGGCGAAACCCTAGTTTAGGGTTCTCAATCTAGGAGGTAGGACTAAAAATGAGATAACTTTTGACTCACAATTGATCAAGTCATGAAACCAATTGAAAATGTAAGGTAACTCATAGGGATATTTGAAAATGTTGTGTTTCATTCCTAGACCTCCATACACATCCGTACAAAATTTTTGATGCTCAAGATTGCAAGAAAATAATTATATTTTATTGATTTTGAATGACAACATACATCATCATGCCTTCCACCCTCCTAGTAGGGTTTATGAAGGCCTCCCCCAATAGTTACAAACTAATTTCAAACTATTTAGTCATTGGGGGGTTGATTACAACTTTTAGCAAAAGTTGTCAAAGTTGCTCGACAACTTTTTCAACTTTTTTGCAACATTGTGCAACTTTTTATCCTAGGTGACCAAACTTGGTCCAACCCTATAACTAATGATCCAACATGGATCCAAACATGATAGAACCTTAAAACCTAATAAAATATCCTATTCTAAGTTTTAGGACACCTATGACCAATAGTTGACCAGGGGCTTATAAGTGCCAATCTTGGAACTAGGTCTTACAAAGAGGGTCCAATTTTAAACCTTTATTTCTAATATGTCCTATAGACTAATGGGACCACCAAAGGATCTAGAGAGTTCCAAAAACACTTAGTTTTTTGAGGGTGCTCCTGCACCACCTTCCTCAGCTAGTTAGCATGATTTATTTCCTTTATCCTTGTAGTCTCTAAACCGTCGATATCAGTTCTCCTTCTTGTCCTTCTTATCATTCTTGTCATTATTAGGACACCTAGATGCAATATGACCTATATTGTTGCAATTGAAACATTTTAGAGGCAATTTGCCTTTATACTTTCCTATTCCTCTCGATAACCTCTTTTCCAATAGTGCTTCCCCTTCTTCTTTTTCTTTTTCCTCAGATAGTATATTGTCATAGTCACTTCCACCTGAACTATAGTGAATGTCTCTTTCTATTCTTGAACTACCAATGGTTAGAGAAGATTCGAAAGAAATTTCTATCTTTGGTAAACTATTTTCAAAGTTACCAAGCTAAAATGCAATTAGCTTACCGATCAAAGCATTAAGAGTAACAACATTACCAGGTATGGATCTCAATTCCTGAATAGCATAGACTCAAATAGTATATTTAGGTAAAAGAGTTATAATAATCTTTATTACCACATCTTCTTCATATATGGTTCCACTAGCACCTTTGATAGCACTAACCACTTCCTTGATTTTGAAACTATATTGTGCAATATTTTCACCTTCTTGCATTCTCATCTCATGAAATTTTCCTCTGAGACTATCAACATTTGCCTTTTGTACATGCTTAGAACCTCCATAAATAAGTGCAAATTTATCCCACTTTCTTTCATTGTAGTGCAGTCTTTTATGTCATTAAACTCAACATCGGTCAGGGAAGAAGCAATCTCAATCATTACTGAGTTGCGTTCCCACTTTTCTCTCATCTGATCAACTATCATAGGTCTAGTAGGTAGTAGAGTTTAGTCATTTTACAAATAGTAGAGTGCAAAAACTCCAATTCCAAATAGGTATAACTTCATCTTGCTTTTCCATGTAGGGAAGTTCTCCTTGTTCAACTTCGGTACTTCTCTCCTATACATCTTCAGATCTTTAGCTTAAGTCTTTTAAACTTTTACCTCTAAGTACCAAATGCTTTGATACCAATTATTGGATAACTGAGAGGGGGAGTGAATCATTTGGCTTAGGTCCCTTAACAATTTTCAACCTTAAAACCTTTTCAACAACTAATCTTAATAATAAGATTTAAGCATTCAATCAACCACAATAATATGCATATGAAAATCATAAAATAACATGCAAAAATTTCAATCACACATTAACTCTAGTATTTAACGTGGAAACCCAATTTGGGTAAAAACCATAGTGAGAATTATCACCCACAAATAATTCACTCTTCTGAAGTGAGCTCAGTTAAGAGCCAACCTCGTTAAAGGTCACAAAACACATTTGCTAAATGTGACCTTGTTAGGGGATTTTTACCAAAGATCAACTAGATCTATCACCCTATAATGAGTGGTCTTATTAGAGGACTTAGTACATTTGTTAGAATGCCACCTTACAAAGGATTTAGAAATAGGAGTATTAAATCCACTCAATTAAGAGATTTTCTATTACATTGGTTAGAAAGTAATAGTGAAATGAACTGATAAAATATGCAACTACCTTTTCTTGTTCAGATCTCCTTTCTTCTCATTTTTCTTCTTTAAACTCTTCTTTGTTGGTTGATCAACAATCACTCTTCATCTCATCACTTTCCTTCATTTAATTCACACTTTTCTTCAACCCTATTTTTCTCGGTGTACCCTTATGTACTTATTCAGCTATCTGCATTGGCTATCAACAATATTATAATCTTGATCATCCTTTATATAGATAGTTTTTTCCTCTTAATCTTATTCATTAGGGCTTCCTTGAATTAATTTCATCCATTTGATCAAATATCAATGTAGATTCAATGTATCTGTAGCTCAATAACATGTTTCATGAATCTTGTTAGTTGTATCTTCACCTTGGAATTTGAAATTTTCATGGATCTCAAACCAATCATTAAATCTTCACCATTTATATGTACCTAACATTTTTGATTTTCTGATTTCATTAACTGACTTTGTTCCGTCCTTAGAATCTTCTAGATCAATCCATATTCTCACTCGATGTCATCTTTTAATTGATTTCTTGTTTAACCGACCAACTTCATCTTCTCGGTTAATTATACCTTCTCTATTATCATTTACTTGGTTAACATCTTCCTCATTTATCAAATTCTTGGTTAACTGTAACTGACCAATATCTTTACTTACTATCAACCATTTCCAGCTCGATAACACACATTGATGATACTCCTATAGAGTTATTTTGTTGTCATTAGTTTTGATTAAGTCATATTGTTTGTCAAAGTCATTCGGTAAAGAAAGATAGTCAAGTCGGTAAAGAAAATAATCTAGTTGGTAAGAGGAAGTAAATAAAATACTATTTTGATAAAGGCAATAAGGATCATACATCAAGAAAGGTACAACAAGCATCGAGCACTGAGAAGTACCGAGTTACAACAGTTATCAAACTGAGAGAACATACATGATACCGAGCAGAAGAAAAATGTATTACAGAGCATAACATGCCAACATAAAAAGAATCTATAGATAGATTGAATTTGGACACCGAGAAGAAAAGGATTTATAAATCTTGAGGAAATTGTTTGCTGAAGTATTGAAGATTCAAACATAATGATTTTTCATGATTACAGGGTGAGATCTGCCAATGATAATTAAATATGATATATGCATTAGAGAAGTAGGCAATGCTAGCAGTGCTTAAGGAGAAGATTCTAGATTTTTTCCAACGCTTCTAGAATTGAGTATAAAATGGATCAGAATGTGAAGATCACAAAGAGAGTATATGTGTGAAGGATAAATTGTAGAAAGAAAGTGATAATCATTTAGAGATAAGTTTGAAGGTGATGAGCAGAGAATTTTCCGAGTAACAAAGAAGTAAGAACATAGTGTGAATGTGATTCAGATTTGAAGTTACCAAGTATAGAATTGATATTGTGAGAGAAGTACAAAATGAGGTAAATTGTTATTGAGAAAATAGAGTCTAATAAGCATATGTTTATGCAAGTTTTACAAACAATTTTATGTTACTGATTAAATTGTAATCAGAATTGTAAAATCTCTTAACCAAGTAGATACTAACAAATCTTATATTATAAATCATTTAACAAGGTACATCTCTTAGATTAGAGTTGTAAAATCCTTTAGCAAGGTAGACTTAATCAATCTTTAGACTCTTAACAAGGTTAATGCTCTTAATAGGGCAAGCTATTAGAAATAGCTAACATTGTAGCTCTAACCGAGCAAGCTTTTTACTACAGTAGTGAAGTGTTGTGGGTGTCATCCCCACCACAATTTTTTTCTCTAACCAAGGATTTCCGCGATACCAAAATAATGGTGTTATGATATTGTTTTACATGTTTTTGTGTTATTACATGATAGCAATGAATTCATTGAATGGTCATAAAGTTAGATAAACATTTGTGGAGTACTGATTCACCCCTCCCCTCTCAGTACTTAACTTTCCATAAATTAATCCAACAATTGATTCCTTGTCTTTTCATTTCACAACTTCAATCCTTTATTACTGAAAAATATAGTTGAATTATTCATAATTCTAAAACTTCATCAAATCATCTAAAATAATCAAATCAATATTACCTTGTCAAAGACTGATTCATCAATTGCCCATTTAAGCTCACACACTTAACATCACTTCTGCATTTCATCTTCTATATTTACCAACCATTTTTTTACTCAACACCACATATTTCAGATTGATATGGAAACTTGCATAAATCAGTAAGTCAATAGGCTTGACATCAATGACAACATAAAAACTGATCCAATACTTCTACATACCTTTCATTTCTCGGTTACTAACCTTGTTCATTATCATCATCAGTTTGGGTGTCAATATTAGTTTGGGTAACAAGCAATTGAAATAATTAGTTGGAATAGATTGGTGAAAATTAAAAAATAAAATTAAGTTATTTAGTTATAGAACTATTAGTTAAAAAAATGTTGATGTGTTCTTGAATTGATGTGTCTTGGTCAAAAAATAATCTTCTTTATCCAATGCCCCTCTTAAAAGTTATGCGGTCTCAAACAATTGTGTGGTTTAGCTCTATGAGGTTGATCTCAATCTATGTATATTTGATATTATATGTGGAATTGATTTATGTCTAGTGAGATAAATCTAGTCAAATACAGTTAAAAAAAACCCCTTTTTTGTTCTTGATGTCCATAAACATATGAAGTTGACACATTGTCATTTCGACTGAGAATGTAATGCCTCTTGAGACTACATTACATTATTGTCTAATTTGATCCAACCTAGAATTTTTGATGTGATAATGTGACTATTCACATATTATTATTTTGGTTCTGGTAATTATCTTCCATGTGTATTCCTTCTCCATGGTAAAAGGACCATCCTCTTCCGCTATGACAACTGATAGCTCATCAAATCTATCAGCCTGTAGAAGGATCTTAGGAACAAATGGTTTTCTAGCATCAAGCTTCACAAAAAATCCCTCTATGATGGTATCAAAACAATCCTCCTTAAGGTTTTCATCAACTTCCTCACCATGAAAAAAGATTCCTTTAACTAAAAGTTCAAGAACCAGATGTTGCGAACTTGTTGGTGATGTAGTTAGAATCATATCATCCTTATCTTGCTTAATAAAAAAAGGGTAGTTCGTCAACCCAAACCATGACATCTTCTCCTTTATCAATCTCCTCTCTTGTAATCAATGGAAATGCTTCAAAAATAGTCACCCTTTCATTTTGCTCAAAATAAATAGGAAGCTAATCAAATATATTTGTTAGCACCTCTTTCCCAATAATTTCTTCTTGCTCAAGAACCTACCATTTCAACTGGTTCTACTTCTCAATCACTTCCAGAAGGTCTATTTTTTTCTTCTAAAACTCATGTGCAAGTATATCACTAGCTATAAGTTGTTCCTCCTCTATCTCCTCAAATTCCTTGCTTTTATCACTACACCAACCCTCTTGGTAAACAAAAGGTCCTCTGGGATAAAGGAAAATAATGGTAGGACATGAAGGGCTACTAAGTGGATGGTTTTGGGAAACTTGAAAAGCCTCCTGACATAAAAAAAATTCATGAGATAATTGTTCTTGAGGAATGGATTAAAATTCCTTAGGTATAGCGTCCTGTAATGGGTCATGACACTTGAAACTTGGAAGTTTAAATTTAGCAGCCTTTCTTGGTGATGAAACATGTTGAACTTTCTTAAAACATATAAATTTGTGCCTAGGAACCTCCCCCTCATAGCCAGATTCAGTACCTCAATAGATGGTATTATAAAGCTAGGAGCATAAGGAATTGACTGAGCCTCTAACTTTTGATCTCTAGCAAGAAATAATTGTTGGAATTAGGAGAGATAGGTACTGAGAGGGGAGTGGTGAATTAGTGCCTTCAAAAACTTTACTTGTAAACCTTTCAGATCTATGATTGTAAAAAATGATAACCTTGCAAAATAACTTGTATCTAATTGCATGTATCAATCATCCATTTAACTTATGAAAGTAAACAACATGAAATCAAAATAGCAATCACATAACACAGGTATTTTGGTAACGCAAAAACCCTTGTTAGAAGGTAAAAATTGTGGTGGGGATGACACCCACAAATTCTTCACTACTACAGATAGAAAAGGTTTGCCTATTAGGGCTACAAGTTTTGATCTGATGCAGGAGCATCCTGGGTGTAAGAGCAATCTTGCATCACCCAAAAATATTTCTGGTTTTGTTTTCAATAAGGGCTATCTTGTGTAGAGCTGCTATTTATGGAAACTTGCTATTTTTAGTATGTTGGTCATCCGATCTTAGAATGTTCTGATTTCTTTGCTGGAGGTTCATTTGGGTCATATCAACCTGCCAGTAAAGTTTCATTGATAGATCAAGTCTAGCTTTGTAGATATTGAAGATTTCTGGTAGTGGCAACAGGGTACAGAAACTTTGAACTTAGTTTTGAAGGCTTTAGAGGCCCCATATGAGGTCAAAAATTTGGGTGACAAGTGCTTGCGCAAATCAAGCCTGTAGAGTGTTCGTGGCCTTTTTAGAATGGGGTTATAATAGTCAATCGGGTCAACTGGCGATGACTTATGGTCTTCGGAAGCTGGGTCACCTGAAATGGCAAAAAATGATTTTCCTTCAAAATTTCTGCTTGGGTTTCAAAAGTTATTTTGAGCCAACTTTGATGTAATAAATTGTAAAATAAAATAATTCTAAGTTTGGTCGGCCTTGTTGGCTAAAATTTTGGAACCTTCCCATGCGGTGGAAAATTGCCTATATTAGGAAGGCTGTAGTGTTGTCTTAGGTAGTTCGGGACAGTTCTGGGTAGTAGATCTAGGTAATAATTTGAGGCTTTGTCCTACAAAATATTGTAAGGGAATGCTCATGTGGCTTTGCATATTGTAATTCTGAAAGTTTGTAATTCCACATTTGTGGAGATAATAAGAAGCCAATTTTCTGTTCTTGCATATTATTGTTGTTTCTTTGTTTCTATTATGTGTTTGTGGTATTAAGGGGAGCACCCTTCATCAAGTGGTATCAGAGTAGGAGTTCCTGAGTTTGTATACAGATCACCGACTGTGAGGCAGTTTGCACTAGGACCATGGTTAGGGTTTCAACACACATCGTGAAAATGCCTCCATGAAGGGAACATGGTAGAAGAGCTGGTGTTGTATGACCTGAGGTTAGAGCACTCTAGAGACAAGTGCGAGCATTGCAAGAAGAGATTCATAGAGGAATGAATCTTAATGTCAAAGATGAAAGCAAGGATGAAGCTGAAGAAGAAGATCAAGAAGGAGAAGTCCAAGTTGTGAACCAGGAGGAAGAAAGAATTTTTTGGGCCATTTCCAAGATCGGAAAAAGACCTAAGATTGAGGTTCTTGCATTTTTTAGGAAATCTTAACCTAGAGGAGTTGATTGACTGGATCAATGAATGTGAAGAGTACTTTGAGTATGAAGATATTGAGGATCCTAATAGGGTCAAATTCGTGAAGACCAGACTGAAAGGTCATGCGAAAATCTGGTGGCAAGAGATTCAATTGGAGAAAAATAGAAGAGGGAAAGATAAAAACACAAGATGGGATTAGATGGTAGATAAATTGAAGTGACAATTCATTCCTGTTGATTATGAGCTTGACCTACTGAAGAAAATGCAAAGTTTGAAGCAAGCGGGATGATTTGTTTAGGAGTATACAAAGGAGTTCTATTGAATCCTCATCAGAACAGGCCATGCAGAAGTTGATAAGGAGAAAGTTGCCTATTACCTTAATGGGTTGAGGCCAAGCATTTAGGAGGAGATGAATCTGGTTCGAATGAATAGTATTGAAGAGGCATACCAGTTTTCCCTAAAAGTAGAGGAGAAGCTGAACAAGAAGTTTGAGAGCAGACAAAATGGAAGAGGTCGTGGTGGACGATCTAGTGGACGGTCATATGGAGGCTAAAATGAAGATCCAAAAAAGAAGGATGAGGCCAATAGTAGTCAAAATCAAAGAGGAAACAACTCCAATCATTTCCAAGATCAGAACAATAGAGATTAGAGAGGAAGAGGAAGAGGACAAGGTTCAGGAAGAGGAGGCTTCCGTGGAACATGTTTTCACTATGGAGAAGAAGGTCACAGGGCATTTGAATGTCCTCAATGCCAAGGAAGGATGGATAGGAGGAATGAAGGCCAGGCTAGAGTGGAACATGTAGATGAAGATGCTGAAAGAGGAGAAATGTTGATTAACAGAAGAGTCCTGCTGAGCAGTGAGAATGAACTTGAACAAAGGAGGAGCCTGTTTCGCACTAGATGCAAGTGTGAGGGTAAATGCTATGATGTGATTATTGATAGTGGAAGCACTAACAATTTTGTGTTAGAAGAGATGGTGACAAAGTTGAAGCTCAAGAGATAGAAACACCCACATCCATAATGGATTGCCTGGGTGCAGGATGATCACAAGGTCATGGTCAGTGAATAGTGCCTAGTAAAGTTTGAGATTGGCGGGTACCATGATGAGGTACTATGTGATATCATACCTATGGATGGATGTCACATGTTGTTGGGTAGGCCGTGGTAGTTTGACAGATGTGTTGTACATGATGGTCGTGTGAATACCTATTCCCTAACAAAAGATGGAGTGCTACATAAGCTAAAGCCATTGAAGGAGATCGAATAAAAGGTATGTGGTAATGCAAGAATAAATTTTGTTGATAGAAGAAAATTCCTAGATGGTATGAGGCATGAGCATGTGTGTTTTGCTTTAATTCCAAAAGCTGGTAAAGAGGAAATAGAGGATGTACCTGTAGAGGTTGCAAATTTGTTGAATGAATTTTAGGATATTGTATCTGATAATGTACCTGATGGATTACCATCAGTAAGGAAGATCAGTCATCAGATGGATTTGATTCTAGGAGCCAGTTTTCCAAACAAGGTAGCACATAGAATGACACCAAGAGAAAGTGAAGAGTTGAACAGACAAGTACATGAGTTATTGCAGAAGGGGTTGATTCAAGAGAGTTTGAGTCCCTATGTTGTACTAGCGGTATTAGCACCAAAGAAGAACAGAGAATGGAGGATGTGTATAGATTCTAGAGCAATAAACAAGATCATAATCAAGTACTAGTTTCCATTACCACGAATGGATGATATTATGGATTGTTTGAGTGGGGTTGTGTATTTCTCAAAGATAGATCTGAAGAGTGGATATCACTAGATTCAGATTAGAGAAGGAGATGAATGGAAGACTACCTTCAAGACAAAGGAAGGACTGTATGAGTGGTTAGTCATGCCTTTTGGGCTAACCAATGCACTGAGCACTTTCATGCAGCTCATGAAGGAGGTTCTGAAAGAATTTCTAGGTAAGTTTGTCAGTGTTTACCTAGATGATATTTTGATCTTTAGCAAGACATTGGAGGAACGTATGATGGATATTTGTATGGTGTTTGAGAAGATGAGAGATGAGAAATTGTTCATTAATTTGAAGAAGTGCAGTTTTGTGAAGAATAAATTAGTGTATTTGGGATTTGTGGTTTCAGCAGAAGGTCTGAAAATGGATCTAGAGAAAGTACAGGCTATCCTTGAATGGCCTACTCCAAGGAGTGCTACTGAGGTAAGATCTTTTCATGGTTTGGCTAGTTTTTACAAAAAGTTTATCAAAAAATTTAGCAGTATTTGTGGACCCTTGACTGAAACAATGAGAGGGGATAGAAAAGAGTTCAAGTGGACTAATGGGGCAAATAAGAGTTTTAAACTGTTGAAATAGAAAGTTATAGAACAACCTATTTTAGCACTTCTAGATTTTAATAAGGTATTTCAGGTAGACTGTGATGCTAGTGGTACTACAATAGGAGTTTCTATGAGCAAAGAAGGTAGACCTATTGCTTATTTCAGTGAGAAGTTAAATGATGCCAAGAGAAAATATTCTATTTATGATCAAGAATTTTATGCTATAGTTCAGGCATTGAAGAAGTGGAGACACTATCTACTTCCTAAGGAGTTTGTTTTGTATATTGATCATCAAGCTTTGCAATATTTGAATAGTCAAGGAAAGTTGAATCAAAGTCATTTGAAATGAGTTGAGTTTTTGTAGAGTTATACATTTGTTTTGAAACACAGAAGTGGAAAGTCTAATAGGGTTGCAAACACGCTTACCAGAAGGAAAATATTGCTGACAAAGATACAGATTGAGGTGGTTGGGTTCAAGGAACTCAAGAATTTGTATCTAGAGGATCTTGATTTTGGTGAAGCTTGGAAAGCTTGTATAGAACCTGTTACTCTAGACAAGATGAAGTGGCTGGATTTCATCATTCAAGATGATATGCTATTCACAAGGAGTCAGTTGTGCATTCCAAGAAGTTCTATGAGGGAGAATCTCATCAAGGAGAAGCATAGTAGAGGATTGGTTGGACATTTTGGTCGTGATAAAACCCTGGCTTTGGTTAGTGAGAATTACTATTGGCCACAGTTGTAGCAAGATGTCAAGAAGTTTGTAAAAAGTTGCAGAGTATTTTAGATGGTGAAAGGAGTGAAGCAGAATACTGGGTTGTATCAGCCATTACCTGTACCAGAGAAGCCTTGGGAGGATATCAGTATGGACTTTGTTCTTGGTTTACCAAAGACACAATGGGGACGTGATTTTATTTTTATGGTAGTTGATAGATTTTCAAAGATGGCACATTTTATTCCCTGTAAGAAGACTAATGATGTTGTTCATGTAGCAGAATTATTTTTTAGAGAAGTAGTGAGACTACATGGTTTGCCAAAGAGTATAGTTTTAGATAGGGACACTAAGTTTGTTGGATATTTTTGGCGTACGTTGTGGAAGAAGTTAAAGATAGATTTGAAGTTCAGTTCATCACATCATCCACAGACTGATGGATAGACAGAGGTGGTGAATAAGAGTTTGGGGAATTTGCTGAGATGTTTGGTTGGAGATAAGCCAACAGGATGGGATTTGATTTTACCACAGGCATAATTTGCATACAATAATTTTGTCAATAGGAGCACTGGTAAATCACCATTCCAGATTATATATGGGAGTAGTCCCAGAAATGCATCTGAGTTGAGAAAGATAGATAAAGGAGAAATAAGTAGTGTTGAAGTTGAGGATTTTGTAGAATATTTGAAGAACATCCATGAGGAGGTGAGGAAGCATATTACCAAGATGAATGTGTAGTATAAGGCTAAGACATATGAGAAAAGGAGGCATAAGGAGTTTCAGGTTGTAGATGAAGCCATGGTTCATTTGCGAAAGGAGCAATTTTTGGTTGGTACATATAACAAGTTGAAAATGAAGAAGTTTGGGCCATGTAAGATACTAAAGAAGCATGATTCAGGAAATACATATGAGGTCGAGTTTCCTACTAAGCTAAATATTTCACTAGTATTTAATGTTTCAGATATGACAGAGTATCATGAAGGAGGTGTTGAAGATGAGGTTAGAGCAGCACAGTGGAGTATTACAGCAACCAATTCAGATAACAAGGAGATTGAAGACATATTGGATAGTCATGTTGGCAGAAGCACAATGAACAGGACATATGAAGAATATCTGGTCAAGTGGAAAGGGTGACCTGTTGAAGATTCATCATGGCTAATAAAAGAGGAGGTTAACTGTCTTGGTTTTCCTTTGCACACTTGAGTCGTGACAGGGTCACTTCTCAAATTACCTCGGGTGTCTGATGCAGGAGCATCTTGGGTGTAAGAGCAATCTTGCATCACCCAAAAATATTTTTGATTTTTTTTTCAATAAGGGCTATCTTGTGTAGAGTTGCTATTTATGGAAACTTTCTATTTTTAGTAAGTTGGTCATCTGATCTCAAAATGTTTTGATTTCTTCCCTGGAGGTTCATTTTGGTCATATCAGCCTGCTAGTAAAGTTTCATTAACATATCAAGTCTAGCTTTGTAGATATTGAAGATTTTTGGTAGTGGCAACAGGGTACAGAAACTTTGAACTCAGTTTTGAAGGCTTTAGAGGCCCTGGATGAGGTCAAAAATTTGGGTGATAGGCGCTTGTGTGATTCAAGCTTGTAGAGCGCTTCATGGCCTTTCTGGAATGGGGTTATAATAGTCAATCGGGTCAACTAGTGATAACTTATGGTCTTCGAAAGTTGGGTCACCTGAAATGCCGAAAAATGATTTTCCTTCAAATTTATGTTTGGGTTTCAAAATTTATTTTGAGCTGACTTTGATGTAATAAATTGTAAAATAAAATAATTCTAAGTTTGGTCGGCCTTGTTGGCTAAAATTCTGGAACCTTCCCAGGCGGTGGAAAATTGCCTATAGTAGGAAGGCTGTAGTGTTGTCTTAGGCAGTTTGGGACAGTTCTGGGTAATAATCGAGGCTTTGTCCTACAGAATATTGTAAGGGAATGCCCATGTGGCTTTGCATATTGTAATTTTGAAATTTTGTAATTCCACATTTGTGAAGATAATAAGAAGCCAATTTTTTGTTCTTTCATATTGTTGTTGTTTCTCTATTTCTATTATGTGTTTGTGGTATTAAGGGGAGCACTTTTGATCATGATCACTTCTGGTGATCTTATCCTATTAGGAGTAACATGTTAGATTAGCTAGATCTACCTAGTTATAGGATTTTAACAACACTAATGAAGTGTGTACTCAGTTAAGAGATTTACATAAGACTGTTAAGTCTACTCTGTTAAGAGATTTATCCAAAAACTCTATTACAATTGTTAGAAAGCAATAAAAAATTATCTGCTAATTGACAACTCAATTGTCTGATACAGATCTATAAGTTCTGAATGTATTTCACCTTTATTGTGATGAATCTTTGCTCTGAACCGCTCGGTAGCCTTTTCTGATTCTGCTTAATCTGATATCTTCTGCAATCTACTCTGTTAACTAATAAACTTGAAGTTAGGCAAGTGCTTCAAGTTTCTCCTTGATTCATATATCTATTCTCACATCAGTTCACATCACAAATGATGTAAACATGCATTTATATAGCGATCTACTTTTACCACTTTAACAAAATTAGGTTACACAACTTCGTCATAACCCTAAGATCTACGGTGTACAAAAATGACCTAGATCAGACTATTACATAAGATATACATTGCATTTAATGAATATCATAACAATAAATATTCCTTGATCTTGGTAAAATGTTTCTGATCTGTTGTAACTGTTTGCATAGAAGAATGTGCCATTTTAGATTGCTATGCCATTTTCTGTGATCCTCGGTAAACATTGTATAAACTGCTCGGTGTATACTATGATGCTCGGTGTTTATTGTTTGTTAGTGTCGATGATGCTATTGCATAAGAACACTTTTGGTTTATCCTGTCATCGAATTCCTTCGGTAATGAACATGCAAATTCCAATGGAACTCTCTTGAATTTTATCATAATTTGGATGACTGCCTCTTCTACCTTGGTTTGATCCTCAGTTGACATCTTGTCAAATTTGCCTATTTCCAGATTAGCAAGGTCTCCATTCTCAATTATATCTTCAATGACTTCATCTATTGACCTTACCTTGTTGTTGACCACCTTGAATTGATTGATGTCATCTTCATTTTCAGTGTCCTCAAGGTCTTCTCTACCTCTTACCAGTCGTCTCCTTTTTTTGGGTGCTTCAGCTGCAACCTTGGATCCTTTCTTTGCATAAGTCTTAGTCAGTGTAGCTGCCTTTCATTTTATTACCTTTTCTACTTCTTTCTTTTGTGGTGGTGAAGCTATAGTTGATGATCGTGTCCTTATACCTTCTTGTACTGGTAACTGCTTCTTCTTAGGAACTATGGGAGGAGGAACCAGTGTGGGATCTTTTTCTTCTTCAGACTTAGTTTCCTCACTATCATATGGCTTGTCAGCTAACATTAACTGACCTTCGGTTTCTTGTTCAACCAGTGTCTCCTTGGATGAGTTAGAGACATCTCCAAATCAAATAGTAAGATCTTTCTTCATCTTCTTTGCCCTTGTAGAAATTTTACCAATCTCTATGCCTGTAGTGATTCTAGATTTGGCCTCTTCATATGTGCTGAACCTAGTGGCAATGGGGTCTTTTGGTAATGCAAGTAGTGCATTAATAGATTTCAGTGCAAAATCATGGTTCATTTCATAACCCATAGGTGCCAACCATTTTGATCTAGGTTCAACTGCTTTTATCATAGAATAATCTGTCTACTACAAAACAAATGTCGGTCTCAAATTTTTCAACTAATTCCCTTGGAATTCTACTTCTTTGATGCATTTTGGTCTAAAATTCTTTGAAGTATGCATCAAATTTTATATTCAGTTTATCTCTTAACTTACTTATCATCTCAGTAATTTGTGTAGTTATTGGTTTATCTGATGTCTAGTTTACTTTACCAACACCAGGTACATACTTTTGTAGATAGAAAAATATACAAACAAGTAGTGATCCAAACTTACATGTGTTTGACTTCTTTGACCTTATAGTCTTCATGTTTTCCTGTAGTTGATGTAACAGTACCTCGGCAAGATCAACCTAGTGACCTTTCTCCACAATTTTGTATGCCATGTCTACTGCGCTATAGGGTACGCTGTTGAGTCTGCTTGATTGAAATATTTTGTACTCAATTACATGTGCTGTGAATTTAACTACTGGGTCTTTGATTGTTGAAATTTTCAGTGCTTGATCATCCCATTGAGCTCCAGTGTTCTTCTCAACATAAAGTTGTGACAAACTTCGGAAGGCTTTTTCCTTATCGGTTGTAGGGAGGCCAATAACCCTACTGATCATTTTCTTAGTGACCTCTATTGGTTTATCCAGCTAGAATTTTCCATCATGAAACCTACTCAATACGATTATGATCCAATCTATCTTAAATGCATGCGGATAATATGTGACACACGATAACCCTGATTCCTCAATCTTCTTGTATTCTTGTTTTAATTTTCCATTGGTGCCACAGAGTAGTTGATGTGCGACAATAGTTTCAAAGTCTCCTACTTCTCCAATTTTGCAATGAATATACGCTCTTACGTCTTCTTTCAATAAAACCCTATCAGGTATGCTTGAGAAAGCACCCATTGAATCTGTTTGTGATGCGACCTTGGGATGTGGCTTGAACTTAGGTTCATCAAAATTTGCCCTTACAATCAGATTAACTTCTTCCTCGACACTTTGTGATTTGCTAGCGGATGATGTAGATGCCATAAATTGATTTAGGGTTTCAGCTAGTAGTAGGTAAATAAAGTGTATGATAGCAAATGAACTTACTCGAAGTCTTCGAAGAGTGATGTCGGTTCAATCTACAGTATCCTTTAATCCTTGTGAAAATCTTTTAGCTCGAACTCTTCTCTGTGAAATATTCACTCTTCAAAATCGCAATGTAAAAATGAACTTTGTTTTGCGTGTAATTATAGACTTTTTTGATATTCCCACTCAAACTTTCATGCAATTAATGCTTGACCTAACTTTTGGTACATAACAGCTATCAGCTTAGTGATGATAACAATTTACTTGTCGCTTAGTTAACATAGGATTTCTCTATCAGTTTTCACTATTGTTCGGTTAACCTTGTGTAGTGATTACCGACAGGTAACTAACTCTCAGTCTCTCTTTTACCGACTATATAACATTATTAGCTCAAAACATATAAACCATAATGCATCTTTATTCATGTTGATTTGGTATTTTTACATCATGTATAAGGAACTAGATGTACGATGTGCTCACTATAAATATCAGTCCCATACATACCTTTGTCGCCTTAAGTGGAGTTACCGATGTCACCCAATCTAGTGGATGAGGTTTCACTGACAACATTACTTGACTCAGCATCCTCATTAGATGCCTTCTTCCACATAGTGTTCCTTAACTTCATGATATCTTCAATAGTGTGTCCACTCTCAAATACATGATTTTCATCTGGTGCTCGGTCTATGCAGTCCTTGCTTAAATGACCGACTTTATGATAGTGCATACATGCCATTCCAGTGCTTGTCCATCTTCTTGATTGTCCAATCCATCTCTTTCTATAATAATTTGCTGTAATGTGTCCATATCTACCACAAGCTACATAGTTATCCCATGTATTATAATCCCAAACATAAGAATTACCTTGTCTCTTTGGTTGATAAGGCTTTCGCTATGTTTTCTACTTAGGAGTCCATACTTGTTTCATCTTAACCTTACACTCTCGTGTAGTATGTCCATGTTTATTACAAGTATAGCATATTTTCTCCACATTAGTATTGTTAGCAATATCATTCTATTTAGCTCTACACTCATAAGCTTGGTGTCCAAACTTACCACAATAATAACAATTTCCATTGAATTTAGGAGTGGTAGGAGGTTTACCTTGTGCTTTGCTTCTACACACATTAGATGTATGTCCTGATTTTCCATAGTGATAGCATGTCAATGCTTTAGGTCTTTGACTTTGATTGTTTTTGACTTGTTCAGCTTATTGTGATGATTCTCCTTCATCAGTATAGCCTATCCTAGATCTACTCTCAAATATTCTTTGATTAAACAAAAATTCATCAATCTTCTTTAAACTATCCTCAGCCAGTTTCTTCATTTCATTGTGTTGCTATCGATTTTTCACATCATTTCTCAGCTTCTCATTCTCCTCTCTGAGTCTTGCAACTTCTTATAGGTTTCTTGACAATTCTCCATTTACTCGGTTTACCTCTTGATTCACAGTCATCATTTGATTAGATACTTGGAAGTGACAATTACTGAGTCTTTGTATTTCATTCTCTTTAGCTTGAAGTTGTTTAGTCATCTATCTTCAGTCATCAATAGCCAGATTCCTTTCTTGCTCAGCTTGTCTAGCATTGTTCATAGTCTCAACCATTCTCACCATTTGAGATTCTTGACCTATTTGTAATGCTTTCACTTGATCAAGTAGGTGTTGATTCTTTTCAGAAAAATCAGTGATTATGCTTTCAGATCCATCAGAGATGCTTCGAAAACTAGATCCAATATGCTCGAACATTTCATCAATAGATTCTTCATGGTAACCGATCTCATTTTGTAGAATAGCTAGGTTCTTCCTTTCAACTAGTAATTTTTTCAATCCTTCCTTGGCTTGCTTGTACTATTCAATAAACATCTGCATCTGTATCTTCTGATTCTCAATAGTCTTATCAAGCTTATATCTCTCCATGACTTATATCTTTACCCTTCAGTAGTTAAACTATTCAACAAGAGAACTGTACTCTGATACCAATTGTTGGAATTAGGAGAGATAGGTACTAAGAGGGGAGGGGTGAATCAGTGCCTTTGAAAACTTTACTTGTAAACCTTTCAGATGTATGATTGTAAACAGTGATAACC
Organism: Chamaecyparis obtusa; assembly: GCA_027943335.1. Taxonomy (NCBI): domain Eukaryota; kingdom Viridiplantae; phylum Streptophyta; class Pinopsida; order Cupressales; family Cupressaceae; genus Chamaecyparis; species Chamaecyparis obtusa. The sequence goes on from BSBK01001910.1 coordinate 273,571, forward strand.
TTGCAAAATAACTTGTATCTAATTGCATGTATAAATCATCCATTTAACTTATGAAAGTAAACAACATGAAATCAAAATAGCAATCACATAACACAAGTATTTTGGTAACGCATAAACCCTTTTTAGAAGGTAAAAACTATGGTGGGGATGACACCCATAAATTCTTCACTACTGCAGATAGAAAAGGTTTTCCTATTAGGGCTACAAGTTTTGATCACTTCTGGTGATCTTACCCTATTAGGAGTAACATGTTAGATCAATTAGATCTACCTAGTTATAGGATTTTAACAACACTAATGAAGTGTGTACTCGGTTAAGATATTTATCCAAAAACTCTAGTATAATTGTTAGAAAGCAATAGGCAATTATCTACTAATTGATAACTCAATTGTCTGATATAGATCTATAAGTTATGAATGTATTTCACCTTTACTGTAATCAATCGCTGCTCTGAACCGCTCCGTAGCCTTTTTTGATTCTGCTTAATCCGGTATCTTCTGCAATCTGCTCTGTTAACTAATAAACTTGAAGTTAGGAAAGTGCTTCAAGTTTCTCCTTGATTCATATATCTGTTCTCACATCAGTTCACATCATAAATGATGTAAACATACATTTATATAGTGATCTTCTTTTGCCACTTTAACAAAATTAGGTTACACAACTTCGTCATAACCCTAAGATCTACGGTGTACAAAAATGACCTAGATCAGACTATTACATAAGATATACATTACATTTAATGAATATCATAACAATAAATATTCCTTGATCTTGGTAAAACATTTTTTGATCTATTGTAACCGTTTGCATAGAAGAATGTGCCATTTCAGATTACTATGCCATTTTCTGTGATCCTTGGTAAACACTGTATAAACTACTTGGTGTATACTATGACACTCGATGTTTACTATCTGTCAGTGTCGGTGATGTTGTTGCTCGGTAAACTGTGTAGTACTCTGTGTGTAAGCTTTATCAACTAGTTTATCTTGCTCCTAGTTACCGATTTGCTCAATTTAAGTGACTGACCGATATCAATGATAACCTTTGATACTAATGACAACCTTGAATGCTCAATAGAGATAACAATAATATCAATTACTTTTCCTATGTAGACAATTCCCTTGCAAGAAATTCCTCATACTATTTTCTTACTCCATCTCCTTATGGTTTTGATAAGCTTGGTAGGTGCATTCATCCTACTGCAAGTTACACTCAGGTTGCCTACCATCAAACTGCATCTACTCTTGAAAGTTTGGCATTATAACTTTTATGCTCATGTTATCAACATATTGGAGATAATTTTGTGAACATCCATGTTGATTTTGTATAAAAAAATCCTTCTTGAGCTTGTTAATGAGCATACACAGGTTGTCATGGAGTTTGAGAAGGGGTGGGTGGGTGGTAAACATGTGGAACTTGTTGTGTACTTGCTTCTACATTATTATTTTGGCTCTTTTGGGTAAAACTAGCAGTGTATATTTCTTGATATGGTTGATGGGGAGGTGAAAACACAAAACCCTTATGAAATGGGGAATGATAAGCCATGTTTCCATAAAAAGAAGACATGCAACACCTATATAAGCTGGAGAATTATGAAAAGCATTAAAACCCATAAAAAACTAGGTTTTATTTTCACATACCAAAAATTGTATCTACTTAAAACTAGTAGATATTCCTCCAGAGTTGCCAGATGTGTCTCTTTGCTACCTCCAAAGGAAAAAACTACTACTGTACACATCAAATGACAATAATATAAGGAAAAGTTGGGACTAAAAACATTCCAAATTATTGTACTGAGCACGCTAAAAATTGTTATCATCTAAATAGTGTAGCTCTGTTGAGTGAACTCAAGCCTACTAGTGAACACAAAAAAGCTTCCTTGTTTGTGGGCTTAGATAGTGGAAGCTAACATCTTTAGAAAGATGGTTCTTATAGTACTCACCTAAACTTAAACTAAGATCTTTGCAGAGGAAAGGGTTAAAAAGATACATAGAAATGAAATTTAACTCCTAAAAGGTGATGCACCAAACTGAATCTTTAAGACTCAACAAATATCTAACACACAACAAAACTAGTAATGAAAATCTATAAACCACAACTCAATAATGCAATATTTGCATAAGGAATTTTTAAGAAGGCTAAATTAGCATTCCCTAAAAGGAGAAAACTTCCTCACATTTTATAACCAATTCAATACAAACTTTCAACCTGCAAATATTATATACTTATGTAAAAGACATCAATTTGTGATACAAAAATATAGAAAAAGATAAGGCACAAGCTATAAATTACAATCCAAAGGTGTTATAAATCTGTATAATCTCTCTAAAATGGGTTACTAAAAGACTTTGCCTCTGTTAAGAACTTAGGAAAAGTTACAAAATAGCAAGCAAAGGGAAGAAGATTTTTTTTTACAAATGAGCCCTCAACTCATACTTATGATTTTCTAATCCAACTGCATTACAAATACCATTGTAAATACCCCTCATAAATGAAGTCATATCTCTCACAAAAACTAAAAAATGCCTCTAAAATGCAATAACTCTTCAAATCTTAACAACTGCATCTTACCCAAAAACCATTAGTTTATTTCACTTTGTCTTTCTCTTTTCCATTGACATATGTTATCTTGATAGCCTCATCAAATATTGGGGTAACTCAAAAACATTTCCACTATTGTACATCGTTCTACCAATATGCCCATTGACATAACTCCCTCTGATGTCTTCATTCTATATGATTTACATAGGTTGTGCCAATGTGTTCATCGTACGTCGGTGGAACCCAAAAGTACTTACCCCAACAACATTAGTTATGTCAATGATATTAATTGGTGAAGCCCCCACTGATAAAATAATCCCTTTTGGGCATCCATTGGTGTAAGTCTTACCAATAGCCTCATCAACCATCAACAAGACAAATAAATTCATTTGCCACCAGTGTATGTCCTACTGATGGAGCTCATCGGTGTAAGTCAGACAAATAATCTTATCGAGTGTAGGGATAGATTAGAATGTGCTTCAACAATGATACATGCTATTCTGATGAGTCCATTGGCGTAAGTCATCCTGATGCTTTCTTACAACTTCTTCAATCCCTTTTACCGCTATAAGTTGTGCCGACAAGCTCATTGGGCTTTAGGAAAACTCCAAAAATTGTATGTCAACTTCCTTGGCTATTCTGATGGCCTCCATTTTCCAAACCTCTACCATTGCATCATTGTATCATCATTGTATGTCATGCCGATACTATTATTCCTAAGACTAGATTATTGAGAGGGGGGGTGAATCAGTAATCTACCAATTATTCAACTTTTTAACCTCTTAAACTTTACAACAACATTCACAAGATTAACTTAATAGAAGGAAATGAAAATCATAACCATAAGAACATCCACATAATAATGAGAATTTTGACACAAATATTTATCTCATGGAAACCCAATTTGGGAGAAAACCATGATGGGAATTAGTACCCACTAAATGATGCACTCTTCTGAAGTACGCCCTATGAGGAGCTTAACCCTATTAAGAGTTTACAACAACACTGTTAGGTGCTACCTGATTAAGAGATTTACCTTAGGCCTATTAGGACCTTTACCCTATTAAGAGTAGCCTTGTTAGAGGACTTTAGACACAAGTTAATGTGCCACCCTACTAAAGGATTTTCAATAAGGACCTGATAGGATCCACCTGGTTAAGGGATTTTGACTGTTTCAACTATTATGAAATAATAGAAAGAATACTATGTAGAATAACACTACCTCTACTTGATCAGATCTACCAAAGTACACAATATCTTCATGATACACTTAACTCTATCCTAGCTTGATCACAACTCCTACTTTATAACCACACTTTCCCAACACATGATCAACACACTTAACTTCCAACTTCATCCATTATATAATGAACTATCAAGTGTTGGAAACTGCAATTGAAGCAATTGTTGTATTGTCATTGATGTCAAACCTTAACTGGTAAGACTGTTGCTATCTAAGAAAGTACTATATCTATCGATTGATGAAAATGATTAGGGAAAGGTTGATAACAATAGAACCTAGGGAAAGGTTGAGTTATCTTGATACTTCAATGAGTACTTGATTACGTGGCACAATGATAAGACAATGCATTGTTTATCTAAGTAAGAAGCAACCTTGAACAAGTAGGCTTAACCAAGAAAAAGTGAAGAAATCTAGTTTAAGCTGAGTGATGTTAGTGTCGATGGATAGCCAGTATATGCCAAGTAAATTCAGTGTTGGCCGAACATCAGTTTATTACCAAGTGACAGTATTAGCTGAGTGAGATAGATTGAAGAGATGACTGAGTTGCATAGTGATGACCAAGGAGTTGAACATAGTATCGACTGAGTGTCAGTAATTTACATTTGAGGAAGAATTCAGATTCCTAGCCGACATTGTTGAATTCTTGGCTTATGTAAATCATGTTGACTTTATTTATAAATTGTATGTAGCATTTAATGCATGGTAAAACATTTTATTGTGATTCCATTAAGGAGATTGAAGATGTTCCTAGAAGGATGGATGAAGAACTTAAATGTTGGAAGGATTCATTGGATCTGACCTAAACCTAAGATCTACAGAGGAGATTAAGTGGCAAAAGGAAGATCTATCTATTGAAGAGATATAAAGAAAACCTAAGTATGAGGTTGAAAATAGGATGCTGGAGTTGTTGATGTTATTGACTGATAAGTCTAAGTAGAAAGGCTGAAGGTGAAAGAGTTGATCAGAGTTGTGATTTCTTGAAGGGATTTCCGAGAAGATCAGTGATGGAGATGGAAATGGTACTCAGCTAGTAAGCCAGTATATATGTGCATAATTGGATCTGGTAATTTGTAAAGTGAGTTGTATGTTTTTCAGATCAATACTACTACTACTTTCTAACCATTGTATCAGTCAAAATCCTTTAATCAAGGTTGACCTAACAGTCATTGTATAAATCCTTTAATCAAGGTTGCATTCTAATGGAATGTACTTAAGTCCTCTAACAAGGCACACTCCTAACAGGGTGGTTGAAATCCTTTAACAGGGTCACACCTAACAGTGTGTATGTAAACCTTTGACAGGGTTGGATTTTCACAGAGCTCACTTCAGAAGAGTGAAAATATCAATAACATATTACAAAGTGGTTTTTTCCAAATTGGGTTTCCACTATAAATCCTGGTGTCAAACTTGTTTGAATGTTTTGGTGTGAACATTTCTATGTTTTGCAAGTTAAATACTATTGGATAGTGGACTGCGTCATTATATATTTTTTATATACATTTCTTTAATGACCGAGTAGTGTTGGTTATTAGATCTGAGATCGTTGAAGTGTTTGAAATTTTTATTTATACGTCTGGACCTGAGAACAACTGATTCACCCCCCCTCTTTGTTGTTCTAAATCATATTAACAATTGGTATTAGAGCTGTTGGTGCTTACTCAGATCAAGTTTGAAGGTACTTGAAGCAAATGATCAAGATGTATAAAAAGGAGGTACCGAAGCTAAATAAGGAGAACTTCCCTGCATGCCAGAGTTTGATGAAACTATATCTAGCTGGTATTGGTGACTCAGTGAAATATTATGTTGAAAATGACTATGTTACTCTTGCTACACCTTTGAATGCTGAGGAGATGAGAGCTAAACATGAACACATCCAAGCAATGTTGAAGATTGCATCTGCCTTAAGCTATCTTGAATTTGAAGACATTAAAAACTACACAAATACAAAGAAAATGTGGGACACTCTTGCAAATATCTATGGTGGTGATGCAAATGTACTAAGAGAAAAAGATGAAAGCCTGAGAGGTAAGTCTGATGAAATGAAAATGCAAGAAGGTGAAAATATTGCTCAATATTGTGGTAGAATCAAGGAAGTAGTGAATGCTATTAGAGGAGCTAATGGAAATATTGATGATGAAACTATTATTGGAAAGGTTTTGAGAACTTTTCTTCCTATATATGCCATCATAATTTCAGCAATTCAAAAATCTAGATGTAACCCTGGTAATGTTCTAACTCTAGAAAGTCTTATTGGTAAGCTTGATGCTTTTGAGATTTCTAACTATGATAACTACACTGTTGCAAATGTTGAATCTACATTCAAATCACAAATGGTTCTACATAAGTCTAAGAAGGAAAAAGAAAAATGTGTAAGTGAGAGTGAAAGTGATACCGACACATCTGATGAGGAACTAGAGGATCTTGAAGTTCTTATGGCCAGAAGATTGAAGGGATGGAAAGACAAATATAAAGGTAAAATTCCTATCATATGTTTTTCATGTAACAAAGTTGGTCATATAGCTACAAGATGCCCTGACAGGGATGACAAGGATGAGGAAAGAGAAAGCAAGCACAAGGATAAGAGAGAAGACATAGGTTACCAAAGGTACAAGGACTACAAGGATAAAGGTAAGAAATCCTATTATATTATTGAAGAAGAGACTAACATTGATGATGATGATTTTGAAATTGAAGTAGTCTATGTTGCTATGAAAGATGATTCTAACGAGGATGAGAAAAATGCACTTGTTTCTTATGTTAGAAAAGGTGATAAATGGATTATTGATAGTGGTTGCTCACATCACATGACTGGTGACAAAAGTAAGTTTGATACCCTAGATCATTACAAAGGTAGAAGTGTTAAGTTTGGTAATGATGCACCATGTCCTATAAAGGGAAAAGGATTAATTAAGCTAACTAATAAGATCACTTGTGAAAATTCTTATTGGGTTGAAAGTCTTAACTATAATTTTCTAAGTGTTGCACAACCTAATAGCAATGGTTACCGCGTGGAGTTTCATCATAGAAAGGCTAAGATATTTGATGCCACTAGCGAACTGATTGGAAGTGGAGAACAGACTAAAGGTAATTTTTTCTATCTAGATCTATCTAAAGAGACATGCTTGATTGCATAATTTGATGATGTTTAGTTATGGCATAAGAGGTTATGTCATGTTAACTTTGATAATCTAGTGAATATTAGTAAAAAGAATAAAGTTAGAGGTTTGCCGAGATTGAATAAACTTGATAATGTGATGTGAAAACAATGTTAGTTGGGTAAAATGACAAAGTCTAGGTTTCAAGAGCAAAACCTTTACTTCTGAGAATGCTTTAGATCTGGTTCATACTGACTTTTGTGGACCTATGGATGTAAAAATCTATTGTGGTGCTAAATACTTTATTCTCTTTGTTGATGATTACACTAGGATGATGACTGTAATGTTTTTAAAAGAAAAATATGATGCATTTCAGTTGTTTAAGTGGTATTTGGCTAAGGTTGAAAAAGAGACAGGTAGAAACTTGAAATGTCTAAGATCTTACTAAGGTGGAGAGTTTTTATCAAATGAGTTCAATCTGTTCTACAATGATAGAGGAATCAAGAGATAGATGTTTGCACCTAGAACACCTCCACATAATGGTATAGCTAAGAGAAGGAATAGGTCTATCATGGATTGTGCAAGGACACTAATGATTGAGAAGAATGTTGCACAAAAATACTAGAGAGAAGCTGTAAGTATAGCTATTTATACCATAAACTAAGTACAAATAAAAAAAGGTACAAATGTTAGACCTTATGAATTATGGCACGGTTATGCACCTAATGTGAAATACTTTAGAATCTTTGGGAGCAAATTCTATATACTAAAAGATAATAGGAATGGAAATTTTGATGCTAAGAGTGATGAGGGCATATTCTTAGGTTATTCCACAAAGAGTAAAGCTTACAAGTGTTTGAACTCTAACACTAACAAAATTCTGGAAAGTGCAAATGTAAAAGTTGATGTATATGCAGAGAAAAATGAATAGGAAAGCAAAAGAGAACCTGAAGATTATAGATCTTTTGTTTATATGGAAGAAGGAGAGGCGAGTAAAACACTTGCACCTGATGCAGAGTCTTGGGTAAGCAATGTCGATCATCAGGAAGAGGTTTCCAAGCAATCAAAGGCTAAATTTGATAATCTTGTTGATGAACCTAAAGAGCAAGGAGAAAATAAATATGAACCTACTTTGGCACAGTATGTAAGAAGACATCACAAGCCTAAGAAAATCATTGGAGATAAAGAAACTAGAGTTCTGACCAGAAGCAAGTTAAAAAATCCTACATGTTTACTAAGTGAGGTTGAGCCTAAGACAACATGGGAGGCATTAGAAAATGAAGACTGGATTCAAGCTATGAATTTGGAGATAGACCAAATAAAAAGGAATGATACCTGGACTCTGGTGTCGAGACCAGAAAACAAAAATGTCATTGGAACAAAATGGGTATTTAGAAACAAGCTTAATGAACATGGACAAACCACAAGGAACAAAGCAAGGTTGGTATGCAAAGGTTATGCACAAGAAGAAGGAATAGACTATGGGGAGACATTTTCCCCTATAGCAAGATTAGAAGGAGTAAGAACTCTAGTTACATATGTTGCTTATAGAGATTTCAAGGTATACCAAATGGATGTCAAGTCTGCATTTTTAAATGGTATATTAGAAGTAGAAGTGTACATTGAACAACCTGAAGGATTTGTTGATCCAAACAAGAGAAATATGGTTTTCAAGTTGAAAAAAGCACGGTATGGATTAAAGCAATCCCCTAGAGCATGGTATGAGAGGCTGCATAATTACTTGATACAGATTGGATTCTCAAGAAAAAATGACACCACCAATCTGTACATGAAAGATGAAGAAGGTAAAGGGATTTTGTTAGCTAAAATATTTGTAGATGATATCATATTTGGAGGAAAAGATACCCCGTGTAAGAAATTTTCAAATGAGATGCAAATTGAGTTTGAAATGTCTATGTTTGGGGAGATAAAATTCTTTGTTGGTTTACAAGTCTATCAGATGGAAAAAGGTATTTTTATCACATAGTCTAAATATGTCAAAGAGATATTGAAAACCCTTGGTATGGAGGATTCAAGGCCAGTAAGTACTCCCATGGCTATTGGACATAAATTGTCTAAGAATGATGATACTGCTGAAGTGAACCAAACTCTATATAGATCCATGATTGGAAAGTTGCAATATGTTGTTCACAAGAGACTGGATATTGCTCTAGTAGTTGGGATTGTGGCAAGATTCTCTGCCAATCCTAAGGAAAGTCATATGATGGTTGTGAATATAATAATGTGATATTTGAAAGGGACATAAGACTATGGAATGTACCACAAGAAGCATGAGAAATTTGAATTGAGAGTCTACACTAAAGTAAATTGAGCAGGAAATGTTGATGATAGAAAAAGTACTAGTCGTGGAGCTTTCTTTCTTCGACAGAGATTAGTTTCCTGGACAATCAAGAAACAAAATTACATTTCCCAATCCACAACTGAAGCTGAGTATGTGGCAGCTGCAGTGAACTGTTCAAACTTGGTATGGATCAAGCAATTGTTGAAAGGAATGAAAGAGGAAATCACTAAACCAATTGTCATATACTATGACAACATAAGTGCTATCAACATATCAAAGAACCCAGTGATGCACACAAAGACCAAACATATTGATATCAAATATCATTATTTGAGGGAATTGGTACAAGATAAAGAATTCAGAATGGAATATGTGAATACAAAAGAAAAACTAGCAGACATATTCACAAAAGCTTTACCTGAGATGCTCATTAATATCCTAGAGGTAACTTAGGGGTGCTTCCCCTAACTGAGGCTGCCTAGTCAAGCTAGGAGCACTACATCAAATATGTTTCATAGAGTATCTGAAAAATTGATGAAGAAAAGGTCACACTTTAGGAGTGGCCTAGAGTAGTGAAAAGTACAGAAAAGCTGATAAATAAGTCATAAGAAAGATGACAGAGGGAGCAATAGTGTTACTAAGCTGACTAGATGATATCTACATTTGAAATATGCACGTTCAAGATGATGCTTTGGCATTTTTGTCAAAGAGGGAGATAAGTCAGATGAAAACACATGGAAGATCAAGTAAGAGAGTTACTATGTGGCTGGTCAAGCAAGCTAGGCTAAGTGATTCAGAATCAGAATGAAGCTAAGGATATTACAAATGATTATGATGCAAAGACAAGTCTTGGATTGATTGGTGAATCATGTGTTATTCATATTGTGTTGCTATCAATGCCAAAGAGGGAGATTGTTAGAAACTACAATTGAAGCAAAAAAGTACTATATCTATCAGTTGATGAAAATGATTAGGGAAAGGTTGATAAAAATAGTACCTAGGGAAAGGTTAAGTTATCTTGATACTTCAATGAGTACTTGATTATGTGGCACAATGATAAGACAATGTATTGTTTATCTAAGAAAGAAGCAAGACTGAACAAATCAGCTTAACCGAGCAAAAGTGAAGAAATCTAGTTTAAGCCGAGTGACGTTAGTGTCGATCAAGAGCTAGTATATGCTGAGTAAATTTAGTGTTGGCCGAACATCAATTTATTGCCAAGTGACAGTTTTAGCCGAGTGAGACAGATTAAAGAGATGACCGAGTTGCGCAATGATGGCCAAGGAGTTGAACATAGTATTGACCAAGCGTCAGTAATTTAGATTTGAAGAAGAATTCAGATTCTTAGCTGACATTGTTAAATCCTTGGATTATGTAAATCATGTTGACTTTATTTATAAAGTGTATGGAGCATTTAATGCATGGTAAAATATTTTATTGTGATTCCATTAAGGAGATTGAAGATGTTTCTAGAAGGATGGATGAAGAACTTAAATGTTGGAAGGATTCGTTGGATCTGACCTAAACCTAAGTTCTACGAAGGAGATTAAGAGGCAAAAGGAAGATATATCTATTGAAGAGATATAAAGAAAACCTAAGTATGAGGTTGAAAATAGGATGCTGGAGTTGTTGATGTTATTGACTGATAAGTCTAAGTAGAAAGGCTGAAGGTGAAAGAGTTGATCAGAGTTGTGATTTCTTGAAGGGATTTCTGAGAAGATCAGTGATGGAGATGGAAATGGTACTCAGCTAGTAAGCCAGTATATATGTGCATAATTGGATCTGGTAATTTGTAAAGTGAGTTGTATGTTTTTCAGATCAATACTACTACTACTTTCTAACCATTGTATCAGTCAAAATCCTTTAATCAAGGTTGACCTAACAGTCATTGTATAAATCCTTTAATCAAGGTTGCATTCTAATGGAATGTACTTAAGTCCTCTAACAAGGCACACTCCTAACAGGGTGGTTGAAATCCTTTAACAAGGTCACACCTAGCAGTGTGTATGTAAACCTTTGACATGGTTGGATTTTCACAGAGCTCACTTTAGAAGAGTGAAAATATCAGTAACATGTTACAAAGTGGTTTTTCCCAAATTGGGTTTCCACTATAAATCTTGGTGTCAAACTTGTGTGAATGTTTTGGTGTGAACATTTCTGTGTTTTGCAAGTTAAATACTATTGGATAGTGGACTGCACTGTTATATGTTTTTGATATACATTTCTTTAATTACTGAGTAGTGTTAGTTATTAGATCTGAGATCGTTGAAGTGTTTGAAAGTTTTATTTATACATCTAGACATGAGAACAATTGATTCACCCCCCCCTCTCTATTATTCTAAATCATATTAACATCAAGTCCACCACCTTAATCAAGCCCTAAGTCTAAAATAGATTTGAATTTTAAATATCTCGTTTAGATCCAATGTGCCACAAACCATCATTCAATGTACAAAAAATATTCCCAAGACCGCATTAACCCATACAATTAATTACATAGAATTTTGTGTCAAGGGGTCAAACACATTTTGACCAAACTCATGCTTCCTCTAGAATGTTCTCCAAATGCTAGTATCAAATAATTTGATTTCATGTCATCACCTCCAATCATGAGGACATGGCACCAGATCATGACTACCTCAACCAATTCCACCGCAACTGCAACCTCAACACCAATCATCGATCAAAGATTTATCAACTGTCTCTCAAGAACATAAACACTTTAACCTTTTAACAACTATGACTCTTCTCACCGATCACCTATCGTGTACACTAGTCACTCAAATTAGTTGCAGTTAACAACCTTCTCCTGTGATCGTGCCTCTTAACTTATCATAGATTTGACAAACCAATCAAATCACCTATCACCTGTCACTAATTGTTATAGCAGTTGCACTGATAGCCTTCATCTGATCATAACTTTCTTATCGGTCAACATCAACAATAGAGGTCATTTATTTAACATTCAGATACATCCCCAAGTCTCTCATAAGGATTGCTACAACTAAAACTCATCACAATACCTTGATCATCATACTTATACTTAGCAACATACTAGGATCAATAGGTCAATAGTTGACATAAATGAGAACCCAACAACTGATCATCATGAAATCAAATATGTATCATGACAACACCAAAAATCACTTAACATTACTATAACCAACAATGCATCAATTATGTCAATAGATACCTTTTACCCAAACTGCCTTGAGTCTTGCATCAGGCTAGGATATTCTGATAAGTTCATTAGGCATCAGTGAACTAAAAAACACCTACCCTAATGGCACCAATTATAATGATGACCTTTTTCTTTTTTATTTTCTGATGTCATTGACATAACCTCACTGATATGGATATTTTCCTTAGCGCTTTTTAGGGAAAATAAACCCTAAACACAATTTTCTCTTTCAATTTTTTGTCATGGAGAGCTCTGGCCACCACCTGAAAGGGTTTATTGGGATTCTATGGTATTTGTTTGAATCTTTCTGAATACTTATAGTATAGATATGGCACTTATCCACAAGTATCTTCATTTGTAAAGTTAAAAGGTTTCTTTAATGCTTTTCCCTTTTTTGCCTTTGTAGAAAATAATGAATGCTACATGTGTCTTCTTTCTCATGGCTGGAGCTATATCTATATCTATGTATTTATGTCTTCCTCCTTCTATTTGGGCTCCCATGGATGACTTCCCTTGTGATTCTGAGAGATTTAAATGTTGTCCTCTAGTTGAATTCAATAAACATTGAAGTTTAAAATTGATAAACTATCTAACCTGAAGCAGATGATACTATTTGAATAGTACTTGTTTTCTTGATTCCTGGGTTTTTGTTGCATATTATTTGCACCCCTTTTGCATGGTCAATTTTAGCATTTGAAGCTTTTAAAAATATTGAGCTCTTTGTATTTGGTGCCTCCATTATACTTGTTTTCTATCCTATAGCATGTTGGTCTCTACCCTTGTGGGAGCCACATTTTACTCCACGTGCTACAAGATAGACACTTGTAACTGCACATGAAACAAACATGTTAGAAACAAATGCATACTTTTTGGTGTATGTGATTATTCAGATGGCTTGTTTCTTCTTTAATGCACAATGAGATAAATTTCTCCATGCCTAGGTGAATGATCATGTAAGGTTGTAGCTAGTCATTGCTTAGAGCATTACTCTAGCACATTGCTCATGATGAATGCAGGAACATGGAGCACTAAGGATATAGGAAGGGTAAGTAGACCAGGTAGAAACAAGATAAGGCAAACTTGAACTATTCATACAAGAAATGACTGGTTATCCTCCCCACATGCACATCTATTTTTATTTATTTATTCATGTATGTATTGATCATTTTCTACATTGAATAAGAAAGAAGTCAATCTCACAGATTGTGTGAGACAAGATCTACAATTTACATTCAATAAAGATTACTTTTCTTAGAATAAATTTATAAAATATTTCCTTATGTTTTCATGCATCTGGATTTATGCAATGACTTGGTATCATTTAACCTATTTAAGTTATTTCATTGAACACATGAATGCAATGTAGGAAAGGTAAAAATGACTCACTTCTTTGAAACTGTTAGTGGGCTCTACCTAATTAAGCCATGGGAAACATTTGGTAATAATTTGGTGACATCTAATAAATGTCTTCTTGCTAGACATAATGATCAATTTTCTAGGCTATTCTTTGGGCACATAGTCACTTGAAACACTCAGAAATAGACTCAAATCATCCTTATACATGGCTATAACTCACTTGTGATAGATTAGAAAACCAAGGAAAATTATTGAAAGAAGGAAAAACTTACACTGAAACTACTCTAACTATGTTGGACAACTCTTATGAAATTAAAAGAAAAAATTGAAACAACCTATACTAACCGACACAAAAGCTGGTCAAACAAAGCCATTGATTGGCTTGCCAAAATAACATCCCTTTCTAAGTAATAACTGATGTATGACATGATTATGCATTACAAAAGGATATAAAGAATATGAAAATGTTCAATAAACCACTACAAAGCTTCATGAAAGATGCAAAAAAACTCACTTACACCCATATTTGATCATGCCTATTGCTCTCTTGGACTAGCAAGGTGAATTGGAAGTGACAATTTCTAGCTGCATCTCTAAACTCAACTTCTTCTCTAATTGCATCCTCAATCTTAGATGCCAACATGCACTTTGGTACTTCAATGACCTCCATAGTGGCAATAAATATGATTGGACAACCCATTGAATGAATGAAAATTGGCTTCCCAATGCTAGCTACCTCTCTTTCTTTCTATTTATCATGGTTATCCTACTTCTTGGTGGAGTTTGGGTAGGAGAGAACATAGTTCAAATGACTTGAAGAAAAAACATTACCTTCACCTTGCATGATTTCATGTCAGCTTGATTCCTCCTCCATGGTCAAAGGACCATCCTCTTTCATTAGGACAACTGATAGCTCATCAAATTTATCAACTCATAGAAGGCTCTTAGGAAAAAAATGGTTTTCTATCATCAAGCTTCACACAAAAATACTCTACGATGCTATCAAAATTATCCTCCTCAAGGTTTTCATTAGCTTCCTCACCATGAAAAGATTTTCCTGAACAAAAAGTTCAGGAACCATATGTTGTAAACTTGTTGATAATGTAGTTAGAAGCATATCATCCTTATCTTTCTCAACAAAAAAGAGTATTTCATTAGCCCAAACCATGACATCTTCTCCTTTATCATCCTCCTCTCTTGCAGTCAATGGAAATGCTTAAAAAATAATCACCCTTTCATTTTGCTCAAAAAAATTAGGAAGCTCATCAAATAAATTTGTTAGCACCTCTTGCCCAACAACTTATTCTTTCTCAAGCACCTTCTATTTCAACTGGTTCTACTTCTCAATCACTTCTAATAGATCTAAATTTTTCTTCTGAAACTCATGCACAATTATGTCACTATCTATAAGTTTTTCCTCCTCTATCCCCTCAAATTCCTTGCTTTTATCCCTACACCAACTCTCTTGGTAAACAACAGGTCCTCCAAGATAAAGGAAAATAGTGGTAGGATGAGGAGGCCTACTTAGTGGATGGTTTTTGGAAATTTGAGGAGCCTCCCGAGGTAAACAAAAATTCATGAGATAATTGTTCTTGAGGAATGGACTGAAACTCCTTATGTATAGTGTCTTGCAATGGGTGATGACACTTGAAACTTGAAATTTTAAATTTAACATCCTTTCTTGGGGATGAAACAAGTTGACCTTGCTCAAAACCTAGAAATATATGCCTAGGAACCTCCCCCCTCATAGTTGGATTCATTACCTCAAAGATGGTGTTATAAAGCTGGGACCACAAGGAATTGATCGAGCCTCTAACTTTTGATCTCTAGCAAGAAATAATATCAATTGTTCTTCCTTTGCAATAAGTTACCTTGCAAGAGATTCCTCATACTATTTTCTTTGCAACTCCATCTCTTACTGGTTTTGATAAGCTTGGTAGGTGTGCTCATCCTGTTGCAAGTTACACTCTCATTGCCTATCAATAAACTACATCTTCTCTTGAAAGTTTTACATTATATCTTTTATGCTCATGTTATAATCATATTAGAGATAATTCTATGAACATCCTTGTTGATTTGGAATAGAAAGGCCTTCTTGAGGTTATTGATGAGCATACACAGGCTTCCATGGAGTTTGAGTAGGGGTGGGTGGGTGGTAAACATATGGAACTTGTTGTGTACTTGATTCTACATTATTATTTTGGTTCTTTTGGGAAAAACTACCAACACATATTTCTTGATATGGTTTATGAGGAGGTGAAAATATATAACCATCATGAAATGGGGAATGATAAGCCATGTTACCATAAAAAGAAGACATGCAACACCCATATAAGTTGGAGAATTATGTAAACAATTGAAACCCAAGAAAAACAAGTTTTATTTTCACATACCTACAATTGTATCTACTTAAATCTAGTAGATATTCCTTGAGATTTGCTATATGTGTCTCTTTTCTGCCTCCAAAGGCAAAAACTACTACTGTGCACATCAAACAACAACATTATAAGGAAAAGTTGGGACTAAAAATAGTCCAAACTATCCCACTAGGAGTGCTAAAAACTATTGTCACCTAAATAGTGTACCCCTATTGAGTGAACTCAAGCCTTTTGATGAACATTGGAAAGCTTCCATGATTGTGGGCTCATATATTGGAAGCTAACCTCCAGAGAAAGCTATTTCTTATGGTACTCAACTAAACTTACTTAACTAATATTTTTACGGAGGAAAGGGTTAAAAGGATGCATAGAAATGAAATTTAACTCCTAAAAGGTGATGTACCAAACTAAATTTTTGAGACCCAACAAATATCTAACACACAAAAAAACCAGTAATGAAAAGCTCTAAAACACAACTCAATAATGCAATCTTTGCATAAGCAATTTGTAAGAAGGCTAAAATAACAATCCCTAAAAGGAGAAAAACTTCCTCATAGTTTAGAATAGATTCAATGCAAGTTTTCAACCTGCAAACACTATAAAATACATTAATTTATGATACACAAACATAGAAAAAGATAAGGCACAAGCTAAAAATTACAGCCAAAAGGTGTTACAAATCTGTATGAACTTTGTGAAATGGGTTACAAAAATACTTTGCCTCTGTCAAGAACTTAGGAAAAGTTATAAAACAACAAGCCAAAGGGAAGAATAACTTTCTTACGAATGAGCCCTCATCTCATACATATGATTTTCTAATCCATCTGCATTATAAATGAGCAATAAATTCTGGATCAAATACAGTCAATTAGACAATTTTTGAGCCCCTCAAAGGAGTTTAAAAAGGCATAAAAGTGGCCCCAAAGTCATTCCTCACAAATATCATCATAAATACACCTCATAAATGCAGTCATATCTCTGATAAAAAATAAAAAAGGCCTCTGAAATGCAATAACTCAAATTTTAACAACTGCATCTTACCCAAAAACCATTAGTTCATTTCACTTTGTCTTTCTCTTTTCCATCGATATATATTATCTCGATAGCCTCATCAGATATCAGGGTAACTCAATAATTGTTCCACCACTATGCATCATTATATCGATATGCCCATTGATATAACTCCCTTTGATGTCTTCATTCTATGCGATCAACGTAGGCTGTGTCGATAGTTTATTGGGCATTGGTGGAACACGAATGTACTTACCACAAAAAATAGTAGTTACATTCATGAAATTAATCAATGAAGCCCCCACCAATAAAATAATCCATTTTCGGCATCCATTGGTGTAAGTATTATTGATAGCCTCATCGACAATATACAAGACAGATAAATCCCTTTGCCACCAGTGTATGTCCTGTTGATGGAGCTCATCAGTATAAGTCATATTAATAATCTTATCGGGTGTAGAATGTGCTTCAACGATGGAAAATTATATGCTAATGATTCTATTAGTATAATTCCTCTCGACACTTTCTTATAAGTGCGTCAATCCATTTTATCACTACAAGCTATGGTAACAGGCTCATCGAGCATTGAGGAAACTCCAAAAATTATATGTCGACTTCCCTAGCTATTTCAATGGCCTCCATCAGCCAAACCTCTGCCAATGCGTCATCCTATCAATGTTGTATGTCATGTTGATACACTTTTACCCAAACTTCCTTGATACTTGCATCGGTCTAGGATATTCTGATAAGTTCATCAGGCATTGGTGGAACTGAAAAATACCTATCCTGATGGCACCATTTATACTAATGACCTTTTTATTTTTTATTTTTTGATGTCATCAACATAACCTCACTAAAATGGGTTTTTTCCTTAGCATTTTTAAGGGAAAAGAAACCCTAAACACAATTTTCTCTTTTATTTTCTTATTGTGGAGAGATTTGGCCATTGCATGCGAGGGTTTGTTGGAATTCTATGGTCTTTGTTTGAAGATTTATGAATGCTTATGGTATAGATCTATCACTTATCCATAGGTATTTTCATTTGTAAAGTAAAAAGGTCACTTTAAAGCTTTAACCTTTTCTGCCTTTGTAGAAAATAATGAATACTCTATGTATCTTCTTGCTCGTGGCTTGAGATTTGTCTATATCTTTGTATTTTTGTGTTCTTCCCTCTATTTGGGCTCCCATGGATGACTTACCTTATGACTCTGAGAGGTTTAAATGCTGACCTCTGGCTGAATTGAATAAACATTGAAGTTTAAAATTTACAACTCTCTTTCTTGAAGTGGATGATACTATTCACACCCTGTTTGTATGCTTGATTCTTGGGTTTTTGTTGCAGATTATTTGAAACCCTTTTACATGGTCTATTTTAAGCATTTGAAGCTTACAAAAACCTTGAGCTCTGTGTATTTTGTGCATCCATTATACTTGTTTTCTATCTTGTAGAATGTTGGGCTCTACCCATGTGGGAGCCACATTTTACTCCACGTGCTACAAGATAGACACCTGTAACTGCACATGAAGCAAAAAAGTTAGAAAAAAATGCATACTTTATGGTGTATGTGATGATTCCAATAGCTTATTTTTTATTTTTTTTTATGAATAGTTCCTTCTTTATTAATTTAATATAAAAGTTACATATTCACAAAAAAGGGGTCGGGGGACATAAAAATCACCTCGCAGAGTTCACATGGCAGAAGCCAGAAACAAAAAAAAAACTATTCATAAATTTTTTTTGGCATAAACCCATCAAGCTGTAAGAGTGGTGCCAGAAGGAGGAGGATCTTTATCATCAGAACCCCAAACATCATTGGGATTGACAGGAGGGTTAGGAATCGACCAACCGTCATCTTCAACATCTTTCTCTTTCTCTTTCACCTAGGGTGAGGAAATGGCCAAAGCCAGGTGGGGAAACTTGGAGGAGGTGGCAAGAGGCCAATTAGAGCCACAACAAGTACCAGGAGCATCAGGAGGGGCAGACTAAGCCAGAGTTGGAGACCACCCATAAGTATGGTGAGGTGGAGAAGCCGAACGATGCCGCCAACCATTGTCACCACCTCTATGAGAGTGGTGGCAGGGAGCCTGTGATCATGGGGTACGGGAGCAGGGAGCCGAGGAGCTATGCCCATGGAGGCAGCCTCTAGGAGGGGTACCTTCAGCATAAGTGACATTAGGAGGGACCCAAGAAATAGTGCAGGGAGCGTTACCCTAGTGATTGAGCAACTCTTGAAGGTGAGCCACCTCCAGAGCCACTTTATTTGCTTGAACCTAAATTTGCATCATAACATTATTATATATGCAAGCCTTGTTATACAAAGCAACATTCATATCAAGAAAGCTGTGAGAAAAAATAACAACATTCCTATCTTTCCAAAGAGTGAACAAAATCTCCATCCTGAAAGTATGCCAAATCTAGGTAAACTTGGAAGGAAGTCTAGGAGAATCCCCCAGGATAATCATATGCTAGGAGAAAGGCTCGGGCCTAAAGGGTTTGAAAAAATCATGAATCCACTGCCAATACTGTTGAACTCTCCTACAAAACCATAAGATGTGTAACAAAGTCTCAGGGTGACCATAGAAGGGACATCGAGGGTCATGAGCACCCAAATGTTTGAGCCTAGGCCCTACAGGAAGCCCTTGGAAAAGTAGACACCAAGAAAAAAGAGCCATCTTGGGCTCCGTAATGGCAGCCCAGACAGTTTGAAAGTGAGAGCTCCAGTGATAAGTGGAAGATTGAAGATGCCATCTCTAGTTAAGAATGTCCACCATGGGAAGATGGGGAGACAACCATCTTTAGCCCATCCTCGGCTTGTAATTGCTGAAAGGAGTGGTAGGATACCATTTCCAATCCTTCCACCAGGGCCGAACAGTTTGTATACTAAGGTTATGAAGAAAATTATTAAGAAGCACGAAAACCAACATATCAAAAGTTTGACAATCTGTGCAAGCCAAGTGGAATTGTACCTACATATCCTCCCAAGAGTGGAGACTAATAGTGGCCCTAGAGAAGAGGTCCTTGGGAGTTTGAATGCCTCATTTGAAAAAATGTAGAGTATTGGCCCCTTGACTCTTAGCCAGAGGGATACCTTGAATAGAAAACAATGGGGACCACTAAAGGTTCTGTTGATTGAAAGAAAGCTCATTGCGAAAGCCATCACCATCCCATCGAAGCTAGGGATTAATAGCTTCCTAGGCTTTCCAAATGCTCTTAATGATGAAAGTACCCTAAATATGAACATGCTCCTTCATAATGAGAAGGGTCTATAGACCAATGCCCTTCCAAGTTGGCCTGTGAATAGGGAATCCTGAAGAGATGTAGTGCCTGACAAGGATCTTCTAGGCCTCATCACCAGTAAGAGCATGAATAATCCACTTGGCACACAAAGAAAGACCTTGCTTCTGAGTGGAGAGAAGGCCAAGGCTGCCAGAGTCTTTGGAGAGACATCAATAGTCCCGAGAAACTCTATGGAACCCATGGCTATTGGCTCCAAAGGCCCAGAGAAAGTCTTTGAGAAGGTGTTCCAGCTTGAGATACGAGGCTTTAGAAATAGCCTAGTAAGAGGAGTAGTAAACATGAGTAGCAGCCATAACTTTGGAGCAAATCTAAAATTTCCCTACAAGGGAGAGGGGCTTGCATATCCAATATTGCAACCTTTTCTCAATCTTGGTAATCACAACATTCTATAAGTCCACAATGGATCCATGGAAGGCAAAGGGAATGCCTAGGAAGTAGAAGACTTCCCCATGTTGGACCCATTCTCAGTCAAACTTAGCAAGCTAGGGAGGGGATGGAAGGAAAGACTGTTTGAAGAAAAGAGTCTTATGCCATTGAATAGAAGATCTAGAGGCTTGACAAAAGGTGTCTAGGCACTGTAAGGCATTAGAGATATTTTCCTCATCCTCAATAAGAGTGAGAAAGGAGTCATCAACAAAGTGACCATTGACAAGCTAAGAAGAAGAACTAGGTAGAGAAATGCCCTGATCCAAACCAGAGGAAACAAAATTGGCAAGCAAATAACCAAAGCCTTCAGTAGCAAGCACATATAATGCAGGAGCTAGCAGACAACCTTGCCAAATGAATCTAAAAATCCCAAAGGTATCAGATTGAGACCCATTGATAGTAATGCACCTAGAGGCATCACCAAAAAGCATCTCTACAGACTACAAGAAATTAGGACCAAAGCCAAGAGCTTGCATCATGGCAAGAATGAACAGCCATTCAATGTGGTCATACACTTTAGCAAAATCAATCTTGAGAAATAAAGTGGGCTTCTTAGACTGACGAGCCCATTCCATCCCTTCCCAGACAACAATAATGTTTTCAAGAATATACCTAGACTTAATAAAGCCAGTTTGCTCGGGGCGAACAATAAGTGGAAGGAGATGTATGTTTTTGAGAGCTAAAGCCTTAGCAATTATCTTGTAGGAGACATTTAGCAAGGTGATGGGCCTCCAATTGTAGATATCCTCAGGATTGCCAACTTTAGGTATGAATTTGATATTCCCTTTATTAATGATAGCACCTAAAATTTTATTATGGAAGGCCTTGAGGTAAACTTTATGTAGGTTAGGTCCTATAGAATTCCATAAGTGTTTGTAGAACTCACAGTGGAAGCCATCACATCTTGGGGATTTTTCATTAGCCATAGAAAAGATAGCTTCTTTAAGATCATAGATGGTAAGAAGTTTCTCACAAAAGGCCCGCTACTCAACCGCTATGTGGTTTGGAGTAACAACAATACAAGCCTTAAGAGCCTCCTCTTGAGCAATGAAATTTCCCTACGAAGCAAACACTTTTTCATAGTGTTGAACAAAAGCCTGAAGAATGGTAGGAAGCTTAGTAAGGGTTTCAAGTCCTTGTTTGATCTTTTGAATACCAACATTGGTATGCTGGGCCTTGAGAGCATGAAAAAAATCCTTAGAGGCTTTATCGCTCACCTCCAACCAATGGAGGTGAGTTTTTATTTGAGCTCCATGAGAAACATAGGTGTCTGCAATATGCTTCTCATGTCAAAGCTGGGAAAGCTTAAGCTAAAGCTCACTGTCAAAGGGGTTCAACGCAAGCGCATCAGAAGCATTACAAAGAGCCTTAGTGTTAGCTTCATAGGCATGTTTCCTATAGCAAGCCAACTGACGGCCGTAAATGTGAATAAATCTCACAGTATAGTTGATGGCATCATTCCACCACTGTATCCAACCAAGGTGATTGTGGGGTCAAGGCTCTAAATTCCAAACCTGAAGAATGTGAGCAATAGTGGAAGCATGTGTCAGCATAGACATGTTGAGAAAAAATTAAGTACAAGAAGCCTGCTTGGCAGTGGAATGCCAAGTGATGGAAAAGGAAATGGGGAAGTGGTCTGACAAGGTCACATATATCAAAGGAGTGACAGGTAGGCCCCAATCTTCAGAGAAAGAGACAAAAGATTAAGCAGTTATCATAGCATGATCTAATCTCTTAAATATACAGTCAGAACCAGCTCTGAAATTAGACCAAGTATTCCAGACCCCACCATATTGGAAGCAGTTAGCATTAGGATAAAAAAGTCCCCACACATCACCCAAGTAGCAGGAGGCAAGTTGTCTGCCAGCCAACACCATAGCTGAGATCTTTCCACAACATCATTGGGAGCGTAAACATTAATGATGCCAAAAGAATGGTTGTGAAAAGACAACAAGATCCAATTGACACGCTGCATTGGATCAGATCCATGCACAATAACAGAAGAGTGAAGGCAAGGTGATATAATAGTAATGACACCACCCTTGATAGCTTCATGCTGAGAAGAAAAAACAATGTCATCTGGCCATATGACATGACAAGTAGAATTAAGCAGGAAACCAAAAAATTTCACTTCCTATAAACACAAAATATCTAGACTATGAAGTCTGCGGTGGGTATCATGAACATAGTACTTTCTAGAGAGGTCAATTAGACCTCACACATTCCAGGACAAAAAATTCATAAAAACTCTTGCATGTTTTCCTCATCCCAAAGAGAGGAGAAACTATTCTGCAAGAAAGTTGGTATTGAACCAAAGCTGGGAAGTAAATATCTAGAAGAGATAAATTATCATTTTTCTGGGTCGTCCACACATCCATCAGGGCTGCGAGACTGACGCAGAGACTAAGAAGAAGTAGATGGCATGGCTCACAGTGTGAGCACCACCTCTAAAGTGGTAGGCCTCATAGCTGGAGCTTTCCCCTGAATAATAGGGTGTGAAGTAGGTGGAGCAACCAACAACGCTTCGGCAAAAAGAGGGTACTCTCCAGTCGGAGGTGACACAGCTATAGAAACAATGTGTGCCATCTTAGAGCCTGAGGAATTCTTGCCTTTTTGCATAACTGTAGTCCATTCTTCTTTTTTCCTAGCTTCTAAGTTTTTGATGGGTGCTTCCTTTGGCAATGGCTTCACTCGAGGGGTGACCAAAGGGCAGTCCTTAATCTTGTGTTCCACCAATTGGCACCTATAACAGGTGTTTGGTAGGTTCAAATAAAGAACTTTTTGAGAGATGGTGAGGGAAACAACATGGATCTCAACAGTGTCTTTGAGGTCCCTAGAAAGGTCAACCTCAACACAGACATGCTTATGAGGGCGGGCATTAAAAAACTTGTCATGCTCCATGACAATGATTTTGCCAAGGGTTTTGGAAATAGACTTAATAAAAGGTCAGCATGGAAAAGGGAGACCAAGAAACTCAACCCAAATGGGAACCCTAAGTTTCTTGTCATCCGAGACAGTGAAGTCTCGAGACCACCTCTGAAAAATAAGCAAGGAGAACCTAACTGTGCAGGGCTCGCGACTAAAAACAACTTCCACTTGGGAAGGGTTAGCAAAACAAAATAGGAAAAAACCTTTGGTGAGGTTTTTTGCACTATCAAGGCGGACCCCATGAGGGGTCCAGCTCTTATTAACCCAATCTTTGAGGATACTTTCAGGAGGAGTGTGACCCACAAAATATCCAATCAAAGTATGCTTTTCTAATCATTCACATGCATAATCAAACTCTTGCAGATTAAGAACAATGTCAGGGTTACCTCGTGAAAGACCTTTAAGATGAACTTGTGAGGATGTTTGTTTAGAGGAGGCACCATGGCTTTCCAAAGCTTAAACTCAAGCACTAGCATCAACTGTTGGGACAAAGTTGGTCGGAGCCATACTAAAAGCTAACCCTAATGCAAAAATCTAGTAGTAAATGTGGTATGACAGATGTAAAGCTTAGAGAAAAGACGCATACATGAAGCCGTATGCATGAAACCCTAGAAGAGCCGAAAAATTCATCATAATCTTTCCAGCTTATTTCTTCTTTAATGCACATTGAGACCAATTTTTTCATGCCTAGGTGAATGATCATGTAAGGTTTTAACTAGTCATTGCTTAGAGAATTGCTCTAACACATTTCTCATCTCAAAAGAGGAACATGGGGCACTAAGGAGCTAGGACGGACAAACATATCAAGCAACATCAATACAAGGCAACCTTGAATCATTCATATAGACAATGACTGGTTACCTTCCCCACATGCACATCTATTTTTATTTACTTATTCAAGTATGTATTGATCTTTTTTTGCATTGAATAATAAAGAAGTAAGTTTCACGACTTGTGTGAGACAAGATGTACACTTTACATTCAATAAAGATTACTTTGCTTAGAACATATTTGTAAAATATTTCCTTATATTTCATGCATCTAGATTTATGCAATGAATTTGTATCGTGTAACCTATTTAAGTTATTTTGTTGAACACATGAATGCAATGTAGGAAAGGTAAAAATGCCCCACTTCTTTGAAACTGTTAGTGGGATCTACCTGATTAAGCTATGGGAAAAATTTGGTAATACATAGTATAACCTTTCACAACATATTCCCATATTTCAAATGGAAAAGATTTCAAGTATTGTTTCATCCTCATCTTTTGTACAGTTTGTGCCATCAAACTTTGGTACTTTGTAACCTCCTTCTTGCACCATCCCAAATGTTCCTCAAGAGGTTAAGCTTCTCCTAGAGGAATCTTTATCCAATACCAATTGTTGAACATGTCACAAGATTATGAGGTGTGAATTAGTCTTTATAAATTACTTAAAAGTTTTCAATCATGAAGTCACATCAATTATCTTTTGTTGGCAAGTAATGTTTTTGGAGCATTAGGGATCACTTAAGGGTTGTCATTTATGGCAAAACTTATTTTGGAGTGATCACATGTAGAGAGTTTTGGTACTAGATTCACAATCATGAAAATGACTAAGTACAAAATTAGGATAACTGTATACTGTGTTATAGTTTTGGTTAGCGATGATAATGTATGATGTATTATGGCTTGCAAAGTTAGTAGAAGAAATTTTGGGATATGTAGGACCTTCAGTTAAGGTCACATGTGTTTTGGTGATCAAATCCATGAGATATAGTGTTGTGAAGGTATGCAAAGATAGAGAATCAGTTAAATAGGACATATGAACAGTGGCGAAGATTGAGGCAAGGTTAGTTGATATGGAAACGTGCTAAGTCAGATAAATGTTGTATATTGCTGATACTTTGGTATTATATGATCATTGACTCTATGTTGATTATTTGCATAAGTATTTATTATGTTTTGTGTTGTATTTGGAGAGCCGACTAGATGGAAGAATTAGTATAATTATAGAGTGCTTTATGAAAGCAATAGGTGTGATTGTGATGATGATGTGAATTTGAGAGTACAGAGAAGATGTGAGATTAGTGTTTGAAAGAGCTATAATTGGAACTATCTAAGCATATGAAGTGCTTGTATTGTTCATTTTTGGAGAACACTTTGTGACAATATTTTGATTGTAAGAGCTGTAAGCTCACCACCTTTAATAGGGTTTTTGTATACCCCTAAAGGGTTTTGTATTCCTCTAACAAGGAAATGTACTATGTAATAATCATCTCCTAATAGGGCTAGATCTCCTAACAAGGATATAATATTTTAGTGCATAGTTATGGGTACCATCCTCACCAGAGTTTTACCTTGGCCAGGGTTTCCTCGAAAACAAATCATGGTGTCATGAGTTATGTGTTGTGCATTTATGTTCTTTTCAATTCAACATTGTTATAGTTTATTTTCAATTGGTTGAAGTTTAAATTGAAGTGTTGTAATAATGATTCACCCCCCTCTCAGTATTACCTAATCCTAACAGCTTAAGGATATCAGAATGGATTCAAAAAGTTTACAAGAGAACTTTGAAGTAGCACTTGATGACCTAGATAAAGAAAAGGTTGAGAATGGAAAATTGAAATTGAAATTGAGAAGAGCAAAAGGTTTCATCAGGAAACTAAAGGAACAACTTGAAGTCTCAAGAAGTCAGAAACAAGACATTATGGACAAGATCAAAGAGGATTCAGACAATGACACATCAGACCAAGTAAAGAAGCTGGAACAAGAAAAATAGTAAATCAATCTTCTGATGATTAAAGAAGTTCAACATGAAAAGGATGCAAGAAACAAAGTTGAAGAGACACTAAAAGAAGCAAATGTGCAAATAGGACAAATGAAGACTGAACTTGATCACTACAAGGATAAATGTCAGGAATTGGAGAAGTACAATCAGATCATTAAAGGAGAACTCACTCAAGCCAAATTGCATATTGAGAAGTTGCACATGAGCAGTGATAAGATTAATGAAAAAAGAGAGAGAAAGAAACCTAAAGGAGACATGACTAGAATCAGATTCAATGAAGGTTAATGTTCCAAGACTAATGAAGAAGAAAATGAAGCAAAGACTAAAGAAAGGCCTACTCATGGCGAACCTAAAGAAAAAATTAGAACTTTTAGAGGTAGATGATTTGGATGCAACAAAGTTAGACACATGAAAATATATTGCAGAGGTAAAGGCCCTTTCAAACCCTTTTTTGGTTATTGCTATTATTTTTTAGATTATGAACACAAGAAAGAAGAATGTAGAAAACTAGATCAGTCTAGGTATAAACAAGATTATGTTAGAGAAGAGTTAGCAGCCAAGATCACATGCCATAAATGCAACAACTATGGGAATAATGCAAGGTATTGTAAGCTACAATTAAATCAGGATAGAAGAAGACCTCCTACATGTTACAAATGCAACAACCTTGGATAAATAGTGAATTTTTGTAGATACAATGGAGAGGACAATAGAAGAGGACCAAGAGAACCAAGAGGACTACCTCCTGTGGTTATAAAAATGAATGTTGGTGATAGTGGTAAAATTTTTATTGAGTATGTGAATGAGTTTGAGAATCATTTCAAGAAATCATAAAATAAAGAGGATGACAAGATATGGAAGGTGAAAGATTTCAATAGGGAATTAGTTTAGGGAGAGATGGTAGATGATATTGTGTCTTCACATGATGAGTTCTTTGAGACATCAACCTAGAAGGCCGCATGACCTTAGGGGGAGCATTGGATGTGGATAACAGATTATATCCAGCCCCTGATTATGTGGAGTAAGCTCATGTGATCTTAGATTTGGTGTGTACAGACACTGTGGAGTTTATGTTTGAGAGTGCAACACTTGGAGATTCATTTTCCATGTTCACGAGATTTATGTTGACTGAACAACATGCGAAGTTGAGCTACCTATGATTAATGAAATTACTCAACTTGCAAAGGATAAAAGATCTTGTAGGATATCATTCAACACCATTTTATAATCAACAAGCAAGGAGAGTAGATTTGTGAAGCATTTCAGTCATCTAGTAGATATATTGTGTGATCGCTTGAAGCAAAGTTCTGGATTTAGCATGTTAAAGGTATTTAGACTTTATACTCTTTCAAAAGTTATGGATGCATCTGTAATCTTTGATGTTGTGGATAGACCTAGGTATAAGTTTAAGAAACACCTATTCAAGTCTTGTGAGGATGATCTGGAAGGAGCATTTTCACAAACCCCTTACGACATGTTGCATGTCGAGGATATTAGGGCATATATACATTGCAAGTATGAGATCATAGGAGATGTAAATATCTATAGTGAATTGGATGGAATGATAGAAGAAAATAGTAAAATAGTAGAAGAGTTTAAGTACCTAGAGGATCAATCTATCATCAAGTTAACCCTACTAGCAGAATTCACTGAAACTGAATGGTTTTAGATAATCCTTAGTAGAATCCATGACTAGTTTATATGGATTGGAGAAAAACTAGTAAAGATATGTACTTAAATGATTCATGAAATAACTGGATTAGATAATGATGGAGCCCTTCTAGTAGTAGATAAGAATATAAGAAAACAAATGGAAACCCTAACCCATTCCAAGTGGGATAAGAGAGCTATGACAGTAAATGACATCTATCATCAAGATGTGAGGTTGGTAGCTATGATATTAGGATACAAAATGTTCTATAGCAGTAGACCTAACTCAGTATCAGCTAGAGTTATCATGATGACATATAGAATGGTCAAGGAAAGCAAGAAATATAAACTATGTGAAGTTCTTGCACAACAGTTTTTAGAAAGTGAAGGTTATAAAGAAAGACAGGTCTAAGGCATTCAGGTTTGGATCACTATTGGTTCATATGTACATTTACATTGAGTGCAAATTCCCTGGCATGCACCCTAGAGCATGGAAAGATGATGTAGCTACTAGAATTCAAATCTCTGAGAGCTACCGAAGACATGATAAGAATTGGGTAGATGGAGAATTATTTGCTATGACCAAAATCCTACAAAGGCATATGAAGGAAAGATATAGGATACCTAAAGATCTAGTTGAGAAGTATAAGGACATTATCTATTTCATGGTTGAAATTGATTGTGTGTGCTTTGAGGCAGTGGAGCCTAGGAAGAAACGGTGTTACCCTATCCCGAAGTTACTTCTAAGGTTCTAACTATGCAAGTAGAGCATGTATTAGTAGTAGAAATAGACCCTTCTGAAGAAAGATAGGGAGCATATAAGGAAAAGTCTGAAAAAGTCAGAGAAGAACAGGAAAAAGTGACAAGGAAAAGGAAGATTAATAAAATAGTTGAGGATATCACTATGAAGGTAGGAATCACTAGGGAGCATATGAAGAACATAAGGACAAAGATGATAGAAGCATCTTCGAGCATGGAAATTGATGCACCTCCTCCCTCCAAAGTAGAAAAGATAGAAAGTTCTATTCCTAGTGTGATAGACTTATCACTCACTCCTGAGAAAACTATAGAAGAAATTGTACCTGTGAACACTCCTAGAAGATCTACAAGATCTACCAAACAAAGCAGTCCTAAGAATCAGAAGGTAGAAGTTGAAACAAAGAAGAAAGAAGAAAAAGTAACTAAGAAGGAAGAAGAAAAAATAGTTCAGAAAAGGCCACAAGATTTGTGGAAGCTAGACATTCAAAAGTTGAAAAAGAGAGTGATAACATATGGAAATATGAGGACAGTAGACGGATCCTAGGAAAGGTATGACCCTAAAAATCAGACAATTATTGAGGATACTGTAATTGAGCATTTGTTAGTTTTCAAGAAGAACTTGTTAGAGATAGAAGGAGGCATTCCTAAGGATTTGTATAGAAAGTTGGAGATTAGAAAAAATTTGGCACAGTTTGAAGATGAGGATATAAGAAATAAGACCATTGAAGACATGTTACCTGTTGTTTCTATACATGAAAGGGAGAGAGTCATCAAAGAGTTGAAACCTTTGTTTAGGACCAAGGCTAGACTGGTGAAAATTATGACAAGAAAGTACGATGAAGTAATAGAGGATACTCAAAAGGCATTGGATCAAATTCTAATGAGTGATGTGCCTAAGAAGACTTCACCTCCCAAGGTTACCAAGCCTACACCTTTGGGATTAGGAGAAAGTTCCAAGATAGCAAGAGGAAGTGAACAAGCTAGCATGCAACTAGACTTCTTTATCTTTGGTGTGCCTATGACCCTTGACACCTTGCATGATGTAAATGACCCATTTCTGGACAAGTTAGATAGTGCGATGATAGTTGAAGAAGAAGGACATATAGAGGAAGAACATACAGAGGAAAAACATGAAGAGAAGATACAGGAGAAGGAGATTCAACAAGAAGAAAATAAGGTAGAAGAGATAAGAACATAAGAAGTAGTTAGGTAAGAGTGGAGCAAAAGAAAGAACCAAACACCTCCTCTACTCTATTGTTGGCAAGTATGGCCAAACCAGTGAGCTAGATGTGGAGATCATGGATGAGGATGAACTCATGAGGTCATCCTTCATGAATTTTGTTAAGGAAAAGGAAAGGTCAGTGCAAAAAGGAGACAAAAGAGTAAAGGTGATTTATAGGGCAGTGGAGATAGTAAATAGATTACTCCCTACACCTATTGTTTTTCAAGGAAACAATGAGGTAGAGAGCCTAGCCATGGCATTGGAGAGCTTTGACAGTCACTTTGAGTCACTACTGAAGACCGCAAAGGATAAGGAAGAGAAGAGTTTCTTGGAGAAAAAGTTGAAAGAAGTTTGTTAGTCCATTACATGGGACTTGGAAATTCTAAAAGAAAATACACTTAAGGATAAGAGCTATGTAGCACAAGGTAGAAATATATACAGTCACTGCATAAATCCTTGTAGATATGTGAAGAACATTGAAGACATCATAGCCAAGGATAGAGATACACTTGATAGCTTGATGGATAGTTGTGAAACATCTTCAAAAACTATGGTAGAAATGGATAAATAGACATCCAAGCTTTTGGATAAAATAAGTGTCCTGAATGCGGAGAAAGGGAGAGTAGCAGAAAAATTTGGTTTGCTGAAGAGTTTAATAACTCCTAAGCTATTAATGCTTGAATCTCATCTCTCAAAGATGAAGAAAATAGAAGGATCAATGTCTATACCCACCGAGCTGAAGGCAACATAAAAAACATCCTAAGCACTGAATGGACTATTCCATCTCAGTGAACTTTTGATTAAATCATAGGTTGAGGAAGTGAAGACCTTGGAAGATTCTTTCCAAGACATTCTAAATTTGGTGAGTAAGCACTAAGTCTTTTTGTGCTTAGAAATTTTGAAGTTTTGCAAGTACCTTTGCCATTGCTATCAAAGGGAGTGGAAGAGAAGAGAAAAATGAAGAGAGGAAGAGAAGAGAAAAAGAAAGAAGAAGAAAAATAAATAAAAGAAATAAAAAAATAAAAAGAAGAAGAAAAGAGAAAAAGAGAAAAGAAAAGAAAAGAGAAAAAGAGAAAAGAAAAGAAAAGAGGAGAATATAATAGAAGGAAGATAGTGCTTTGACACTTAGTCATTTTTCGCTAAGTGTTTCCATCAATGCCAAAGGGAGAGATTGTTGGCAAGTGATGTTTTGGGAGCATTAGAGATCACTTAAGGGTTTTCATTTATGGCAACACTTATGCTGGAGTGATCGCATGCAGAGAGTTTTGGTACTGGAGTCACAATCATGAAAATGACTAAGTATAAAATCAAGATAACAGTATATTGTGTTACAGTTTTGGTTAGCGATGATAATGTATGATGTATTATGGCTTGAGAAGTTAGTAGAAGACATTTTTGGATATGTAGGACCTTCAGTTAAGGTCGCATGTGTTTTGGTGATCAGATCAGTGAGATACGGTGTTGTGAAGGTATGCAAAGATAGAGAATTAGTTAAACATGACATATGAGAAGTCCTGAAGATTGAGGCAAGGTTAGTTGATATGGAAACATGCTAAGTCACATAAATGTTGTATATTTCTGATACTTTGGTAATATATGATTGTTGACTCTATGTGGATTATTTGCATAAGTATTTATTATGTTTTATGTTGTATTTGGAGAGCTGACTGGATGGCGGAATTAGTATATAAGTATAGAGTACTTTATGAAAGTGATATGTGTGATTGTGGTGATGATGTGCTGATGTGAATCTGAGAGCAGAGAGTAGATGCGAGATTGGTGTTTGATAGAGCTATAACTGGAACTATCTAAGCATAGAAAGTGCTTGTATTGTTCATTTTTGGAGAACACTTTGCGATAGTATTTTGATTGTAAGATTTGTAAGCTCACCACCTTTAACAGGGTTTTCGTATACCCCTAAAAGGGTTTTGTATTCCTCCAACAAGGAAATGTACTATGTAATAATCAGCTCCTAACAAGGCTAGATCTCCTAACAGGGATATAATATTTAAGTGCATAGTTGTGGGTACCATCCCTGCTGGGGTTTTTCTTGGCCAGGGTTTCCTCGAAAAAAAATCATGGTGTCAAGAGTTATGTGTTGTGCATTTATGTTCTTTTCATTTCAACATTGGTATGGTTTATTTTCAATTGGTTGAAGTTTAAATTAAAGTGCTGTAATACTGATTCACCCCCCCTCTCAGTATTACCTAATCCTAACATCTTTAATCTAAACATCAATGATACATAAAATAATAAACAAAAAATAATGAACACCAATTTTTTATATGGAAAGCCCAATGTGGTAAAAAATACAAGGTAAAAATAATTCACTATATGAATAACAAAGTATAGTATTATTTTAGGCTCAAGGCGAAGGTAGCTCACTACTCCTAATTTGACTTGCTTGCTAAGGAAAAGATCTTAGGGAAAGATACAAGTGACTTGCAAGATGAGACACTACTTCGGGGAAAGATGCAAATCTACACAATTTTTCCAAATGACTCATTGTCTTCAAGTAGGAACAAAATAAGATGAATTGAAATGAAAAAATCTCCAAACAAGAAGTTGTTCTTGAATCACTTTCTCAAGTGACAAACTAGGATCTTAAAATTTGATATACTGAACAATATGATCATGAAAGAACTCACAATATAATTGTTCACCCTTCTCTACCATAAAATATTCCACACGATTCATATTCAATCCACACATTAAAACACTAAAATGATCTCCAATATATAGCAACCTACTCATTAAAAACTCACAACTAGGTATGTCTCAAATAAAATAAATATAATTCAAACTAAATAGGCCACACATAAAAATATGGTGAATGCAATCCACTTCAAGAGATAAAGGGGACCCAAATACATTATAACACATTTTTCTAAGATTCTTCAAATGGCCTGCACACAACAATACATCCTCCAAAGTTGGCATCAAATATAACATGCAAATAAACAATATAGCATGAAATTAGTCATACCAAAACATCGTGTGATGTAAATAACTCTCTGTTGATTTTCACATGCCATATTACCACCCAAAATAACACCCACTTTCAACCTTCAATGCAAATCCAAACCAAAATAATATGATCCAAATAGGAAAACCAACTGAGTTGGCTAGAGACTGATACAAAATACAATGTTGAGAAATGAAACATCACAACTTCTCTTGCATAGAAAACTAATACCTAAAAATTGAATCAAAACATTCCACAAACATTCTAAACATGTCCTCCAAACCACACAACCAGAAATAATACTACAAAGTAATGTGAAGCATTCTCTAGACCAATCCTAATAGACATCCATACTATCAACAAATATAAGTACCAATCACATCAATTTGACTACTGAGGACCTATAAATATAATAGTGCAACATCCATATAATATAGACATTATATCCAAAACTGCAAGCATACATCTTCAAATGCAGAGGAATGCATCACATTCTCCCATATATACTTCAAATACTCTTTCTTGTATATTCCAACTTTGAATACTATCGCCTTTCATAAACAATACATACTCACTCAAGATAATTACCAAAGAACATATGATCATCCAAATATTTATTCTTGAACCTCCATCCATATTAGGTTGACATCAACGACAACACTAAACTCATATTACTAACAATTATGCTTTACCTCACAATTGATGTTTTTTTTAGTGTTGGGGGACAATTACTTTGATTTAAATTTTATCATCACTTAATTATAATGATGATAATAGAAATGATGGATAGTAGGTGATGAAACATAAGTGCAAGTGCAAACAATGTTGTGATGGTTACAAATAGATTGAAAATTAATGATATTTAAGTTTAGAAAGTGAAAGATTATAAAATAAGACATAAAATCTAAAATACATTTGCTCTTTCTGAATTATTAAAATAAAATAAAATAAAATATACTATAATTAAACTCAATTTAAAATAAATTAATATTTTATTAATTTGATAAATAAAAAATAAATTGAAAAAATACAAAACAATACAATTTTTTTCTTAAATTTTTTATAAAAATAAATATAATAGACTTCTATCATTATCTTTCCTTTTCCAATGGACTTCTCTCCTTATTGTTTCACATGCACATACTTTTTGTCACATCTTTCACTATTGAGTGTTTTTTAATAAAATGTTGATTGCACAAGTTTAAGAAAAAGTAACCATGGGGAGGTCTGGTATTTCACATGTTTAGATTATGAAATGAAAAAGGACTGGCATATGTGTTGTCCACATTAAGCAAGGAAATAACTTACCTAGCAACTGGAACTTCCAAAATAAGTAATATTTTCACATCATAGAAATAAGGTGAAATCCAACATAAAAATATGAGTGTGGTGGGGCAAAACAATGGCATGATGTTTACTATGAACAATTAATGCCACATATTTCATGTCTCATATATGAAAAACCTAATATAAATTTCATTTTCTTTCTACTTTATCACTGAGGACAAGCCCAACAAACAACCTGCATTGGCAATCCATATTTGGTTCAGAACCGTACTTCAATATTCCATGGACAAGAAAAATTGTTTCACATTCATGGAAAACCAGTTATGTAAATTAGGTTAGCTTAGAAGCAACTCTAAGGAGTTGGACAAGAAAATATAATGTTCCCATGGCCCACTTTAATTAAATTTATCACATCACGTGAATATTTTAGTTCTATAATTTGAAGTCTTCTTCGTTGGGAAATGTCTTTAGCGGCAAAATTTAATTTAAAATCAAATCAAAGTCTACATGTAGGCCTATTTATGTTTCGCTTTATTGGCAATATTCTTTTGAGTTTTGTCTTGCTTTTATGCATTTGCTGCAATGTTCGCCATGGCATTTATGTATAATCTATATAATTTACTTCATAAATATATATTGAGATAGACACATGCAATGATAAATTGCATTAAGATTGACAAATGCAATGATTAATTCGATTAGGTTTTTAATTTTTATTTTTCTAATGGATTTCTATTGTTGGTGATGAAGAGTGTGTTGTAACTTGTGGTTGATAATTAGAGTAAAATCTATAGAATGCATTTTATCAATTCTTTTATAAATTTATATTGTTATTTTGGGCTTGTTTTTGCAATTAGTTTAAAAATAATGTCTCTATATAGCCTAGTTTTGTGTTAGTGTAGCTTTTTACAAATTTATATTGTTATTTTTGGGCTTGTTTTTGCAATTAGTTTAAAAATATTGTCTCTATATAGCCTAGTTTTGTGTTGATGTAGCTTTTTTTACAATCAGCTCACATCTTTAGCATTTCTATCTTGAGTAGATGTTATATTGGAAAATCAAAATGTGGCATGTTATGTGTAGAGGGAAGATGTATTACTTCCTCTATAACGAGTCAAACCCCCTTTTTAAAATACAATATCTAAGACACAACAAGAAAAAATACAAGAAGCATAATATCTATGCTGATATATGCAAGTGCAAATGCTTTCCTATAGTGTTTCCAATGAAATATTCTAATATCACTTCCTAAGGAGACATTTAAATATGAACTAATGGCTTAGAAATGTATATAAATGCAAGATCCCATAATGCTCAAGTTAACGTATTTTAACATGTAGGATGATGGGTTATCATTAAATGTTTGATATCATTGACTCAAGAAACAAGATTTTAAAATTTAAAATTGAGTCAAACTAGGACACAACATAACCTAGCCAAAGGTGTATGACCACGTCACCACATGTGTGCGACCTTCATCAAAAGGGTAGAGATCCTAAAGGTAATTAGGTTAATCATGTCTATGACATGGATAAATCTTTTGTGAGTGATTTGTTTGGAATTAGGGTCAATTCATGTTGATACAAAAACATATTGAATACTATGTGATTTGAACATAATTTTGCACATCCTCTTTAGTATCTCCATCTATACACTTAACTTCACCGAACACACTATAACATAGTTTTCATGCATCTATATAGAACAATATCCTCATACCTTAGTTTACAATCCTCGTATACCACTACACAACATTGCTTACATGCATATTTGTGTCTATTCAAAACCTGCATGTGTGACACATAGAAAGTTAACGGCTGCATGCTATGCTTCCATATACTTGTTCCACCTATTGGCATTTACACCACAAATAATCAAACAATTCACACTATATGTATTGTATACATGATGACATTCATACCACATGATGTTCCTAAAATAGAACTAACACCATATGTGAATGAAACATATCTGCATCCTATCCATATCCTCGCTATAACATACACATTTGACGCTTATCAACATAACTATGAAGCCTAGCTAACAACCTAATGAGTTTGACTTAAAAACTAGACAGATGAATCCTAATAGCAATATATGTGTGTGTGTGTGTGTTTTACATTGATATCTAGACATTTACGTTGATATATATAGACATTTACATTGATACATGTTTGATTTTTGTGATCTATACATTTGTTTATATAGATCTATATATATAGATATTTTCAAACTAAAAAAAAATCAGTGCACATGTGTAGTCATATGTTTATAAATAGATACATTTAAATCAAATTTCAATTTAACTGTTCGTCTAACTAATCAATCTTTAACTAATTAATCAATCTAATTGAAGCCTAATTAATTAATCTAATTGATGTTCAATCTAATCAATCTAAATTAATCAACCTATTAAAGTATGACCCCTTAAGCCCTATTATGCACCCTTAAGCACTATCTAGATCAATTAATTGAAAAATAATTAATCAATCTAATTGAACAATCTAATCAATCAAGTTAAAATTAATCAAGCTAATATATGCACCCTTAAGCCTATCTAGATCAATTAAACTTGAACAATCTAATCAATCTTTAAAATGTTAACTAATCAATCTTTAAAACCTAACTAATCAATCTTTAATTGATGTTCAATCTAATCAATCTAAATTCAATTTACCTAGAATCAATATAATCAACTTATAATATAGATCAATTAATTGTGTAGGATTTGAGCAATATAAATCCACAAAACCTGAAGATCACCTGCATACAACAACCTGTTACAAGGAAGTAGAGACAAGTAGAGGGCAAGGGTTTGACTAAAAAATATGAAGAAGAAAATATCCTCAAATAATGAATGAATAAAATATACAATGGATCATCCTTATAAAGGAGATCGAAAGCCTTGAAAGGCAAACCCTAGTGCATGTAATAATTAGTTTAATTATTACATGACTAATACATGCAAGTTTATATTTAAAACAACTAGTGCATGAGTTTAAAACAACTAGTGCATGTGTGTTTAAATATAAACAACTAAAACAAAAGAGTTGACATCTTAAGAAGGGAGTAAAGTTTAATTAACATAATTAATACTTTACTCTAACACCCCCCCTTAAGATGAGCAACAATGCAGCTACAAATAATACAAGAAGAAAGCAAAGGAAACTACAGTGTTGAAAGCATAAAACGTGTCCGAGCAACATGGCCTGATGAGGTACCCAAGTACAAAAGAGGGTTTCTATAAAGCGGAAAAATAGAGAAAATCACATGGGAAAAACTCTACTCCAAAAGGAGACAAAGACTAATCTGAAGGACTGAAGAAGCCTCCAAAACTAAGAATGTTCTAGAAAATAAGAACAACAATGAACATGTAGAACATCACTGAAGCAAGAAGATGCAAACTTTGTCAAGAAGTAACTACTGATCTGAAGATCCTCCACTAAAATAGAGCATGACCTGGTAGAGAAGACTATAATCTGTATGAGTGCCCTCAAATGACACTACTCGAATCAAGAGGAAAACAAAGGCAAACAACTGAACTTGAAGATACAGATGGTATAAAATACCAAAGCCTAAAGAGTTGATCAATGAAAGATGAAAGAGTGCCTCTAAAAATAGGAAAGAAAGAGTGTCTATATGGTAAATGATCCATCTCACCGAAATGCATAGGTACCCAGCCACTGCATCCGCCTAGTACATAGGAACAAATACTGAATACATAGCTCACACTATCAAACTAAGGAAGTAGAAAAATGATCATTAGAAAACCCCCCATAATGCTAACAAGGGAGAGGTGATAGGTACACTAAAAATAATGCCAATAAGAACTGCATCATGAAGAACCAGGAACATCGAAGGTGCAGTGAAAGTACAAACACAAATAAAGATACCCTGAGGATAATGTCGTGGAAGGAACACTCACTTGATAAAGGTAGATGGAAAACAAGGGAAAACATCAAACCCCCCATGGCACTTTATAATGGAGTGCAAGTACAAATAGCACAAACATGTTCAAGATTCCAAGCATGCAATAGAATGACACTTTATCTCAGTGCATGTGCATAAAAGAATTCTACAAAAGTGAATTATACATTGCTCAAAGAAGAGGGAAGGCTACTGAAACAAAAGAACAACCTAAGAAGAGCCATCCCCTAAAGGGAAGAGATCTCAGGACCTGAAACATCCAAGATATCACCAGATTGCAAAAATGCAAGAATTTGAATAAAATGTACCTGGAGAAGAATCTGGAAAAATGACTCACATAAATGGAAAGATCTCAAAACAAGCTTTCCAATGATATCTCACTTTCCCAAAATGGAGTCCGAATGCACAATAAAGAGCTTCCGGAGTGCAAAACTAAACATCTAGCTTTGACAATAAAAACACCATAAAAAAAGAAAAATTAAAAATTAAAACTCTAGATCTGGATAGAGCTCGCAACCAACTTTTTGATGATATCTCGTTTGCCTGATTTCGACACTGTTTGCTCAAGTTATGAGCAAAAAACCACTGAGTGTTCTGGAGGGCCCAAAATCGCGTCTAGATGTGCTGACGTCAGCACTTCACAAGCTTAAAATTAATGGCCAAATGGTCGTCGCTGCATATGAGGCCCCTGGTCGCCATATGACCAGGGGCTAAAATTGCATTCGCCTAGCTTAAATTTGATGACAAAAAAAAAAGAATTTTTTTTTTGTAAAATCGCATGCGTGTCTCGGGATTCGTGCCAGGGCATACGAATTTTTGCCTTGATTTGCATGCCAATTTTTAGTCTTGATTTGTGTGTCAAATAGTAAAAATTTTGTCTCATTTTGCATGCCAAATACAAAATTTTTTTACCTTGATTTGTGTGCTAGTTCATACAAATTCACATCGAGAAGTGTGCCAAGTTGTTTGGTATAAAAAAACCCTAAAATGCAAAGTTGTCCAAATCAGATGTATTTTATATTGAAATAGAGGTTTTTGGGTACTGCGAGCTCAACGGTGAGGTCCATTTGAGCTCAAAGTGCACCAAAATTTAGGGACCCCTAATTTCAATTAAAAATAACTTTAAAAGCCCTAATCTGAACTAGATGATTTTCTTATCTCTGATTCCTTCAAACGCGAACAAGTTGTAGCAGATTAGGCTCTCATACCATGTAGAATTTTGCAGCATAGATCTAGCTATAAGAAAAAGAGAAAACAATACTTGTAGGAATAAAAAATAGAGCTGCACAAAATAAAAATATGATTGATTACATTGTGCTCAATTTATTAATTGCAAAGCAAATCATAAGGATTTATACAAAGTTTATTCACCGCATAACATAAGAAATCATGGTGAGTTGCACAAGAATAAACTACTATTCTCCTCTAATTAGACATGCATGTAGGAATCATCCTCAGTCACACTGTTTGAACTGAACATGAATAGCCTCTCCTCCGCAAATAACGGATTAGAACAAAATGTCAAAATAGTGATTAGAAAAATCACGCAATAGAACTGAAGGTGAGAATCAGAGTTAGAATTAAACATAACACCCCCCCTTAATTCTAACTAAGGAGAAAAGAAAAAACTAAAGAAAGGAATGAGGAAAGAGGGAAAAGCTAGTGGCAATAATCCCCCTCAAAATTTACAAAAATAGAAAGAAAAAGAAAATCTCTCGTGACAAGAAAATTGTGGACATTTTTCAAATGATAACTGTCACAGTGTTGAATGAAGTTCAACTCCTCTAAAACCAAGATGAAGTCCATGATCAATCTGCATGAGTGCCCTTAACAACACTACTCGAACAATGAGCAGATGGAAAACAAAGGAAAAACATCTGTCAATCAAAGATACAAAAGACAATAATCTGCATATGTGCTCCCAAACAATGAGTAGATGACAAACAAAGGCAAAACATCTATCATTCAAGGATGCAGATGACACATAAATCTGTATGAGTGACCCTAACGACACTACTCAACCATGCATGAACTAATTGCTAGTTGAAAATATAGGTTCCAATTATCTATAAACTGATCAACTGTGGAACCAAAGAATCACCAACACAAATAGTAGAAAACCTCTCCATAATATTGAAAAGAGAGGCATGACATATCCACAAAAGCAGTGCATCACTAGAGAGAAAAAGAAGGCAAGACCGATGCGAAGAGAGCATGATCTTGACCTGTCTATGTGGTAGAATTTGATTCAACCTCTACTATCATAACTGTTCGATGCAAGCCTTTACTTGTGGGCCAAAGAAGAATCTTTGGTGTGCATTCAAAATAATTGAATAGCATGATAATGAGAGAAGCTAAAAATTCCATTCTTTGAGCTCTAATGTTTTGTACCTGCAAAAAAAGATTTACTCTTCTTCCTAACAACCTTAGCTCTGATACCATGTAGGATTTGAGCAATACAAATCCGCAAAATTCGAACATCACCTGCATACAAAAACCTGTTACAAGGAAGTAGAGACAAGTAGAGGGCAAGGGTTTGACTCAAAAATAAGAAGAAGAAAATATCCTCAAATAATGAATGAATAAAATATACAATGGATCATCCTTATAAAGGAGATCGAAAGCCTTGAAAGGAAAACCCTAGTGCATGTAATAATTAATTTAATTATTACATGACTAATGCATGCAAGTTTATATTTAAAACAACTAGTGCATGTGTGTTTAAATATAAACAACTAAAACAAAAGAGTTGACATCTTAAGAAGGGAGTAAATTTTAATTAACATAATTAATACTTTACTATAACAAATTGAAACCTTACTAATCAATCTTTAATTGATGTTTAATCTAATCAATTTATAATATAGATCAATTAGACTTGAACAATCTAATCAATACATAATAATACATAATAAGACATAATAAGACATAATAAGACCCTTAAGACCTAATCATACCTAATAAGACATAATAGGACCCTTAAGACCCAATAAGACCCAATAAGACCCTTAAGACCATTAAGACCTAATAAGATCCATAAGACCCATAAGACCCTTAAGACCTAATAACTAACCTAATAGGACCTAATAATACCTAATGAAGACATAATAGGACCTAATAGGACCCTTAAGACCTAATAATACCTAATAAGACATAATAGGACCCTTAAGACCCAATAGGACCCAATAAGACCCTTAAGACCCAATAAGGTCCTTAAGATCCATAAGACCCAATAAGACCCTTAAGACCATTAAGACCCAATAAGACCCTTAAGATCCATAAGATCCTTAAGACCCAATAAGAACCTTAAGACCCTTAAGACCTAATTAATACCCTTAAGGCCTAATTAAGACCCTTAAGACCCAATACTTGACCTTATAGGACCAATTAAGACATAATAGGACCACTTAAGACCTAATAGGACTTATTAGGACCCTTAATACCTAATGAGACCTAATTAAGACCTAATTGGACCTAATAATACCTAATTAAGACCTAATAGGACCTAATAATACCTAATAAGACATAATAGGACCCTTAAGACCTATTAGGACCTAATAATACCTAATATGACATAATAGGACCTAATAATACCTAATAAGACATATTAGGACCCTTAAGACCTAATGGGACCAATTAAGACATTTTAATAATGGGACCTAATAATACCTAATAAGACATAATAGGACCCTTAAGACATAATATGACCAATTAAGACATTTTAAGAAAAATTAAGACATAATAGGACCCTTAAGACCCTTAAGACCTAATAAGACCTAATTAAGACCTAATTAAGACCCAATACCTGACCTAGTAGGACCAATTAAGGCATAATAGGACCCTTAAGACCCTTAAGATCCAATAAGACCCTTAAGACCTAATAGGACCCTTAGGACCTAATAGGACCTAATTAAGACCCTTAAGACCTAATAGGACCACTTAAGACCTAATAGGAATGGAATTAAGACCTAATAGGACCTAAAGTATTGAAAGGTATAATCAATTAAAATTATTGATTTACCTAGAATCAATCTAATATAGACTGGAATTATTCAATCTAGAATCAATCTATTCTAATCAATGGAAAAAAGTATTGAAAGGTCTAATCAATTAAAATTCAATTTACCTAGAATCAATCTAATCAATTTCTAATATAGAATGGAATTATTCAATCTAGAATCAATCTATTCTAATCAATTGAAAAAAGTATTGAAAGGTCTAATCAATTAAAATTCAATTTACCTATCTAATCAATTTCTAAATAATATAGAGTGGAATTATTCAATCTATAATCAATCTATTCTAATCAATTGAAAAAAGTATTGAAAGGTCTAATTAATTAAAGTTTAATTTACCTACAATCAATCTAATCAATTTCTAATATAAAGTGGAATTATTCAATCTAGAATCAATCTATTACAATCAATTGAAAGGTCTAATTAATTAAAATTCAATTTACCATCTAAGATCAATCTAATGAATTTATAAAAAATATAGACTGGAATTATTCAATCTAGAATCAATCTATTCTAATCAATTGAAAAAAGTATTGAAAGGTCTAATTTCAATTAAAATTTAATTTACCTGGAATCAATCTAATCAATTTAGAAATATAGAATGGAAAAAGTATTTATTGAACTTG
Source organism: Chamaecyparis obtusa (assembly GCA_027943335.1). Classification (NCBI taxonomy): domain Eukaryota; kingdom Viridiplantae; phylum Streptophyta; class Pinopsida; order Cupressales; family Cupressaceae; genus Chamaecyparis; species Chamaecyparis obtusa. The sequence continues at coordinate 316,550 of BSBK01001910.1, forward strand.
ATCTAATCAATTAAAATTAAATTTAGGTTTAATCAATATAAATTCGATCTAATCATGAATTTCAAATCATTTATAGTCTATAAGTTTCAAATAGGATTTTTAAGTACGCACAAATTAAAAGCCTTCAAGTTAAAGCTCCTGATACATGTAGTCTAGATCCTCTCTATCCTTTATTATCTAAAAAAAAATTTCATGCTCTTCAATAGACAACTTCCACTTTTGGTTTCCACGTAACCCTTTTTTTTGCATAGTTTCAAATTGCAATTTTGTCTCTATAACCAAGTGACTATAATGTAGAACTCTCTATCCAGACATGTAAACAATAAATTGAACTCCATTTTTGTCGATTTTAGCTTGTTGATAATACGTGCTTTCAATAACAACCAAACCAGTTGGATATTGTTGTCCATCACAATTGACAATTTCTTGAGGCAACTTGTATTTTTCATTGGTGCATCTTAGTAGATAATAATCTACACCTTCTGCATTCTCGGGATCCACATTTAAAACAAAAATATCACCTATACAAATTATATGTATGTAAGTTTACATATATTTATATAAACCTAATAAATTATATATATAGAAACATGCACCTGTAGTGTAACTAGAAATCAGAAACATGCACCTATAACAACTAAATCAGAAACACGTTCATAATTAGCTGAATATATAGGATCATGGATGTCTATGTCATTGCCATCATCTTCATAAGGAGGCATTCTGATTAACTCTTTCTAATCACATTGTGGAACATATCCATTTGCAATATTAACACATTGACTCGTGTTGTTGTTTAGACAATCTTCACAAAAGCATGATTTATCTCTTAGTTGAATCAGTGGAGGATTGCGTTGTTGTGTAGTCATCACTTGATGCAAACTTCTAATTCCAACAATTGATTGACAATTGTAAGGATTCCATCAATTGATAATTGGATTGGATCGATTGATATCTCAGTTCAATTATGAAAAATGTGAAATGCAACATACATACATTGTATGCTATATATATATATATATATATATATATATATATATATATATATATATATATATATATATATATATATATATATATATATATATATATATATATATATATATATATATATATATATATATATATATATATATATATATAGACTCAACAAGTTAAAATACATGTGACAATTATAATACATAGCTTTTAGAATTTGAGTTTTAAAAATGAAAGTTTTAAATTTACCTATCACTTCCCAAAAGTAGCATTTGTTGTATTTTGTGTCTTGAGTAGCGAAATGATTTCAACACCATTCAACAATTTTCTTTGAATATATATATATATATATATATATATATATATATATATATATATATATATAAAATTAGTTTATTTATAGCAAATGAAGATTAAAGAACATACATAATGTAAAGTTATACTCAAGTAAACAAGTTGAATATCAAATGCATGTACCTTGAAGTTCATGTTGTTGAAGTGCACGCTTCTCACATGCTCCCACTCCATCGTGCTCTCCTTTTCCATGTCCACTTTCAAAGAAGTTCCAAAGAAACTTAACATTATGTCTAACATGTTGCATGGCTAACCAATTAAAGGATTTTGTAGACTTAAATTGACCTACAATTTGAATTTACGAAAATGTACACACACATGAAAATTTAACTTTTACACACACACACACACACACACACATATATATATAGAATTGAAAGACTTTAAAATAAAATATAATGTGTACTTACCCGCACACCCATCAGTCCAGATCAGATGTTGTGAAGCATTTATCCCATGACTCGCAAGATTGTTGAAAAACATACTGAAACAATGAGCCACGTAGCTCCTATCATGAACCCTATCATCACTGATATAGAAATGAACCTCCTTGATGATAATGCATTCATTTTGATCTATACTTTCTATCTCATCCAAATCGAATTGTGCATGTCTATAGGTCACATACATAAATATTGCAACTTGATCAAAATGATAATATTGACTTTGGAGCTATGTTTGATGGGAAAATGTATAGTTCTCCACAAAATCTACAACTGAAAGAATACAATCAGGTGGGAAATAATTTTTGGAATCACGAAACTATTTAGCTTGCCATCATGCACCATGACAATGTTGGATATGTGGATAAACCATAGATTGAAATCTATCCATGAATTGAAGGTACGGTAATTCACTCTCCTTTAATGCAATTTTTTTTATTCACCTCTTGTCTTCATTTAGTATGTCTCATATTCAAATCTCTTCCATTGGACTAGCATTGTAACATCAATATTATCAAATTGTAAAGGAAATTTCTATAAATTTCCACAATCATTGCATTCATTTTTTATGCACTGGACATTGAATTCATCCGAGTTTTTTGATTTATCACATAAAATGGACTTTACAAATTGTCTTGTACTTCCACTAACCATATCTAGATTAAGTACTACCATAATCTTTTTATATGATTGCAAGTATAAGTGAAAATCAACATGATTTCGACAACAACATGTTTCACGAACCTTATTTATGCATACGAAGCAAGGGAACAACATCTCAAACATTCTCTAACCTATTTTCACATCTGAAAATTCTTGTTTGAATGCTTCAAACAATTTACTTTGTGTAGTATCCACAAAATGTTTTGGATGTGAAATCTTCATACCAGTCTCTTCATATTTCATTTGTATAGTGTCCCTTCTATTGAAAGAAACATGGGAGTGGTTGGTCCAAAAATCAATGACCTATCTTCTTACATCTTTAGAAATTTTGTCTTTACGAGGAACTCTACAAATCTATACCCAATTTTTTTCAATGTCCATATCCAACATATTTATCTTCCTAATATATCTCTAAATAGTTCTTTGAGATACCTTGAGTAAATCAAAAATTGCTTGAACTTGATTTATGTGTCAATCTCTTACTGAAAATTATAGTCATCAACGCTCTTTTAGCAGCATTTGAATCTGATCCTCCATGATCTTCCCTATTAACAATGTTCAATGCATCTTGTAAATTTTGAATTATTGTCTCTTTTACTTGACCTCCTACCATTTTCCTATTATCAATACCCAACAACTCCAAAACCAGAGTCATTTCTTTTTTTCTCAATAACTTTGCAAACAATTGTGCTTTTCCCACCATAGATTTATCCTCAAAATATTCCTTCCACATGTTTTTGAGATGCAATTTAATAGTGCTTTCAGGTACCAAGTGCTCCAGTGCAATTTGACTAATAAGTGATTCCTCATTCATGTCCATCAAATTTTGTATTGTAGGATAAATATGTATACTTTGACTACTACCAATATCCTCCCCTAGTTGAGTTGCACCTTCTTCAACATCGATAGGTTCTTCTTCAACATCGATCAGTTTCTCTTCGACAAGTTTCGTATGACCTTTCATTTGGTCATCCCTTTTACAATCATATTTCCTTGTTCTAGTCCTTTTATTTCCCATTGCTCAAATATCTAAGCAAAATTTTTTTTATTACTTTACTCCTTCATCATTGAAAAACTTGCCTTCACACTCCTCCGAAAACAAAATGTCTTTGTAACTTCCCCGAAAAAATGCCTCCTAGCTTCAAAAAACCCTTATATTCTAAAATAAGAATTAAAATTCGTAATTGATATATATATATTTTTAAAAATAACTTATAAATATACCCTTCTATTTGAAAAGGGTGGGTCACCCACACGACCACTCGCGGGGGGCTGACCCCTAAGGGTACTCGACCGAGTTAGGCTCTATCGAGTCATCCTAGGTGGCATGCCATGTTGGCAACCAAACCTTCAAAAATACAAAACTAGATCTAAATAGTTCTTCTACATCTTGAAACTACGATTCTGGACATATAAATTTTATATTGTTTCAATTACAAAATGTTAAACAAATTTGCCAAAAACTACATGTAGGTATATTAAGCTTTGAGAAGTCGTTGATTCAGAAAATATAGAAAAATGCTAAATCTATTTAAAAAAAATTAAAATTATAAACAACACTAGAGAAGAGAGTCCTCTTCAAGAATATATAATTTATTTGATTTTTGGTATAGTCTTGATAGGGGAAAAGTGGTGGGAGACAAAAACTATTGATTTCAGGTAAGTTTGACTTTGAATACTTATAACGGGAAAACTATAGATCAAAAAAACTTCTTTCTTTTTTCCTGCACTAGATATACATGTCATCTAAAACGTATTCTAAAATTGGAGGAAAAAATAATGTTTTACTTATAATGATTTGACGGGAAGTAAACCCCCTGATTTGTAGTATTTTTCAAGAAATGAAAAATAGACCTAAAAAATTTAAAAAAATATTAATTTTTGTTCAAATTAATTTTTAAAAATTATGCCTTTTTAAAAAATTATAAGCATAAAATTCATCCTATTTCACACATTTCATCAATTTACATCATCTTCAAATTCTAAACAGAAATGTGAATTTTATGCCCTTGAAGTTTTTCTAGTTTTGGTGTTGTTAGCCTTTTCCTTTGTAAAAGGGTGACAACTTTGTTACAAGTAGTGGTTGTCGTTGCACCAATAGATCGACCTGTTAATGCCTGATACAACCACTAGACTTATAGAAGATGCAGGAGGTGGTTAAGCCATGTCGCGAATCCCGAGGGGTGTGCTGACCATTTTTCCAACAATCTCCCCCTCAGCTTTACCCGAGGGGATTCAAACCTGTGACCAAGCTTTGATACCACTTGTTGCAAGTAGTGGTTGTCATTGCACCAAAAGATTGACTTGTTAATGCCCGATACAACCACTAGACTTATAAAAGACACATGAGGCAGTTAAGCCATGTCGCAAATCCTGAGGGGAGCACTGATAATTTTTCCAACAAGCTTATTGTGCTTTTACCCAATTGTGATCCTCAAAATAGTATCTAGACATTGTTATCACTCATATCCTATGACCGTTCCATCAAATACTTACCAATTTGAGATAACAGTAAAATCACTTACTGTCTGTCACTAACTATTTTAGCAGTTACCTAGTTTGATTTCATTCAAACATAAACAACTCAATACTTCATATCAAAAGTCACGATTACAACCTTAACATCAAAACACACAACATATTCTTCCATTAGAATAGAAACTTTAGAAATATACTGCAACTCATGATTTACTCACACAATATCTAGTAACATAATGAAAACACTAAGTCAATCAGTTGACATCAATGAAAACCTAATAACTAATTCATCGGCCATTAAATCTGTATGAATATTCATTAATGCAACACTTAGCATCACTATATCAATTATGCTAACAAGGTTCAGTGAGAGCTTGCAATGAAAGAAGAAATAGGTTCCTTGCCGAAAAATCAGACTTGGGAATTATATAAGTTACGTGCAAGTAAACAGGATTTACCAAATAAATGGGTTTATAGGCTAAAAGAGGAGGATGGAGGTAAGAAAAGATTTAAATCTAGGTTAGTTGTAAAGGGATTTGCATAGAAAAAGGGCATTGATTTTGATTAGATCTTTTCTCCAATTGTAACAATGACTTCTATACACATTGTTTTAAGTATTGTGGCTACTGAAGATTTACATTTGGAACAACTTGATGTTAAAACAACCTTTCTCCAGGGATTTGGAAGAAGAAATATATATGCAACAACCGCAAGGTTTTGAGGTCAAAGGTAAGGAGATCTTTGTGTGCAAATTGAATAAAAGCTTATATGGCTCGAAGCAAGCAAATTGACAATGGTATATTAAATTTAATAGCATTATGGATGAGCAAGGCTACAACTGGTGTAATTCAGACCATTGTGTTTATTTTAAGAGGTTGGATGATGACAACAATATTATTTTATGCTTATATGTTGATGATATGCTTGTAGAAAGGTCTAACATGGATCATATTAAGGGGTTGAAACAACAGTCTTGGCCCTCCTTTAATTGAGTCACCTTTTTGCCTTATTGTAAAAATTTTTTAAGTTAAAGTGGCCTTTGGTAAAGTTTTTTAACCATGTTGAACCATGTTGAACCAAGTTCAAAGTGGTTCAATGAAGTTCAAAGTTCAACCTGGTTCAGAGTTCATCATGGTTCAACGAGGATCATCCAAGTTCAAAGGTTCGACTGGGTTCAATGATCCAAAAGCCCGCTGAAAATATCATGCTTGCACGACAACAACTTGGTTAATTCTCTTTGTGAGGAATGAATTTTTTTCAATAGACTCAAGGATACAAAGTATACTTTATGATTTTTGGCACCGAATATTATCCTTATAAGGGATATTAAGGTCATACCAAGATGAAGATGCTGCCACCTATGACCCATATCTTGTTACATTCCTTGAGAATGAATTCTGGTGTGGAAAATATCTTCTAATCTCAAAAAAAATTCTTGATCCTAGCCTCTATCTTCACATTGAGAAAACAAAGATTAAGAAATAAAGTACTAGTAGCCTGTAACCACAAATTTAATGAGACAAAATGATGCAGGGTAGGACAAGGAGGGGCCAGAAATGACACACCCTAACCAGATCCACCTTGCTGAACAACACGCAGAAGCAACAACACACAACAGTGAGAGAGAGAATGCATAAACTTTCAAATATTATCTTCAAATTGACTCATACGTGCCAGGTTGTAAGGCCTTCCCAGTTTCGGCCAAATATTACAGTCAAGTACAAAAGTCCTCAAACATGCGAGGATCTGTGAACCATCTCTAAACTTATATCTTCTATCTTCTAACAAAAACCTAACTCCTAAACTCTAACCAAACAACTACATTTATACAAGAGGCTACCTGTTAGAAATAGGAAATACTGAGAGGGGGGGGGGGTGAATCAGTATTTCACAAACTTTTACTTTTTCCCACTTATGGATATAACAGATTACTTTAATGCATACAAAGCATAAGAAACTAAATAGCATACATAACAGTAAATGTAAAGAACTCATAACACATGATATGTTCTTGAGGAAACCCTGGCCAAGGGAAAACCCTGGTGGGGATGGTACCCACAAAGATCCACTAATCAAAAGATATCTAGTTAAGGAGGTTGACCCTGTTAGGAGCTTGTTACAATCATATAGTGTATCAGTCCTGATTAAGGGACTATAGGCCTTGTTAGAAGCCTCAATCCTGTTAGGAGTTGTAGATACAAAACCTAATTACCAGATGAGCTCACTACCCAAACAAGTAATACAAATATTTACTAATTACAATATGGTACTGCTTACAACTTCGCATCAACAACTTTCCCTGCTATCACAATTTACATATATTACATGTTACACTTCAAGTATGTTCGGTACATCTTTATTTATACAAGATACAAACATAATATATTTCTCTTGTTGGCTTGCATAGCTTTATCCAAGAGTAAACATCTAGGATGTCATCTCTTTATAATATTAAGTCATTATTTTGACAAGCAAAATAATCCCTTAATTCATTTACTAGTTCTGTCTTCAAAACTGCACTGTCGGCTGTACTCTGTCATCGGTAAAATAGTCATAACTTTGTCCGTACTATTTGTAATCTTTTGCACACTGAGATGGGGTATCCTTAGACACCATAGAGTCTATGTTCAACTGTGCAAACTCTGATCATGCTCCAGTGAACATCGCCAAAACAAACTGTATCAGGTGCTCTATCAAAATCACTGTTTCATACTTAGACAATTTTAGTCTGCGATCTTCCATACTTACTTTCCAGCTTATGTTCTCTTCATAGGGAACATATGTTTCCATAATGACAACATCTATGTACATACCTCAGCCAAATTGCCAACAATCTCCCCCTTTGTCATTGGTGGCAACATATGAGAAAATTGGCTAAGTGTACAAGTCAAAATCTCAAAATTTGTATCAAAATTGTGGCCATAGTATAAAATAAGTATACTATCCTTATATCTCCTCAAAATATATACAATAATCTATTACACTTCATAATACTCCATAGAACTCCCCCTATGAGTATCCTTCCTTATCATATAGACAATTTTCTAAGTATCTCTCCCCCTTTGACAACAATGACAAAATAAAGGGTGGAAAGGGATATACAAAAATTATGTCAAAACTTTTACCTTACTGTCTTATTGCAAAGCCGGTAGGCTTGCAACACAATCTAAAAAATCTATCTTCCAAGTCTCAAAATCTTTCTCCCATGCCTTCTTTATTGATTATGCTACATTGAGTAAAGTACTCAATCCGTATGTTGCAATCTGACAAGCTTGGAGGGACTCAAAATTGAATTTCTGAAATGCTGTCTTAGCAGTAAGACATTCATCTAGCTGCTCTTCGATTATGGTCAAATTGATTGAGACATGCTGTCTCAAGCTGTTTATTCTGATAGATTTCTTATTTTTCTCATCATTTAAAGTCCTTATTTCATCACATAGTTTTCTGATCTTATTCTCAACTGTTCTGATCTTCATGTTTAGGCTGGCCAAAGAGTTTGTCTCTGCTGCAATCTCATCTTGCTTCTCTTTTATCTTATTTTCTTCTTCAATTAAAATATTCTCAAATTTTGTACATTGAATGTACAAACACTTACCAGTCTCAAGATGTTTCCTTAAGTCCTTAATGTGTCTATCAAGGCTGTCAATGTCATTCTTGATATTCTAACTTATGTTCTGCAACATCTCAGCTTCATAAGCTGCCTGAGCCTTAACCTTAGCAATATCAGTTAAATTAGTGAATTCAACATCAAAAGATTTAATTACCATCTTTGCTATTTCAAGTGGATCTGAATCAAAGACTTTTGTAGATATGACACTTTTTAGCTTCTCAGTCAAGTCTTTCAGACTACCTTCCAAATTCTTAACTTTCTTGTTCTTTCCAATAATTTTGTTTAAAGAGGTGATCAACTCTATTTGATCATTGTCATCAACTTCCTTGCTCAAATCTTCAATCAATGTTTCTATTCCTTTCTCCTTTCCAGTCTTAGGAGTAAGACTGATGTCTTCTTGTGTTCCAGTAGGTGTAGTGGCCTCTGTTTCCATTTGCACTTCAATATGTGTAGTCTCTATTTCAATAGTCCTTTCTTGCTCTCCCAAATCCAAATTGTCAACAATGTTATCCAAACTGTTGAGTACTGCATCATCTGAATCTAAAGTAACTTTAGTTCCTTCAATGTCCATAGATTCTATGCCAATGTTTATGGAAGAAGAGGGAATATCTTCAATTTCAACTACCTCTGTTGCTACCTCTACTTGTTCTGAACTCTATTTCTCTATTGGTTCTACAACTGCTTGATCTTTGCTATCTTTTCCTGCTACCAAGTTTGCTAGCACTTGCACAACTACCTATTTAGTTTCAGTCTTTATTTGCTCATACTGTCCTCCCATTATTTGTATAATTCTTCTTTTGGTTCTCAATGGGGTCTCAAGAGGCTTGAGGATCTATTTAAGATGGTCTTCATCTCTTATCTCATAGAACTATCTAATCACATTCTCTCTCATTTTGGTATCTTCTTCTTGTGCTCTCATCTTTCTTCTCACAAGTCTGTTCTACAAATCTTTTGGTATCTTTCCATGAATAGTATCAAATTTATTGTTAGACAAAATCATATGTGTAACCATTGCATTCTCAAGATTCAATCTATCAGAGGATCCATATAAATCATAGTATTTATTCATTTTGGTAAAGTCTCCATGCTGCATTATATCTTCATTAACTCTTTCTATCCTTGGTTTCCATGATTTCTTCTTTGTTGTCACTTCATCATCTTTTATTTCTGCAACTCTTCTAGGTACTGGTGGAACAATTGTTTTCTATCTTTTACCTAGTCCTGAAGTACTTGCCTTCATTCTTTTTCTTGGTGCTGAGGAAAAGGGTTTCTTTGTATGACTGATTCCTTGTTCTTTCTTAGGTTCTTCAACCTTTACCTTTACTTGAATAGGTTTTGCACTTGATGCCAAAGGTGGGACTGATAATATCTCACTTTGCCTTATTGCTTCTGCAGTCTTCTTTGCAATATCAAATTCCTGCTCACTCATACCTAATTCTTTTAGAATTTTCTTTATTGTAGACTCCACTCTCTTCTTTGATTGTTTCTCTTCCTTAAGTGACTTTGCTGAACCAAAGTTTTCATCATATGTTCCAAATCTATTGCTATGAGCATCACCTTTACTTTTCAACAATCTACTAACATAACCTTCTGTTTCAACTTCAGAGATTTCATAGCCAAGAGGGTCTATGAATTCATGTCTAGGTTCTACTGCCTCAATGTAAGTGAAATCAATATCAACCATAAAACATATATCATCTTTGTATTTCTCAACTAGGGATGGAGGAACTCTTGATCTGTTTACCACAATGTTCTGAAAAGTTTTCAATACTAACTTTACACTGTCATTAACCTTCTCAATAAGATGTTTCATGTAGACTTTATTGATTCTTACCATAGTATTCTCACCATCATTCCATTCAATAGTGTAAGGAAATCTTCTTAACAAGTGGAAGAACATGTAAGTAACCAATGAGGAAAATCTAAAGTGAGTGTATTTAGCTTTCTTTATCTTCTCCAAATTCTCAAACAACTGTATTCTCAAAATTTCACACATATCCACAGGCTTCTTCTCCACACACATCAAATAAGCAATGTGTACCATACCTGCTGGCATATCATCTTCTCTAGAGCTTCCATAGAACTTTGTTGTCAAAATCTTACACAAGTATTTTACATCATCTTGCTTAATCTTGCTAATGACTATACCTTTGCCATTGTATATTGAACCGGTGTTTTCAATCACAATCTTTCTCATGTTTTTCTCATTCAATGGGATTGCACCAACTTTTGATAATCCAGTGACATCATGAATTAGGTCTGAAATTATGTCTATAACTCTATCTTCTAACCAAAATTTTCCATTATCTATCCTACTCAAAATGATCTTAGTACACTCCTCATCATCAAATTCATATTTCATAGAGTACTCAATGATTTCATTGTTTTCTAGATGTTCATAACCTTGTTTCATTGACATATCTAAGTTTTACAATTTATTATATTCACCATTAAAATCATACTCCCTTAGGGTTTCATACTTGCATCCAAGATAACCTTTAACATTCTCTAAATGAAGAACTCTGTCTAGTACGACTGATAAGGCTAAACTAGCATCTCTTTCTGAGGGCTCAACTAGATCTTTCTTATTTCTAGGTCTGTTCTTATCCTTAATGTTGTGAATCAATGACACATCCATGATTATATCTGATTTCTTAAGCTGATTCAAGATCGTAGTCGGATAAATACCTTAAATTTGCAAAATTAGGGCTTTCGCTAGATCGACGCTTCAAACTTCTGCAAATCACTTCCAAACTTCTTTCTTCACTTCCAAATCACTTCAAATCACTTGATAGTCATAATAAATTTGATTTCAATCTTTTAACACTTAGCATTTACTCGATCTGACATCACATTCAATAATTTTGCCGCCAAAATGCCAAAAAGTTGATTTGATAAACCTGCAACCATAAATCTTTTTGAGACCTCACAAAACACAATATTTCTTTTTGCGCACTTAACCATAGCATCAGTATAACATAACAAACCTTCATCTAACTGCGCAAAACTTAACTCATTCAAAATCTAACTCTATGCTAATTCTAAGTTCCTAAACTACAGAAATTTACATAATTTAAGTGCTTAAAGAAGGGTTAGGTAAAGATTCATTCTTACCTTCAGATACATTACCTTCCTGATTACCTTCAATGCTGAATATACCTCCTTGATTTATGCCTTTAACAAATTTTACTTCATCTTCATTGCTACAACAACCTTTCTCTTTATTTTTTGCACTTTCATTCCTTCTTGCATAGTTTCTAGGGTTAGGGTTATGATGATAACCTCCATTGTTCATTCTGCAAAATCTTGTTGTGTGTCCAATCTTGTTACATATCTGACAAGTGATTCCATTGGTTCCATATGTAGGTATTTGCTAATTGATTTGTGTCCTGCAATTTCTAGCAATATGTCTAATTTTGTTGCATTTGAAACATACTATTCCATTTCCTCTTTTCATGTCTTCAGTTGATCTCTGATCTGCATTGTTAGTATTTCTAGGCATTCTTCTATTGTAATTATTCTCAATAACCTTAGATCTTCTACATTCAATAGCTCTATGTCCAAAACCATGACAATTATAACAATAGCCATTTAGAGGTTTGAATTGTTTACCTGTACAATCTCTCTTCATATGACCAATAGTATTACAAGTAAAACATCTACCTTTGAATTCTCTTTGCATACCTTTGGATGATTCTTCTTGCTTTGGTGGTTCTTCTTATTTAGGTGCATCTTCTTGCTTCGGTGATTCTTCTTGTTTAGGTGATTCTTCTGATTTGTTCTCATCTAACTTCTTTTCTTCACTGCTTTCACATTCATTCAGATCTAGTTTCTTGCTTTCACTAACTATCTTCAATATGTTAAATCCAAGACCAGTTTTGTCATAGAATGGTTTTCCATAAGATACTTGCTTATCAATCTTTTCACTGTTTGAATATAGCCTTTCAAGTTGTTGTTTAGATTGAGTCAATTCACCTTTCACAATTTTGTTGTATTTCTCAAGTTCATCATACTGCAGTTTGACTTTATCAAATTCAGATGTTACCTCGCCAAGTTTAGATTTTAGATCTTCATTTTCATTCTTTAAAATTTCATTCTTAGATCTCAAATTGTCATTTCCATTTGTCAAGCTAAGCTTCAAATTTGCTATCTTCAATTCATGTTTAAGGATCACATTTTCTTTTTCTAAATCTTCACAATCTTCAACAAGAATTTCAAATTCCTTTTCAGATTTTAGATTTTCTATCTTACCTTTCAATTTTTCAATAAGATTCTTTGCATCATCATACTTCCTTTTCAAAGTGTTTCTTTCATCAGTAAGCATATCAATTTGCTCAAGAGCTTCTTCAAGATTCTTCTGTAATTGATCCATATCCATAGAGATCTTACTCAAGCTGCTAGGCTTTCCTTGAATGTTTCTTCTTTGAGTAACTGTGCTCTGATACCAATTGTTAGAAATAGAAAATATTGAGAGGGGGGGGGGGGGGTGAATCAGTATTTCACAAACTTTTACTTTTGCCCACTTATGGATATAATAGATTACTTTAATGCATACAAAGCATAAGAAACTAAATAGCATACATAACAGTAAATGTAAAGAACTCATAACACATGATATGTTCTCAAGGAAACCCTGGCCAAGGGAAAACCCCAGTGGGGATGGTACCCACAAAGATCCACTAATCAAAAGATATCTGGTTAAGGATGTTGACCCTGTTAGGAGCCTGTTACAATCATATAGTGTATCAGTCCTGATTAAGGGACTATAGGCCTTGTTAGAAGCCTTAAACCTGTTAGGAGTTGTAGATACAAAACCTGATTACCAGATGAGCTCACTACCCAAAAAACTAATACAAATGTTTACTGATTACAATATGGTACTGCTTACAACTTCGCATCAACAACTTTCGCTGCTATCACAATTTACATATATTACATGTTACACTTCAAGTATGTTTGGTACATCTTTATTTATACAAGATACAAACATAATATCTTTCTCTTGTCAGCTTGCATATCTTTATCCAAGAGTAAACATCTAGGATGTCATCTCTTTATAATGTTAAGTCATTATTTTGACAAGCAAAATAATCCCTTAATTCATTTACTAGTTCTGTCTTCAAAACTACACTGTTGGCTGTACTCTGTCATCGGTAAAGTAATCATAACTTTGTTTGTACTATCCATACTCTTTTGTACACTGAGATGGGGTATCCTTAGACACCATAGAGTCTATGTTCAACTACACAAACTCTGATCATGCTCCAGTGAACGTCGCCAAAACAAACTGTATCGGGTGCTCTGTCAAAATCACTATTTCATACTTAGACAATTTTAGTCTGCGATCTTCCATACTTACTTTCTAGCTTATGCGCTCTTCATAGGGAACATATGTTGCCATAATGAAAACATCTATGTACATACCTCAGCTAAATTGCCAACACTACCAAGCCAAGTCGGCCTTCAGATCCATAATCAACGGAAGGGGTGACCAGATCTAGGTCCACATGCTTCCCAAAGATGGATACCAACATTAAATCTGTGACCCAAATTAACTGCACAAGTCGACCTCAAAAGAAATCCAAAACAAACAACTCAGTAAGCAAGGAAACCGAGCACCAAACAAGCATCACCAAGTGCCAAAGAAATTCATCGAGTGCTAGAGAGATAACTAACCAACATCGGTGAACAAAGGAAACTGAGAAACACCAAACCAACTCGATCAAAGCAGGAACCGAGCAACACATACAAACTCAAATATGTTTTTGATGATATAGGATTTCCAAGGACTCAAGATGCTCCTGCATCAGACACCTAGGGTTATTTGAAATGATTCTCTGAATCATGAAACAAGTATGATCTGAGCTGCATCCAACTTAGACTGCGAAATCCAAGAACTGTCTTTGTTGGTGTAATTAATTATTCCTAATTACACTTTACTTAATCTTACTTAGGTTAATGCATTGCATAGTAATTTTTGATTGAGACACCTAGGAGTGTGCACATCTATTAAGCACATGGTGTAGGAGAAATTCCACTTTTGGTGTGATAGTTATCTTCACATACCTCGTTGTGTGTGAGATCCACCTTTCGTGCTCTTATCACATTATCATCCTAATCTAATGCACATACTTTATTTCATATTGGAGGATGATCCACATTTGGTGGACATGTGATTACACCTAGCATAGGTGATAGCTTATCAGCTCCTTATATTCTCTCATATCGCCTTTCCTATATAAGGAGGCCTATTATGTAAATAGTAATCAATCAATTGAGCATTGAGAAATTCATTGGATCTATTCAATCCATCCTTGCATTCATATTTTATCTCTTGTGCTTTTCTTCAACCTCTAGATCCTTGGTTCAATATTTTCTATTTGCAAATTCTTACAGTCTTCAATCGGTCTATTCTTCCACTTTACCAGATATTCCATATACTATTTTCCTCTTGTACTTCTACCAATTCTTTGCTCCAAAATCTTTTCAACTTCTTCATTCTGCTTCTTAGGATAATCCATTAGTACTGTCATGTCTTCTTCAGGTTCATGAAACTCATACAAATAAGTAATGTTGAATATAGGTGATATATCCATGTCATTAGGTAACTCAATCTCATACGCATTTTCACTATCAAATTTTCTCAAAATCTTGCAAGGTCCAAATTTCTTCATCTTCAGCTTTCCATATGTTCCAACAGGAAATATGCCTCTCTTCAAATGAACCATCACCAACATCAAAAGTCTTATGTCTTCTCAATCTATCAACTCTGTCTTTGTATTTCTAGTTACTCTTTTCCAATTTAAACTTCACATCTTCATGCAATGTCTTCATGTACTTAGCAAATTTTACTCCTTCAGCACTTCTCTTTCTTTCATCAGCAATGTCTCTCAAATCTGATATAACTCTCAGTTGTATGCTATTTACAATCTCAAAAGGTGTTTTTCCAGTACTCCTATTCACTAAATTATTGTATGCAAACTCTTCTTGTGCCAACACAAAATCCCAATTACTCGGTGTGTCTCCAACTAAACATCTCAAAAGATTACCCAAACTTCTATTCACAACTCCTGTTTGTCCATCAGTTTGTGGGTGAAATGTAGAACTATATTTCAACTCAGTACCCAAATTTCTCCAAAGAGTCTTCCAAAAGTATCCAATGAATTTACTATCTCGGTCAGAGATAATACTCCTCGGTAATCCATGCAATCTGACAATTTCCTTAAAGAAAAGATCTGCTACATGTATTGCATTTGATGTCTTTATACAAGGTATAAAATGTGCCATTTTAGAAAATCTATCCACAATAACAAATATAGAATCATTACCTCTTACTATCTTCAGTAAGCCAAGAACAAAATCCATACTGATGTCAATCCAAGGTTTCTCAGGTACAACAATTGATGTATACAATCTAGTATTATGACTAACTCCTTTCGCAACTTGACAAACTCCACAACTTTTCACAAATTTCTGAACATCTTTATACAACTGAGGCCAAAAGTATTTCTCCTTAAGCAAATTCAATGTCTTATCAACACCAAAATGTCCAGCCAAACCACTACTATGTTTCTCTTTTATCAAATTAGTTCTCATTGCTCCTCTCAGTATACATAACTAAATACCTTTAAACAACATACCTCCTTGCATAAAATATTCATCCCATTTAGTACTCTATTGATCTTGAATAGGTGCACTGCACTTTCTCCATGACTCAAAAAAATCAAGATCAAATTCATAAGAATCTCTCATGTCATCAAAGCCTAGAACTCCAATTTTCATCTCGGTCATCAAAGATCTTCTTCAACAACTCGATTAGTGACTCCACTCTTATGCTTTATCACAAATGTATAACTCTGTAAATACTCAACCCATTTCATATGTCTCTAATTCAACTTATTTTGACTACCTAGATAATGTAAAGCCTTATCATCGGTATACAACATAAATTCACTCAGCATCAAATAATGTCTCCATTTCTTCGGTGCTTGAACAATAGCATAGAATTCTTGATCATACACAAAATATTTCCTTTTTTCATCATTCAACTTTTCACTAAAGAAAGCAACATGTTTACCTTCTTGACTCAACACAACTCCAATTGCACTTCCACTTGGATCATATTCCACTTGAAATACCTTATTGAAATTAGGCAATGCCAAAATAGGCAATTCAACAACCTTCTACTTCAGAGTCTCAAAAATTTTATCAGCTCCATGTGTCCACTTGAATTCTCTTTTGTCTCCTCTCATAGTCTCAGTCATAGCATTACAAATTGAACTGAAATTCCTAATGAACTTTCAGTA
Organism: Chamaecyparis obtusa; assembly: GCA_027943335.1. Taxonomy (NCBI): domain Eukaryota; kingdom Viridiplantae; phylum Streptophyta; class Pinopsida; order Cupressales; family Cupressaceae; genus Chamaecyparis; species Chamaecyparis obtusa. The sequence goes on from BSBK01001910.1 coordinate 333,382, forward strand.
AAAACTTGCCAAACCATGAAATGATCTTACCTCACTAGCACTCTCAAGTGTAGGCCAATTCAAAATAGCTTCAACCTTTTCAGGATCCATTTTCAAACCATCAGTTGAAATCACAAATCCCAAATACACAATCTCCTCTTTCATGAATGTACACTTTTTCAGATTTATTAGCAACTTTTCTTCTTTCAATCTCTGCAAAACTTGTCTAACATGCAACAAATGTTCTTCTCTAGTCTTACTGAATATCAGAATATCATCAAGATATACAATCACAAACTTACCCAAGAATTTCTCCAAAACTTCATTCATCAACGTCATAAAAGTACTTGGTGCATTAGTTAAACCAAAAGGCATAACCAACCACTCATAAAAACCTTCTTTTGTCTTGAAAGCAGTCTTCCATTCATCACCTTCTATGATTCTGATCTAATGATACCCACTTTTCAAATCAATTTTAGAAAAATACTTTGCTCCAGTCAAACTATCCATTATGTCATCCATTCTCGGTATAGGGAACCTATACTTCACTGTTATCTTGTTGATTGCTCTAGAATTAGTACACATTTTCCATTCTCCATTCTTCTTAGGTGCCAATACCACAGTTGCTGCACAAGGACTCAAAATTTCTCTGATCAAACCTTTCTACAACAATTCTTGAATCTGTTGGTTCAATTCTTGATTCTTGATAGGTGTTAATCGATGAGGTGCCTTATTCAGTAATCTAGCTCTAGGGATAAGATCCATGCAATGATCAATGCTTCTCTTTGGTGGCAAACCATCAAGTACATTATCAAAAATAATTTCACTATACTCGGTGAGTAACTTATCAATCTCCCCAGAGACATTATCCTCTATTTTCTTACTTAGTTTGTTAGGAATCACAACAAAACATACATCATTCTTCTTTAAATCCTTAACAAAATTTCTTCCTTCCATCAAGAAAACTTTCATAGATGTGAAAATATTACTAACAGGTTCTTCAATCAAAGGTAACAAGATTTGTCTTCTCCCATCAGCCCAAATAGTATACTTATGCAATCTCCCATCATATATAGCATGTCTATCATATTGCCAAGGTCTACCCAACAAAATATGACAACAATCCATAGGCATGATATCACATAACACCTTATCATAGTACTTTCCAATTTTAAAATTTACATAACATTTCTCACTTACCAAGAGTGTATGCTCATCTTTGATCCATGAAATCTGATAGGGCTTCAGATGTTCCAACCCTTTCAATTGTAACTTTGTGACCATCTCCTCAGATGCCAGATTCTTCGAGCTACCACTGTCAATGATTACCTTCCAAAATTTGTCAGAAACTCTATATTTGGTCTTAAACAAACTTTTCCTTACCGGATCTTCCTTTTTACCTTCATTCCAAAGTTCTCTCCTTACCATCAAGTTATTTTCCTTCTTAGGTTCATTCAGTGACCCTTCTTGCACCAAAGCATTTCTACTACTACTAGCCTTCTTACTTGCATGTGTAAACTCAAATGATCTATGTCCTTCTTCTCCATAGTTGTAACAAGTTCCTCAGAAACCACCTCTGTTATAACCACCTTGGTAGTTACTGCCTCTGCCTCTAGATGAACTTTCACCTTTCCACTCGGTCTTACCTTTATCCAGAGTTGTCTTTTCTGGTTCAGATCTACTGTTTTCACCATGAGATCTACCTCTTCCTCTAGGGAATATACTGCCTCTTCCTCTTTGTCTTTTCTCATGTCTCTTATTCAATTTCTCCTCAGCTTTCAATTCAAATTGATAAGCATCCTCAATGTTCTCCAATTTGACCAAACTGATTTCTTCTTGGATGGAAACTCTCAAACTATTCAGGTATCTAGCAATTCTTTCCACATCATCTTCATCATGTCTAGATTTGATATCTAATCAATAGAATTCCTCAGTATATTCCTTTACCGAGCTATCTTTCTACCTTAAAATTTTCATTCTCCTAAGGTTAATTTGATAATCATTAGGTAAGAACTTTCCTTTCAATTTATTCACCATTTTACTCCATACCTTGATTTTTTCTTTGCCTTTCCTCTTTTTGTCCAGCTGCAGATGTTTCCACCATAAGGATGCATGACTTTTCAACTTTATTCTTGCAATTTTCACCTTCTTTTCCTTGGGTACATTTTCATACTCAAAGTACTTTGCCATCTCAATGATCCAATCCACCAATTCATCAGAATCCAATTTTCCACCATATTTAGGAGGATTAAAGTGTGGTGTAGACTTCAAACTTGTCAAAGCCTTCAAGAATCTTTCCTCACCCTTATCCATCATAGGTGCAAGTTCTACATCACCTTGTTCTACCTCAATTACATCATCACTAACATCTTCAAGATGTCTTCCTCTTTGTTAACATAAAAGAATTTGCAAGTGCAGACTAACTTCTGCAGATATGAACTTTTCAGCTCGCAGGTTTTCTTCTGTTCTTAGTAACTGATCTTCAATACTCTCCCTTTTCTATATCTCACTCCTTTTGTCTTTGGCTTCATATTCTTCATATTGATCTTTCTACCTTTGATAGTAATGCCAAAGAGCAATACAAACATATAGCTCTGTAGTAGCCATGTAACTCTCTGTTGTCCAGTCCATTCTCTGTATCTCGGTATATTGTTATACAAATCTGTTCCATTACTTCAACCTTTCAAAACCTTAGATAGAAGTCCAAAGTGTGAACTTTTCTGCATCAACATGTATGATCTTTTGATAAGATTAGGCTGATGCAACCTCCATATGACCTTAATGACTAGTAGACAGGGGACGGACCCCAAGTCTACTCCTCAAGTATTCATATGTATCCTTCGGTAGAGGCTTTGTAAATATGTCAACAAGTTGTTCTTTTGATGTAACAAATTTTAGTTTCACTTGCTTCTCTTGTACTCATTCCCTTAAGTAGTGATACTTAATAGATATATGCTTTGTTTTAGAATGCATCACTGGATTCTTTGAAATATTGATAGCACTACTATTGTCACAATATATAATCACCAGCTCAGTGATTACCTCATTCATACCTTCCAACACTTGCTTGATATATGCAATATTTGAACATTTAGTAGCAGCAACAACATACTCTACTTCAACTATAGACTAGGAAATGCAAGCTTGTTTCTTACTTGTCCATGTAACAAGTCTTTCACCAAAGAAGAATGCTCCTCCGGTGGTACTCTTTCTATCATCCACATTTCCAGCCCAAACAATATCAGTGTATACTTTCAGTTCAAAATTACCTTTCTTAGGATACCATAGTCCATAATATTCAGTTTTCTTTAGGTATCTTAAGATTCTCTTTGTAGCAATCATGTGTGACTCTCTAGGGTTTGCAAAAAATCTAGCAACTATTCCAACAACATGTGCTATATCAGGTCTACTGTGAACTACATACATTAACTTACCAATCATGGATCGGTACAGTGTCCAGTTTACCTCAGTAGTTCCATCTTCTTTAGTCAGTTTATATCCAGTAGCCATCGGTGTTCCCACAGGTTTAGCATCTTCCATGCCAAATGTCTTCAATACTTCCTTTATATATTTAGATTGTGTGATGAATATACCATCAGTCTACTGAATCACTTGTAAGCCTAGAAAGAACTTAATCTCTCCAAACATAGACATTTCAAATTCACTTTTCATTTCATTAGCAAATGACTTAGATATATGATCTTGTCCTCTAAATACTATGTCATCCACAAATATCTCAGTAATCAAGAAAGTATCATTAGAATTTCCTTTCATGTATAGATTATTGTTTTCACTTATTCTAACAAATCCAATAATCATCAAATAGTTATGTAGCCTCTCATACTAGGCTCTCGGTGCTTGCTTCAAACCATATAAAGCTTTATGTAATCTACATACCATATCTTTGTTTTCTGGATCAACGAACCCTTCAGGTTGTTCTATGCAGACTTCTTCTTCAAGTATCCCATTCAGAAAAGCAGATTTAACATCCATTTGGTAAACTTTAAACTTTTTGTGTGCAACATACGCAAGTAACATTCTGACTCCTTCTAATCTAGCAATAGGTGCAAATGTTTCAACATAATCTATTCCTTCCTCCTGTGCATAACCCTTGCATACTAGCCTAGCTTTGTTCCTTATTACCTCTCCATTTTCATTAAGATTGTTTCTGAAAATCCAATTAGTATCGATAACATTCTTGTCCTTAGGTCTGGGTACTAAACTCTAAGTTTTTTTCTTCTCTATCTGTTCTATTTCCTCTTTCATTACATTAACCCATTCATCATTTTCTAATGCAACTTTTACATTCTTTGGTTCATATTCACAAACTAGACATGTACCTTGTCTTGCTTTACTTCTTGTTTGCATGCCAACTTGTCTGTTTCCAATGATTGGTGTCTCAGGATGATGTCTTCTTACAAATCTCGCCAGTATCCGATCTCTTCTTTCTTGTTCATCCTGTGCAGGTTCATTTGCTTGCTCGGTGGGTGCTCCCTACTTGTCGGTTTCTTTTTCCTGTTCCTCGGTATTGTTTTCTTGTAGACCAATTGTCACTGTCATAGTGTTGGTAACTTCTGTTGCCTCTTCTCCCATAGCTTCCTTCACCAGATTGGTCTTTATTTCTATCATCATCTTTTGTGTGTGGACATCTAGCATCAATATGACCTACCTTTTTATAGTTAAAGCATGCTAAAGGTAATTTACCTCTATATCTTCCTTTACCTTTAAGTAACCTTTTGACCATAAGAGCTTCAAGTTCATCAAGCTCATCATCAGTATTTCTATCACTATCATCATTCTTATTTCTGCTACTAGACTTACCAATCTTCAGAGAAGACATAAAAGAAGATTCAACAGATAGTACAACACTATAATCAAAGTTATTTAGTTCAAAGGTTGTAAGCTTACAAATTAGATTATCAAGAGTAAGGTTGTTACCAGATGCAGACCTAGTTTCATGAATTGTAGATATTCTGATTGCATAAACCAACAATAAGGTTCTAAGAACTTTTCTTACCACTCTCTCTTCGTCAATAACACCATCAGATGCTCTAATAGCATGTACTACCTCTTTCAATCTATTTGTGTACTGCACGATATTTTCTCTTTCTTTCATTTTCATATCATTGAATCTTCCCCTTAAGCTTTCAGCTTTGCCTCTTTTGACATTCACATCACCAATATAAACTTGAGAAAGTTTATCCCACATGCCTTTAGTAGTAGTGCAATTTTTAATATCTTCAAATTTGGCATCAGTACAGGAAGCAACAATCTCCATCATAGTAACATTATGTTCATGCCTATCTCTTAGTTGATCAAGGGTCAAGGGACCAGTGCGCGGTGCAATGTAGCCATTCTCCATTAGTGTCAGGGTAGAATTCCCAATTCCAAATACATGCAGCTTCATTCAGCTTTGCCATACTGTGAAGTTATCCTTGTTTAGCTTTGGCACTTCCCTCTTATACATTTTGAGATCTTTGTGCTGAAGTCCTTAAAACTCTGTTCCAAGCAACCAATGCTCTGATACCAATTGTTAGAATAACTAAGAGGGGGGGTGAATCAGTTATCCATAGTCCCAATCCTAAAAAGTATAACCAAAACAATTTACTAAAACTTCTGCAGATCGGTAAACTAAAATAGTATTCTGTCTGTGCTTTTACCGATTACCAGTTAATAACATATAGTTCTTACCGATCAAATCCAATATGCAACATGCAAATTATGATAACAAACAATCATCACAATTAACACATAACACAAGAGATTTAACGTGGAAACCTTGTGAAGGGAAAAACCACCTAGGACCGACAACCCAAAAATTGTTCACTCTTCTGAAGTGAGGTCGGTGAAGACCCAACCCTGTTAAAGGTTACAAACACACTATGAGGTGTGACCTTGTTAGAGGATTTTAGAACAACCGTTATCATCCAACCAACATTCACTATGGGGTTGACAGGATAACAAATGTACACTCTATGAATGACATTACAAGACTTTCTAGTCCACTCTATTAAGAGATTTATCTATTTACAATGGTTAAAATGTAACATCAGTTGATTTGATTACAACACAACTTCAATTGCAGATTATCAGATCTATGTTAAGCTCATTCAAATCCTCTAATCAATATATCAATTTTGTTTCAATCAATATTTGATAACTTACTGTCGCTTGGTTATAGCTTTCTAATGCTCATCAATCTCTGCAGTTCGGTTCTCCTTAACTAGTCTGATCAGGCATGCATGAAGCTTGTTCACATGACATCTTCTGCAGTCTCCTTCTTTCGACATGATTTCATCATGAAATCCTAGTCTCTTAAATAGACAAGTAAACCATTTTAATTCTATCCATTAGATTTTGTTGCTTAATCTCCTTTGTTGATTTTGCCGCTTAAACCTTCCTCGGCTGATGTGTTAGTAACATGTTTTGTTTCAATCCCTTAGATCTTCTTTGAATTATGTTACCCGTCGATCTTCGCAACAAACATTATCTCCAACTTCGTAATCATAACACTTTCCATCTCATCAACTTCCATCGGCTAAACTAGTCATTTAGTTCTTTTCTTCTGCTCAGTTAACAAAGAAATGTGTCGGTGAATACAAGCTCAAATTATACTATGCTCAGTATACACTACACTGCATTGGTGTATACTAAAATGGTTTTTTAACTGACAATAATGCTTTGTGCATTTTGCTCTATCCTTCATCATAGATGAATGCAACATAATCAAGTCAATAACATAAGGTCATAGACTCATCCATAAGTTACCCAATGTGTTCCTTATCCTTATCTATCATATCCATCTTCCTCATGTAGATATATCTATACTTCATCTCTTTTCTTCTTTTTTCTATAGATGTTTGGGTATAGTAACTTACAAGATAAGTATTGTCAAAACTAGTTGACATCAATGACAACATATTACTGATTTAATCATCTTACATATCTAATCAGCAACTCAGTGATCTAGAATCATAGATCTTTCAAGTTATACAGTTTATTCAAATCAGTTGTAGTTCATCAATCTCTCCCTTTGACAATGATGTCAACACAAGCAATATGAAATATGCCATAAACATACCAAACATGTATTCTACAACTCTGTCAACAAATGTTGTAACTCAGTACAAGCTCTCCCTAGCTTAATATGTTTAATCACTATTTTACATGAAAGCATTTGCAAGCGCAGACTAACTTCTATAGATATGAACTTTTCATCTCACAGATTTTCTTCTGTTCTTAGTAACTGATCTTTAATAATCTCCCTTTTATGTATCTCACTCCTTTTGTCTTTGGCTTCATATTCTTCATATTGATCTCTGTCCCTTTGACAGCAATGCCAAAGAGCAATACAAATGTACAACTCTTTAGTAGCCATGTAACTTTGTGTTGTCTAGTGCATTCTCTGTATCTCGGTATACTGTTATGAAAATCTATTCCAGTACTTCAACCTTTCACAACCTTAGACAGAAGTCCAAAGTGTGAACTTTGTTGCATCAACATGTATGATCTAATTAGATTAGGCTGATGAAACCTCTAGATCACCTTAGTGACCGGTAGACAGGGGACGGACCCCAAGTCTAGTCCTCAAGTATTCATATGTATCCTTTAGTAGAGGCTTCTTAAATATGTCAGCAAGTTGTTCTTTTGATGTAGCAAATTCTAGCTTCACTTTCTTCTTCTGTACGTGTTCCCTTAAGTAGTGATACTTAATAGATATATGCTTTGTTTTAGAATGCATCACTGGATTCTTTGAAATATTAATAGCACTAGTATTGTCACAATATATAATCACTAGCTCAGTGATTACCTCATTCATACCTTCCAACACTTGCTTGATATATGCAATATTTGAATAGTTAGTAGCAGCAACAACATACTCTGCTTCAGTTGTAGACTGGGAAATGCAAGCCCATTTCTTACTTGTCCATGTAACAAGTCTTTCACCAAAGAAGAATACTCCTTCAATGGTACTCTTTCTATCATCCACATTTCCAGCCCAATCAGCATCGGTGTATACCTTCAGTTCAAACTTGCCTTTCTTAGGATACCATAGTCCATAATCTATTAGAATAACTGAGAGGGGGGTGAATAATTTATCCAGTGTCCCAAATCAAAATGTATAATTCAAAATAATTTCTTCAATTTCTGCTCGTCGGTAAGCAATAATAACTCTCACTATCTGTGCTTTTACCGATTACCAGTCTAATGTCAAAACAGTTTACCAATCAAATCTAACATGTAACATGTAAAGAATGATAACAAACAAATATCACAATCAACACATAACACGAGATTTAATGTGGAAACTCTGTAAAGGGAAAAACCACATGGGACCAGTAACCCAAAATTGTTCACTCTTCTGAAGTGAGGTCGGTCAAGACCCAACCTTGTTAAAGGTTACAAACACACTGTAAGGTATGACCTTGTTAGAGGATTTTAGACTAGAAGTTATCGTCCAACCAGAATTCACTATGGGGTTGACAGGATAACAATGTTCATTCTATGAATGATACATCATAAGATTTTTAGAGTCCACTTGGTTAAGAGATTTTGACTATATACATTGGTTAAATATGTAACAGTAAATGACCTACCTTAATACAACTTCAATTGCAGATTACAGATCAATATTTAGTCCATACAAATCCTTTTGATCAATAATTCACTTAAGATTCAATACTGTATCAACTTACTGTCTGTCAGTAATTGTTCTCTGTAGCTTGATAATGGTTATGTAGCTTGGTTCTTACTAACCGGTATGATCAGAATACATGAATTCCTTGTTCATGTGATATTCCTGCAGCTTCTTCTTCTGACATTTTCATAAAAAAAAATTGTTTTCTTATATAGACGAGTAAATCATTTTCTTCTCCACCATCAGATTTTGCCGCTTAATCTCATTCATAGATTTTTCCACTTCAAATTTTCTTGGTACTTGTGTCAATAACACATTTCAATCTTTTCCGTTAGATCTCCATTGAATTTTGTCAGCCGTCGATCTATGTAACAAACATTATCTGTTACCTCGATGTTATACTCTTGCCAGCTCATCAATCTTATCGGCTAAACTAATCATTTAATACATTATGTTCTACTCAGTTAATAAAGAAATGCATCAGTGAACACTGCTTGGTTAATACTACGATCGGTATACACTACACTTCGTCGGTGTATACTAGAAATGCTTCATTTACTGACAACATTGCTTTGTGTCTTTCAGCTCTATACTTCATCATAGATGAATGCAACATAATAAAGTAAATATCATCAAGTCATAGACTCATCAGCAAGTTACTCAATGTGTTCCTTATCCCCATCTGTCATGTACATCTTTCCTCATGTAGATTTCTCTGTTCTTCATCTCTTTCACCTTTCTTCAGATGTCTCGGTATAGTAACTTACAAGATAAGTGATGTCAAACTAGTTGACATCAATGACAACATAATACTGATTTAATCATATTAAATATCTAATCAGCAACTCCTCAGTGATCTTGAAATCATAGATTCTTCAATCAGATTCCAAATCAGTTGTAGTCAACAATCTCTCCCTTTGGCATTGATGGCAACTCAAGTAATATGAAATGTACCATACACATACTAAACATACATTCTACAACTTTGTGAACAAACATTGTAAGTCGAATAGACTTAATATGTTTAATCACTGTACACACAAAAGTAGTGCACTTTTCTAAGTCATTACATCAAAGGAAATCCATGAAAGGGAAACCTTCAATAGCGACCTAGAGCTCTCTATGTATGGAGTTGCAAGATTGTAAAATTGCTCTCAGCTAGAGCTAATAAACTTATGACCTTGCTAGTCAACCACACAATGAGAGATTCAAATGAAGACAAGGGAAAGAATGCCAATATACCCAAGAATCAAATGAAATGCAATGCAAGTAAGATAAGAATGAAGATGTAAGCTAATCTATCAAAATGAAAGTGCAAACTAGGCTATGAAAGGAAAGTACAAGAGTTACAATCCCTCTTAATTAAACTATGTGAGATTAATCTATAGCATAAAGAAAGTCTATACTAAGAATGCCATGATTATGCAACTATGAAAGAAAGTAAGCTAAATGAAATGCAACAACAATGTCTTCAAAGCTTTAATGCAAGAATGTCTTCAAAGAGCTCCAAATAACCTAGAAAACCTGCAGCATAACATTAGCATAAAAGAGAATGACCTAGAATGAGGAAGATAACTCTTCTTTTATAGGAAATGAGGAGAAATGGACCATGGAGATTAAGAGGAAAAAGACTTAATCAATAGTGGAGCATCAAAGAGGAGCAATTCATGTGCACAAATATCCTCCAATGAGAAAATAAGAGTTGGCTTTTGTGTCCATATGAGACAAAAAGTGTTTTTCTTCTTTTTGTAAAATAAGAATAATGCTTTATTTGTACAACTTAGGATAAGAGGAAAAGTGGGGGGCTTTTTATTTAATAAAATGGGAGGAAATATTCCTTTTAATAAATAAAGACTTTAGGATAAAATGGTTAGCCCAAGGAAAATAATTAAAAATGATAGAATAGGATTTGATCAAGGAAATTGATATTGAGCTGAAAATGTTGATTTTTGAAAATATTGATTTAGGGATTTGATAAATTGCTGAATGGGGCCCAAAGTCTAGGTGACCATTTTAGGGTGCATACATTTTCCCCTCTTTGACTAATGTGTGATCATTTTGGGAACACATGCAGTCAAAGAAGAATTGAAATGTGAGTTCATTTTGGGATCACAAAACAACTCAAACGTGTGTTCATTTTGGGAACACACCCGGACAAAAATAAACAAAGATTTTGGACATGAGTTCATTTTGGGATCACATCCAAAATAAGAGATAAAAATCTCAAGCTGAGTGAAAGCTCATAAAAAGATAGTTGAATCAAGAAAATCAAGGATTAAATCCAATAGGTACTACCCCCTCAGAATCGAAATTGAAGTCAAGTAGAGGAGAACAACAGATTGATAAAAGATGATTAAATCATAATGAAATCATAATCGAAGATAAACAATAACAAGATAACCATTAGGCATTGAAAACATGCCCTAGTGATGAATGAGAAGAAAAGAAATGGGGTGAATGGAAGACTAGAAGTGTGAAAGACATGAAAAGGAAGAAATTCCATCAAAGATCAAAAAATTATGCCTCAAAAGGTTAGTCAACTACACAGAAGAAAGAGAAATTTTTAAAACATGATTTTGACTATTAAGATAACCTCAAATTTTGATTTTGAGTTCGAAAATGGATCCAGGACATCGAAATTAGCTAGAGGTGCAATTTTTGCGCAATTCTGAGGTGTTTTGAAAATAGGTCAAAAAGTCAAAATGCTATAGAAGGGGTAAAAAGATGTGATATGAAAGACAAGAAGTGAAAGACATGATCAAGAAGAAGTGAAAGGTGAGTGCAACTGACCAAAAATTCCATGAAAGATGAAAGGAGAGCTCTCTCCATATGCAAGATGCAAAACTAATCTAATCATGAACCTAAAAATGCAAGCTACTATGAAAAGTGGTTGACTTGCAAGGTCACAATGCTTATAGACCTCTAATTATCATCAATGAGCATTATTGGTAGTGTCATAAGATCATACAATACACACTAGTATGACTATGGGTATATGAATATGATCTATATTAGATTGAATGTGAGAATCCCACCTAGGCACCAAAGACATGTAGGTCAAGATGACTAGTGCAGTGAGATTACCTAAGTTTACTATAGCGAGATTATGCTTGCATCAGCACATAAGAAAGTCAAGATGGCTATAAGTATGCACTCGCAAATAATCAAGGATAATACCTTGTAGGTCCTATTGTCAAGTGGAACAAGCATGAATGCTAATGACAATTAAGACCAACAAAATATACCCACAAGCAGAAAAAGCAATAAAACATGTCCTCAGGCCCTTAGTCTTGTAGCGATGCATCATCAAAAACTTCTTAGGGAAAAGAACACTCATCAAAGAAATCATCATAGACAACACACAAAGAAATAAAGTCAAACAAGTTTTAGCGAGGTGAGTGTTTTAAGTGTGTGTGTGTAGGTCATAGAGTCAAACTTTGAGTATCACATCTGCCAATGAGCGATATCGCATCATACTTAGACTGGTGGGTAAGACATCTGATAAGTGTTGAGAAACATGTGATGCTAGGGTAGTGTTGAAAAACACTATTGGGGATGGTGTTGAAAAACACCTATTTGTGAAATGCCCCAAGAGACAAATGCACCTAAAGGACCTATGCTAACAGGTATGCCCCCTAGACAAAAATAAAGACCAATTCCAAACCAAGTCAAATAAGGTCAAGGCATGATGGAGAATGGCTAAGTGTCGAGGACACATGCTAAAAGAAAAGGGTGCAAAGGCCTCAAGTAGCGCTTCTTTCCAGGTTTTCACCACTTGGAGATTTTTTTATTTTTTTGTATTTTTGCTACCAAGGCGCCCGTTTTCCAGGTTTTCACTAAGGCAGTTTTTCTATATTTTTTTTTGAATTTTTTGAATTTTTTGATTTTTTTTGTATTTTTTCAGGACTTTATATGCTTTTTAAAATTTTTTCAGAATCATATATGAATTTTTTTGGAATTTTCTCAGGATCATAAAATATTTACAAAGGATGCCCCTAGACTGAATAGGCATCATGGATAGAACTTCTTGAGGTGCAAAACATTGATGGGATTAGGGAGCTATTCTCCATCCTCATTAGATAACAAGTAAGAACCTATCCCAAAAGTAGCTATGATGACATATGGCCCAAGCCAATTAGGTTCGAACTTACCCTTTTGCTCTCTATTTTGTTGGTTCTTAGGATTTTCTCACAGAACAAGATCACCTACTTGAAACTCTCTAGGGTGAACCTTCTTGTTGAATGCCTTTGACATACACTTCTGATACACTCTCATATGATCAAATGAGGCCTTGCACTTCTCATCTAGAAGTTCTAAGTCTTGTAACCTCATGGCACGATAATCATCATCTATTATCAAACCTTTGAGAGAGACTCTAAGTGAAGGGATCTCTACTTCTAAAGGTAATACTGCTTCAGTGCCATAAGTGAGGGCAAAGGGAGTAGCCCCTATGGGAGTATGTATACTCATTCTGTAAGCCCATAAGGCTAGATTGATCTGTAAGTGCCAGTCTCGACCATTCTTGTGAACTGTTCTATGGAGAATCTTGAGAATAGTCTTATTAGAAGCCTCTGCTTGTCCATTTCCTTGTGGGAAGTAAATGGAGGACCAATGCTATTTTATCTTGAATTTCTTACAGAGGTGTGTAAGGTCCTTGTTCTTGAACTGACCTCCATTATCAGTGATTATCTCAGAAGGTATCCCAAATCGACAGATGATGTGATTCAAGATGAATAAAGAAATTGTCTTCCCTGAAGCAACAGACAGTGGAACAACTTCTACCCATTTGGTAAAGTAGTCAGTAGAAGTAATAATCAATTTATGTCCACCTAATGAGTTGGGATGAATCTTCCCAACAAGGTCAAAGGCCCAATGTTGAAATGGCCAATGAGAAATATAAGGAATAAGCTCCCTACCTGGAGCATGAATCAGGTTTCCATGTTTCTGACACTTTTCACAAGACTTGGCAAAAACTATAGCATCCATTTGCATTGTGGGCCAATAATACCCTGCCCTAAGCAACCTTCAGGCCATGGCAAGACCATTAGAATGTCCTCCACAAATACCCTCATGGATGTCTGCTAACGCTTGGTCAAATTCCTCCTTTTCCAAGCACCTAAGAAGTGTCCCATCTAAACCCCTCCTATACAGATCACCAGAGATAAGGGTATGGCAAGAGGTGTTACGGACAAGGTTTCTTTGTTCAAAATGGTTAAATGTATCAGGGATGATGCCATAATGGAGGTATGAGTAAATAGCACCATAGCAGGATGAGTCATGGCTAACCAAGGTACAAATGACATGGCTATCTGGGGAGTAAAAAATGGGGTGATGTAGCTCTTCCACCAGGAATTCAAATCTTGATTCATGTTGTTCTAATTGAAGGAGTGAAGCTAGTGTAGCCATAGCATCTGCTGCCTTGTTTTTTGCTCTAGGGATCTGTTGAAATGTCACAAATGTGAAGTAACGTCACAATGAATCAACCATCTTTTTGTAAGGTATCAACTTATCATCCTTAGTTTGGTACTCTTCATTTACTTGGTTGATAATTAATTGTGAATCCCCAAAGACATGTAACTCTATTATATTCCACTCTATATCCATCTTCAGTCCATTGGCTAGAACCTCATATTCTACAATATTATTTGTGCATGGAAACAAATTTTTGTAAGACTTAGGTATGTTGTACCCATGAGGAGAAATAAACAATACTCTAGCTCCTGATCCATTTTGCATATTTGAACCATCAAAGAACATTTTCCAGGTATGCGTGGTCATGTACATGATATGCTCATCTAGGAATGCCACTTGACTAGGCATGCTATCCTTGACTAGGAAATCAGTAAGTTGATCTACAATAGCTTGCCCCTTTATAGCCTTACGCTCAATGTACTCTATATCAAATTCTGACAAAACCATCATCCACTTAGCAAGTCTACTCGTGAGAGCAGCCTTACTAAGCAAATACTTAAGAGGATCAATTTTTGCAACAAGATGTATAGTATGGGCAAGCATGTAGTGTCACAACTTTTGGGAAGCAAACACTACCGCAAGACAAGACTTTTCAATACTATTATAATTGATCTCATAAGATACTAGAGTACGACTAATGTAGTAGATGGCTCTTTCCCTCCTAGTATCATCAAGTTGAGCCAACAATGGCCCCAAGGAAGATTCTGTCACTGAGATGTACAAAATTAATGGTTTTCCTGGTATAGGAGGCATTAAAATTGGAGGATTAGCCAAGTATTGCTTTATTTGATCTAGGCTCTTTTGGCAATCCTCATTCCAAGCACATGTGGCTCTCTTATGTAATGTCTTTTTGAATGGTTGTGCTCTATCTGCAAGCTATGAAATAAACCTCCATATGGATTGGAGTCATCCTTGAAGATTTCTCATCTGACTAATGTTCTTAGGAGGTGGCATAGCTAATATAGCTTGAACCTTTTCAAGATCCACCTCTATTCCTTTGGCTGAAATTATGAATCCTAGAAGTTTACCTGAGGTAACCCCAAATGCACACTTTTTCAGATTCAATCTTAACTGAAACTGCTCCATTCGATCTAGAATTACTTCCAAATCTTCTAGGTGTGTATCCCTTTGCTTAGACTTGGCCAAGGTATCATCCACATAATCCTCCATGTTTTTCTGCATCATATCATGAAATATTGTGGTCATAGCTCTTTGGTATGTGGCTCCTACATTTTTTAAGCCAAATGGCATGACGTTCCAACAATAGGTTCCCCATGCACATGTGAAGGCTATCTTTTCTTGATCCTCAGGAGCTATTTTTATTTGGTTATAATTGGAAAAACCATCCATTAAAGAGTATATCTCATAGCCCGCAGTCATATCTACTATCATGTCTATGTTAGGGAGTGGAAAGTCATCCTTTGGGCAAGCTTTGTTGAGGTGTCTGAAGTCTGTGCATACACGAATGGACCCATCATGTTTTGAAACTAGAACAATATTTGAGATCCACTCGGCATAGTTGATAGCTCTAATAAATCTTGCACCTAAGAGCTTTTCTAATTCAGCCTTAACAAGGAGAGCTATGTGAGGATGCATTTTCCTCAACTTCTATTTTACTAGTTTAATTCCTAGAGCTATAGATAAGTGATGCATAATAAGATTAGTGTCAAGCCTTGGCATGTCTGAATATGTCCAAGCAAAATTGATTTTCTTCTTTTGTAAGAACTTTGTGTATGCCTCTTTTTCTTGCACTGACAGAGACTGAGCTAGATGTATCACTTGTGGAGCCTCTTCCATATTCAAATTTACTAGTTGTGTAGGCTCAATAAGAACTGATGACCTATCTTGGAAATAACTTGGAAGGTTATTAAGTACCCCATCCTTAGGCACCTCAAAGAGGTTTTCACCTTCGGATGTCTTTTATTTTTACTATTGTGGGTTCTGACATCGCCACAAAATGGTTTTCACCATCAGAACCATTTTTCTTTTGTTTTGTTTCTTTTATTTTTTGATCGAGGTACTTAATATCCAGCTCCATCATAGTCATTGTAGGTTCACTGGTGGAAGAGACTACAGGTTCAAGAGCATTCAAGTAGCAGGCTATCTCGTAGTCATTCTATAAGGTTGGGAGCTGAGGCTCTTGATAGCGTTGAGACCAGTCAATGAGGTTGAAGTGGACAAGGGGTAGGTCAATGATTGGATCAACATTATTGATACGAAAGGCATTATCTCTAGTGATCACATAGTTAGGATCTATCAAGTCTCCTTCTAAGATACCCGAATTAGGACTCATCCTACCAAACGAAGCATCGTCCACTAAGGCAATTCGAGGAGTCCAATCCTCTAGTCCTACACTAGGCTCATTGGTCACATAAGGTTGAGTACTATAGGCATGGACAACATCCATGTCCAAATCAACTATTTCATCTGAAAGAGAGTCCCACTTGAACTCATGCGAATCTATTTCTAAATCTCTGTTGGGATGTTTACACCAAGAAGGCTTGGGATGTCTTGATGTAGAAGCTTTGAGATTGTGAAGGGTATCACCTTCTCTGGTGTCTATATTTTCAGCTATTGAATCATCTGAATCTCCCCAAAGGAGATTGGTGGAAGGCACCTAATCATCAATCATGTCTTGTTGGTTCTGAAGATTGGGTGTATAATCTGAGTCACTGTCACTATCCGTCGCAACTAGGATAGGGACACTTGTCTTCTTTTCATGATCAAAGCCTAGGCTAATTGTTGACTTAGTCCTACAACCAAAAAGAGCATGGTTGAGTGGTTCAGCCTTGGCATCTAACCTATGACTGAGAGGGCCATGACCTGGGTAGCCCATGTTTTTAACCAAAGTATACCCTCTCCTGTAGGTTTTAGGAGATGGCGCAAAATTCTCATTGTGTTGATACTTTTCTTCTCTATAAATCCAATCTCTAATGGCTACCTCCTCTTTCTCCTCATGAATAGGAACTGAGGATTCTACAAACTTTCCAAACAAGGTTTCCTCTCAGGTGAAGGTTTTCCATAAGACCTAGGTGAGATTGGCATTTTTGTGAAGGAGTCCATTTGGTAGTCTTCCATGCCAAGGTCTATGGACTTAAACTTGCTCTTACACTGCTCAAGAGCAACATCAAAATTATCAGCCTCTCTATTCAAAGGGACATGAGAGCCAGCTGAAATCGCATTAATAGATAATGTGCTATCCCCTGGTATGCATACTTCAACTCCATTGTAAGGGAACTTAACACATTGGTGGTAGGTAGATGACACCACTTTCATGTCATGAATCCATGGCCTACCCAATAAGATATTATATACCAAAGGTTCGACATCAACAATTTGGAACAAAATGTCCTTTTCCATAGGACTGATCCTAACAGGAAGAACAACCAATCCCTTAGAGCTTCACTCTGCTTCATCATAGGCTTTAATTGTGATCTTCTTCCTAGTGTCAATTATTTGCTCAAAATATCCCAAAGCTTTCAATAGACTCAAAGAGCAAATATTAAGCCCAACACCCCCATCTATTAACACGGGCCTAACATGGGTTTTATGGATCATGACCTCGATATGAAGGGCCAAATTGTGCGGATGACTTAATGCTTTATCGTCCTCTTTTGAAAATGTGAGGTAATGAGGGCTAGCAAGGTGATTGACCATGTTCTGGAATTGATCAACATCTATGTCATTAGGAACATTAGCAGCTCGCAAAGCATCCTCAAGGACACTCCTATGTCTAGGAGATAATTCTAAGAGCTCAAAAATGGAAATCTGTGCTGGCGTTTGTTGTAATTGATCAACAAGGTTGTAACTCATATCAGGACCAACTGCAGACTTGGAAGGGACACTTTTGGACACTGGTTGCTTGGATTTGCTAGAATTAGGACCTCTAATGACAACAGGACCTTGGGACTGACTCTTAGTAACAACATTGAGAGGCTGAGATGACCTTCGAGATTGAGGACCCCTAATCACAACAATGGGTTCTTCATCAAATATGGGAGGTGAGTTTACATCATAACCATAGGGATCTTTCCCCCTCATCATGTTGACATCATTGTCCACAACTTCAAGCATATTGATGACATTTTTTGCAGCTGTATAGGTATAATTGATTGCGGCCTTGCCATTCTTGTTTTTAAAAGTCTCCCCCTTCTCATACATAGGCAAGGGCTCCTTGAAGGCCTTATGGTCTGCATTGGTGGTCAACCCATCAACCTATAATTTTCTAGTCTCAATAAGGTCTTGAACAAGATGCTTAAGTTTAAAACAATTTTCAATGTCATGTCCAATCCCATTGTGGTATACACAATAAGCTTTCTCATTCCACCAATAAGGTTTAGGATCTGGTATGCAAAACTTTGTAGGATCCTAAGGTTGTGCCAAATTATGAGCAATCAAGGTCTTAAGAATATCTGCATAAGAGTCTCCAAGCTTAGTGAATTGCCTCTTTCCTGACTTAGATTTATCTTGATATTTGGGCTTGTGCTCTTGATGATCTAAGGATGTCTGCAACTTCATAGCTTGAATTGCATTAGATAGATTAAGAACTCCTTATTCCTTAGGTTGTGGAGAGTCAACAACTCCATCATTGACTACTTGCTTATTTTTGTTCCAATATGCGTTCTTCTTATCCTTATTATTGTTGTTATTGTTTGAGCCATTGTTGTTGTTACTTTGTTTGGCCAAAACACCTTGTTCTTTTAGAACATCCTCGATGTGACATGCAGTTTCTACCATAGTGTCAAAAGAATTAAAGACCATTTTTCTAACTTCATATCTTAATTCGGGCACTAGATTGCTCACAATTATATCAATCCTTTCTTCCTCAGGGATGGTCCTAGAATATTTGGAGCATAAGCGTCTCCACCTTTGTAAAAATGTCACAAAGGGTTCCCCCTGATTTTGTTTTAGCTTGCACAAATCAGGCATGGTGACTAACCTTGATAGATTATATGCAAAGTGTTGCACAAACCTTTGGACAAGTTCTTTGAATGTTTTAATAGGAGGGGTAAGGTTAGTAAACCACTCCATAGCTTGGCCTTTAAGGCTCCTCAGGAATAATCTCATAAGGTAGGAGTCCTCATGATGAAATTCAAAGCTCACGATATAGAACTATCATACATGGTCATGGGGGTCACCACTACCATCATATTTGTCATATGTGGGGATTTCAACCGTTCTAGGAAAATCTACCATAACCACACTCTTGTCAATGGGATTGGGACACATGGAGTCCAAGTTGAAGGTATTCTTCGGAGCCATCATTTTCTCCATAGTCTTTTGCATCTACTTAATCACCTCATCAGTTGAAGGGTTTTGCTTCTTAATTTTTCTATCCACATCAAAGTTGTATGGGACCCTTGCACCCTTGTTGATCAAGCTTTCCAAGAATTGATCCTTATTTTTCTCAACATACTTCTCCACATATTGTTGGAATAGTGGTTCTTGTTGCATTGTCATGAAATCAATAGTATCAAGGTTGGCATTACTTCCTCCATGTTGAGAGCCATGATGAGCTCGTTGGGAGGGTTGTCTTGAAAGTCTAGGAGGTATATGTCTCCTATAATGGCATGTCGAGAAGTCATTCTTTCTCTAGGACTAGGTGATCTTGAAGGGGTCCTTGACCTCCTTCTACTTCTTGGAGTTGCTGAGGGAGTAGATGGTGGAGAGTTGGTTCCACTGTTGGTACCCCTGTTGTTGAATTGATTGTTGAGTTGTTGGGACAATATCCTATCTTGTTCCTCTTGGAATGCTTTTCTCTCTATGTCCAACAAGGCTCGTTGTTCCTCTTCTAGGAGCCTAAGTTTTTCTTCTTTTGTAGCTCATTCTTTTTCTGCAGCTTGTTTTTCCCGCTCAATTCTTTTTAGCCTCTCACGTGTATATCTTGAAGTTGTGTTTAGTGGGGAACTTGGTCTTGAATGTTTGTACCAATCATTGGCATGCACTGCGTTGACATGAGCTTCACTAGATGCATTGTTTTAGTCCTCATGTTGTGACCATGCATCTTGATGAGCTTGTGGATAATGTCTTTTAGCTCGTTGATGAGCATCTAGATATCTTGAATTAATAGGAGGTGAGTCAGGTTGATTGCCATCTTCGAATGACATGTTTCTCCTATGTCTCTAAAAAATGTCACCAAGAGATTGATCGATTATTTCTCTTTGTTGTTTGGTCAAGGTATAACTCATATCCATATTTGATGAAAAATGTGCTATAGAGGTACTCAATTCACTAGGATTACTCTTTGGGTTAAAAAAAACCTTAGACTCACTCTTAGGGGATTGGTCAAAAATGGGTTCTTTTCCCTTTCGCTGTTGATGAGTCTTAACTAAGGGTAACTGATTAAAGGCAACTGGGGGTTGTTTCCCTTGATTCACTTGGTACCTTGTTGTAACTGACATGAAAGAAAAAGATTCTTGATGATAAGGTGACCTCTCAAAGTGTCAACACCAAACTAGGATAATCAAAGTTCTCTAATGTCCAAAAAAAGAGATGGTAAGATAGAGGCTGCAAAAGGCATTACCAACACTGTCAAAGAGGTGCTTAAATCAAAGGATCAATATCTTGCACATTTGAACCAGGAGGATGGAATTAGCCAAATTGTATAATTAAAATTGAATTTGAATGGAAATGATTTGGACAAAAGAGTACTAAAATTCTCCAAGAATGTTAGTAACGACTCTGGAGATGTACTTTCTCAACATGAAAAATCTTCTAACTTGACAATTCTTCCCGAGGTGACTTGGTAAATCAAATGACACTACCCCTAGAGGGATAAAAATAGAAATTCAGTGTAAAGACAGGCTTCCAATGACAAGATAAGTTACCTTCCTAAAGACCTAGCCAACTAAAAGCAACTACAAAATGACTGAAACCAGGTATACAACAGAGAATTCTTAGGTGACACTTTCCAGGCTAACTAGGCAATACTTCTTACTGAGGTGATACTTCACCTTTCACCAGGTGATAGAACTCACAATAGCTAGGTGATAGACTCTAGGTAAGTCAGGTGATAGGCCAAAAGGAATGAACTATCATGTGATATTTCTTCCCAAAGCAGGTGATACTATTGCTAGTTTGTACGACACTTGACCAAAATTGTGTGAAATGTGCATTTTCAGGTCTGTTTGATCAAAATTTTCAGTCTGAGGGTTGATGTTTTTGAACTCAATCACAATATCAACAGAAATTTGATAGGTTTGCAAACAGTAAGGGATCAAACATGTCTCAAAACATTCTAAACAAGGGCAAAAGCAACCTTGCCAAGACAAACACTTGTGATATCAAAATAGAAAAGCACCCTAGGAATACTACCAATTGTTTGAATGTTCAAGAATGTTAACACTAGTATTACATAATCGAAGACACTTCAAGCAATATCTATCCTATAAAGTCAAGGCTCATTACTTATCAACTTGGCCCACAACTTGATGTCCCCTCACCTCACACAAAGTGGTTACCCACAATAGATGTTGGCTTTTTCATGGAAGTGTCAATGACACAACCAAAGGAACACATATGGTGAGTATCTTGAGGTGATCTAGGTTATTCCACTTGGATCAATCCTTGCACCAAGAAGCTAAGTGGAAAAATATTGTGGCTTCTAACTATGGTTCTTAATAAGGGCTTTCGTTCGTAGTACCCCTCTTGCTCCCCAAAGGGAATCCTTACCTTGTGGCAAGTAAGAGACCTTGCGGCCTCAAGACTACCTTAAGCATTCTTGCTCAATATTTTCCTCATGGTCACAATCCCACAAGTACTCATATCAAGCGAAGACAAGCACTATGTCTACCAAGGTCTTGTGTCCTTGATAGCCTTGAGTTTATAGTGGGTCAGAATAGTCGGCAATAAGCTTGTCCCCACTTGGGTCATTCCTCTTGATTACTCAAGAGAAGGCCCACTAAAGGATTCTAACAATCTAAACAAAAATTGGATCAACTTATGAGATTCAAGGATTTTGTTTCACCATAAGGGTGAAGAGCATACTCCCTTATCCCAAAGCTTTCTCCCAAACACACCAAGCAAAGTTCAATTACTCTCTTGCTTCCAAAATCCTAAGATGGGTCAAGATTTTCTGTTTCACCACAAGGGTGAAGAGCATAGTTCTCCTACCACCTCAAAATTTCTTCCACAAGATATTATGTGCCTACTAAAGGAAACAACTAGTAAATGCCACACTTGAAATGAAAATAAAACAAGCACTTGATTGGGTTTTTATGCTTTGGGCAGCCCTACAAAAATTGTTAGTAGCCCTTGTGCATTTGAAGCTTTGACATGTGTTCTTTTGGCAAAATATTTCAAGAAAATGTACCTACAACCACAACTTGTTAGGCCCACAAAGTTAGAAAAATCTCAAAATCCAAATGAAATTTGCAACTAAACTCTGCTTAACCACAATGAATTAAACCAACAAACTAATTAAATCTAAACTCGGCCCAAAAGATTCAGAAAGACAAGTCACTGCTGGGTACAGTCAATAGTATAGACACTAGAAGTATCGTGTGATCCTTTTCAGTATACCAGGGTGATAGTTTACTTCTAGGTGATACTTCTCCCTATACTAGGCGATACTTCACCCAAGACCAAGTGATATTCTCTGCAATAGCCAGGCGATACTTTCGATAGGTGAAGTATCACGTGCGCATACAGAGAACTATCATGCAATACTTCTGGAACTATTGCATGATATTCTGAGACAAAAAATAGAGACCAAAAATTAAGCTCAAAACTTGCCGAAAAATTAACAGAAATTGATGAAAATGCAGAAAAAAAAGGGACAAAGCTCTAATGTTCTGCCCCATGGTGGGCGCCAGAAATGTACACACAAAAGTAGTGCACTTCTCTAAGTCATTACATCAAAAGAAATCCATGAAAGGGAAACCTTCAATAGCGACCTAGAGCTCTCTATGTATGGAGTTGCAAGATTGTAAAATTGCTCTCAGCTAGAGCTAATAAACTTATGACCTTGCTATTCAACCACACAATGAGAGATTCAAATGAAGACAAGGGCAACAATGCCAATATCCCCAAGAATCAAATGAAATGCAATGCAAGTAAGATAAGAATGAAGATGCAAGCTAATCTATCAAAATGAAAGTGTAAACTAGGCTATGAAAGGAAAGTACAAGTCTTACAATCCCTCCTAATTAAACTATGTGAGATTAATCTATAGCATAAAGAAAGTCTATACTAAGAATGCCATGATTATACAACTATGAAAGCAAGAAAGAAAGCTAAATGAAATGCAACAACAATTTCTTCAAAGCTTGAATGCAAGAATGTCTTCAAAGAGCTCCAAATAACCTAGAAAACCTACAACATAACATTAGCATAAAAGAGAATGACCTAGAATGAGGAAGAGAGCTCTTCCTTTATAGGAAATGAGGAGAAATGGACCATGGAGATTAAGAGGAAAAATACTTAATCAATGGTGGAGCATCAAAGAGGAGCAATCCATGTGCACAAATATCCTCCAATGAGAAAATAAGAGTTGACTTTTGTGTCCATATGAGACAAAAAGTGTTTTTCTTCTTTTTGTAAAATAAGAATAATGCTTTATTTGTGCAACTTAGGATAAGAGGAAAAGTGGGGGGCTTTTTATTTAATAAAATGGGAGGAAATATTCCTTTTAATAAATAAAGACTTTAGGATAAAATGGTTAGCCCAAGGCAAATAATAAAAAATGATAGGATAGGATTTGATCAAGGAAATTGATATTGAGCTGAAAATGTTGATTTTTGAAAATATTGATTTAGGGATTTGATAAATTGTTGAATGGGGCCCAAAGTCTAGGTGACCATTTTAGGGTGCATATAATCACTATGTTACTAAACCAACATTAAGTAATATAGCTTTACCATTCTGTAGTTGTGATCTTTTCAGTTCTCCAATTCCTACCTGCTTCTGTTCTCTGTAACTGATCTTCAATACTCTGTCTCATTTAGATTGTCTCTCCCTTAGATAATTCTCATCGGTGCTTGTTCCTTTTCATATTCATATTCATTTCATATTTTTTATCTCTCCCTTTAACAGCAATGCCAAAGAAACAAATAAACAAACAATTTTGTCTTCCTCTGTATCTCTGAATACTGGTAGTCCAATCGGGTCAAGTTCTCAAACCTAATCACAACCTTGAACATGATTCAAAGTGTAAACTATGCTACATCAACATGAATGATCTTCTGATAAAAGTAGGCTGATGCAACAACTAGATAACCTTAGTGACTGATAGATAGGGGACAAACCCCAAGTCTAGTCCTCAAGTATTCAAATGTGTCCTTCGGTAGGGGCTTTGTAAAAATATTTGCAAGTTGTTCTTTAGATGTAACAAATTCTAACTTTACTTGCTTCTCTTGCACTTGTTCTCTTAAGTAATGATACTTAATAGATATATACTTTGTCTTAGAGTGCATCACAAGATTTTTTGAAATATTAATAATACTAGTGTTGTCACAGTATATAATCACCGGATCAGTGATTACCTCATTCATTCCTTCCAACACTTGTTTGATATAGGCAATGTTTGAATAGTTAGTAGCAGTAGAAACATATTCTGCTTTAGCTGTAGACTGAGAAATACAAGCTTTCTTTTTACTTGTCCAGGTTACAAGTCTTTCACCAAAGAAAAATGCTCCTCCGGTGGTGCTTTTTCTATCATCCACATTTCCAGCCCAATTAGCATCGGTGTAAACTTTCAATTCAAATTTCCCTTCCTTAGGATACCATAATCCAAAATTCTTTGTTTTCTTCAAGTATCTTAAGATCCTTTTTGTAGCTATCATGTGTGATTCTCTAGGATTAGCAGAAAATCTTGCAACAATTCCCACAACATGTGCTATATCTGGTCTACTGTGAACTACATACATTAACTTACCAATCATGGATCGGTAAAGTGTCTAATTTACCTCGGTAGTTTCATCCTCCTTTGTCAATTTGCATCCAATAGCCATTGGTGTTCCTACAGGTTTAGCATCTTCCATGCCAAATGTCTTCAGTACTTCCTTTATGTATTTAGATTGTGTGATGAATATCCCATCACTCTGCTAAATCACTTGTAGTCCAAGAAAGAACTTAATCTCTCCAAACATAGACATTTCAAATTCCTTCTGCATCTCATCAGCAAATGCCTTGCATACAATATCTGAGCCTCCAAAAATAATTTCATCAACAAATATTTCAGCAATGATAATAGTATCATCAGTATCACCTTTCACATACAAATTGTTGTTTTCACTTGTTCTTACAAATCCAATACTTAACAAGTATGCAGTCTTTCATACCATGCTCTCGGTGCTTGCTTGAATCCATATAATGATTTATGTAGTCTACATACCATGTCTTTATTGTTGGGATCAACAAATCCTTCAGGTTGTTTAATGTAGACCTCTTCTTCAAGTATACCATTCAAAAATGTTGACTTCACATCCATTTGATAGACTTTGAATTTCTTATGTGTAGCATATGCAAGTAGCATTCTAACTCCTTCTAATCTAGCAACAGGTGCAAATGTTTCACCATAGTCAATGCCTTCTTCCTGTGCATATCCCTTGCATACCAATCTAGCTTTATTTCTTGTGACTTCACCATTTTCATTCAATTTATTCCTATATATCCACTTAGTACCGATAATATTTTTATCTTTTGGTCAGGGTACTAAGGACCAAGTTTTGTTCTTTTCTATTTTCTCTATTTCCTCCTTCATGGCATTAACCCATTCTTCATTCTCTAATGCAACTTTCACAGTTTTAGGTTCAAATTCACAAATTAAGCATGTACCTTGTCTTGTTTTTCTTCTAGTTTGCATTCCAGCATGTCTATCTCTAATGATTTGTGTCTCAGGATGATGTCTTCTAACAAAACTAGCCAAAACATGAATTCTCCTTTCTTGTTCATCCTACTCAAGGTCATTTTCTTGCTCGGTAGCTCTATCTTGTTCCTCAATTTGTGGTGCTTGTTGTCCTGCATTATTTCCCTGCTGACCGGTTGACACAGTCTGTGGTGTCGGTAGATACTCTGGATGTTCAATGTAAGTGAATCTACCATAGTCTTCTGGTTCCTTTGTACTTTCCTCTGTATACTTGTCATCAAACTCATCAACATGAACATTAGTACTTTCAACTATCTTATTTGTAGCCTTATTCAAACATTTGTATGCTTTACTTGTAGTGGAATATCCTAGAAATATTCTTTCATCTCCTTTAGAATCAAATTTTCCATTTCTCTCATCTTTCAAAATAAATCATTTACTTCCAAAAATTCTAAAATAATTTACAGTAGGTTTGTGTCCAAACCATAGTTCATAAGGTGTTTGGTTTGAGTCCTTCTTTAGTTGTACTCGGTTAAGATCATACACAGCTATACTGACAACTTCCATCCAATATGTTTGAGCAACATTCTTCTGTATCATCAATGTTCTAGCACAGTTAATTATAGACCTTTTCCTCCTTTCATCAATGCCATTTTGCTAAGGTGTCCTCAGTGCAGATACCTACCTTTTGATTCCATGCTCATTACAAAAATTAGTAAATTCATCAGAGATAAATTCACCTCCTCTATCAAATCTTAAACATTTTATTTCTTTTCCAGTTTCTTTCTCTACCTTAGCTTTATACCATTTAAACATTTTGAAAGCTTTAAATTTCTCTTTTAGGAACATAACAGTCATAAGTCTAGTATAGTCATCAACAAAAAGAATAAAATATCTATCACCAGAATAGCTCTGAGTTCTCATAGGACCACATAGGTCGGTATGAACCAATTCAAGTATCTTCTTTGTTGAATAGTCTTTGCTTTTAAAACTAGACTTAGTCATCTTACCTCTCTGACATTCATGGCACATGGCATGATCAGGTTTTGTCAAGTTAGGCAATCCTCTAACTCTTCTCTTTCTACTAATCTTGATCATGTTGTCAAAGTTCACATGGCATAACCTTATGTGCCACAACCAAGCATCTTCATCCTTTATTAACAAACAAGAAGACTAATTCATATCAAGATAGAATAGATTACCTCTGGATTGTGTACTAGTTCCAACAAGTCTTCCTCCATCATCATAGATCTTCAACTTTTTTCTCTCAAAAGCCAATCAGTGGCCTAAGTTGTTCAGCTGAGCCACACTTAACAAATTATAGTTCAGTCCATCTACCCAATATGTATTTTCACATTGTAATCTGTCATTGATCATCAGTGAGCCTTTACCTCTTACCACACAAGGTGCATCATTTCCCATTCTCATAGATCCTCCATTCTATTCAACAAGATGATCAAACTTTTCTACATCACCAGTCATATGATGTGTACAACCACTCTCTATGATCCATGTATCATTTTTGCTTACTTTAGAGATCAGTGCTGTCTCTTCATGTTTCTCTTCCTCTTCTAAGTCATCTTTCATAGCAACAAATACAACTTCTATATCATCATCAGAATCAGATTCAATTTCAATATCTTCAGCTATGTAACATACCTTTTTTCATTTTTCATCTCGGTTGTCTCTATTGTAGTGTCAGTAGCCTCTGTTGACTCTTCTTCCATAGCTTCCATCAGATTGGTCTTTGGGTCTATCATCATCTTACTTCTATGGACATCTAGCAGTGATGTGACTGAATTCTTTACAATTAAAGCATGCTAAAGGTAGCTTACCTCTATACCTTCCTTTTCCTTTGGACAATCTTCTAGCCATAAGTGCTTCAAGCTCATCAAGTTCATCATCGCTATTATCATCACTATCACAATTCTTACTATTCCTGCTAGACTTTCCAATCTTCAAAGAAGACATGAAAGTGGATTTAACAGAAAGAACAACACTATTATCAAAATTGTTTAATTCAAAGGTTGTAAGTTTACCAATCAAAGTGTCAAGAGTAAGGTTGGATGTAGCTCTTGTTTCATGAATTGCAAAAATTCTGATTGCATAAACTAGTAGCAAGGTTCTGAGAATCTTGCTTATCATTGTTTCATCATCAATCACTCCATCAGATGCTCTAATAGCATGTACCACCTCTTTGAGTCTATTTGAATATTGGACAATGTTTTCACCTTCTTTCATTCTCATATCATCAAATCTACCTCTTAGACTTTCAGCTCAGGCTCTTTTGACATTCAGATCTCCACTGTATATTTGTGCTAATTTATCCCACATTCCTTTGGCAGTTGTGCATGTCTTGATATCTTCAAATTCAACATCGGTACAGGTAGCAGCAAGTTCCATCATAGTAACATTGTTTTCATGCTTGTCCATCAGTTGATCAATAGTTAGGGGACCAGTGGGCAGTTGCATGTAGCCATTCTCCATCAGTTCTAGTGCAGAGTGCCCAATTCCAGATATGTGCAGCTTCATTCTACTTTGTCATATTGTGAAGTTCTCTTTGTTCAATTTTGGTACTTCCCTCTTATACATCTTGAGACCTTTATGCTTAAGTCCTTAAAACTCTGTTCCAAGCAACTTGTGCTCTGATACCAATTGTTAGAATAACTGAGAGGGGGGTGAATCAGTTATTCAGTGTCCCAAATCAAAATGTATAATTCAAAACAATTTCTTCAATTTCTGCTCGTCGGTAAGCAATAATAACTCTCACTATCTGTGCTTTTATCGAGTACCAGTCTAATGTCAAAATAGTTTACCGATCAAATCTAACATGTAACATGTAAAGAATGATAACAAACAAATATCACAATCAACACATAACACAAGAGATTTAATGTGGAAACCCTGTAAAGGGAAAAACCACTTGGGACCGGCAACCCAAAATTGTTCACTATTCTGAAGTGAGGTTAGTTAAGGCCCAACCCTGTTAAAGGTTACAAACACACTGTAAGGTATGACCTTGTTAGAGGATTTTAGACTACAAGTTATCGTCCAACTAACATTCACTATGGGGTTGACAGGATAACAATGTTCATTCTATGAATGATACATCATAAGACTTTTAGAGTCCACTCGGTTAAGAGATTTTGACTGTATACAATGGTTAAATATGTAACAGTAAATGACCTACCTTAATACAACTTCAATTGCAGATTACAAATCAATATTTAGTCCATACAAATCCTTCTGATCAATAATTCACTTCAGATTCAATACTGTATCAACTTACTGTCCGTCGATAATTGCTCTCTGTAGCTCAGTAATGGTTCTACAACTCGGTTCTTACTAACCAGTATGATCAGAATACATGAAATCCTTGTTCATGCGATATTCCTGCAACTTCTTCTTCCGGCATTTTCATAAAGAAAAACTATTTTCTTATATAGATGAGTAAATCATTTTCTTCTCCACCATTAGATTTTTCCACTTAATCTCATTCATAGATTTTTTCACTTCAAAGTTTCTTGGTACTTGTGTTAATAACACGTTTCAATATTTTCCATTAGATCTCCACTGAATTTTGTCAGCCGTCGATCTGTGTAACAAACATGATCTGTTACCTCGATGTTATACTCTTGCCAGCTCATCAATCTTATCAGCTAAACTAATCATTTAATACATTTTGTTCTGCTCAGTTAACAAAGAAATGCATCGGTGAACACTGCTCGGTTAATACTGCAATCGGTATACACTACACTCTATCGGTGTATACTAGAAATGCTTCATTTACCGACAACATTGCTTTGTGTCTTTCAACTCTATACTTCATCATAGATGAATGCAACATAATAAAGTCAATATCATCAAGTCATAGACTCATCAACAAGTTACTCAATGTGTTCCTTATCCCCATCTATCATGTACATCTTTCCTCATGTAGATTTCTCTGTTCTTCATCTCTTTCACCTTTCTTCAGATGTCTCGGTATAGTAACTTACAAGATAAGTGATGTCAAACTAGTTGACATCAATGACAACATAATGTTGATTTAATCATATTACATATCTAATCAGCAACTCCTCAGTGATCTTGCAATCATAGATTCTTCAATCAAATTCCAAATCAGTTGTAATCAACATAATCTTCAGTTTTCTTTAGGTATCTTAAGATTCTCTTTGTAGAAATCATGTGTGATTCTCTAGGTTTTGCAGAAAATCTAGCAACTATTGCAACAATATTGTTGGAATTAGGAGAGATAGGTACTGAGAGGGGAGGGGTGAATCAGTGCCTTGAAAACTTTAGTTGCAAAACCTTTCTGATCTATAATTGAATACTGTGATAACCGATCAAAATAACTTGAATCTAATTGCATAAATCAATCATCTAGTTAACTTAAGAAAGTAAACAATCATGGAATCAATATGACAATCACATAGCAAAAGTATTTTGGTAACACATAAACCCTTGTTAGAAGGCAAAAACTGTGGTGGGGATGACACCCACAAATTCTTCACTACTGCAGATAGAAAAGGTTTGTCTGTTAAGGCTACAAGTTTTGATCACTTCTGGTGATCTTACGCTGTTAGGAGTAACATATTAGATTAGCTAGATCTACCTAGTTATACAATTTAACAACACTATATGAAGTTTGTACTCAATTAAGATATTTATACAAAGATTTTTAAGTCTTCTCTGTTAAGAGATTTATCAAAACTCTATCACAATTGTCAAAAAGTAATAGGTAAACTATCTGCTAGTTGACAACTCAATTGTCTGAAATAGATCTATAAGTTCTTATCAAAATATCACCTTATCTGTGATGGTTCTCTGCTTTGATCTGCTCAGTAGCCTTGTCTGATTCTTCTTAATATGAAAACCTCTATACTCTGTTCTGCTCGGTAAACTGATTGTCTTGAAGATAGGCAATTTCTTCAAGTGCTCTGTGATTCATATATATCAGTTCAACAACCTTATAAAATGGTGCGAACATATACAATATATAGTGTTCTATTTTTCCGCTTAAACAAAAAATTATGTTACAAAAGAAAATCATAACCCTAAGATCTACGGTGCAAAATAACCTAGATCAACTAATACAAATAAGATAATCATTGCATTTAATGAATATCTTTTACAATAAATTCTCCTCGATCTTGGTAAACCATTTTACGATCTGTTATAACCATTTGCATAGAATAATGTGCCATTTTTGATTACTATGCCATTTTTTGTGATCATCGGTAAACATTGTATAATCTGCTCAGTGTATATTGTGATGCTCGATGTTTACTAATCGTCGGTGTCAGTGTCGTTGGTGCTCGGTCAACTATGTGATGCTCGGTGTAAGGCTTCACCGACTGCTCTATTTTACTTCTAGTTATTGACTGTCTCAATATAAATAACCGACTGACCTGTTTACTATCCTTTGATACTAATGACAACCTAAAATGTTCAATAGAGATTAACAATCTCCGCCTTTGGCATTAGTATCAAAACTTCATAATGTATATAGACAAAATGTTTCTATATATCCCTTATATCTCCGCCATATACATATCCACTACAAAAACTTCTAAGTACAAAAGTACTCCCTCTCGATGCATGCTCCTAGTATTATGTAATATACATATCAAAAATATACTATTTGGCATATACATGTTTTCCCCCTTTTTGATAATAATGCCAAATACCCAAAAAAGTATGTAATGTATACTTACATCTTATCAAAAATGTTCTGATGGGTTTTCTTCATAGACTCCAAGAGGTTTTCCCATTCCTCTTTCAAGTTGGTAAGAGCAATTTTCTCAAGATCAACTTGTGCATGCATGTCAAAGATATTTTCCAACGCCGAAATCTCTGGTGTTGCCACAAGTTGCTCAGCTTTGATAGTATGTGTTTCAAAAATCTTCAGGTAAGGAGTGAGTTCTTTCTGTAACTCTGTAACCCGATCAGTGATGTGCACTTCCTGTTTCCTTAAGTCTACTATCAGCCGCTGGAGTTCTTGAACTCGGTTAATGTGCTTTAAGAAAGCAGTTGGCTCGGCAATAGTTGCTTGTGTACTCAACTTGATTTCTTCTTCTAAACCTTTTATCTTTTC
The DNA here is from genome assembly GCA_027943335.1 of Chamaecyparis obtusa. Lineage (NCBI taxonomy): Eukaryota > Viridiplantae > Streptophyta > Pinopsida > Cupressales > Cupressaceae > Chamaecyparis > Chamaecyparis obtusa. Next base: position 365,374 of record BSBK01001910.1, read on the forward strand.
ACTAATTTCTACAGTGAAGGTGTTTGTAGTACAAAGCTTTATTAGCAGTTGACAGATTATCTGGGTAATAGATTTTACCTCGGTAATGACCTCAGATAATTTTACCTTGTTTAGTGCCACTTCAGTGCTAATCCTTTCTACCAATTTGTTTTGAATCTTTGACTCTGTCCGTTCTTCTATTCTTTTGTCTTTATTTGTATCAGGGGCATTGATTTTGTTGGTGAGGGTGGCAAGTTGATCTAAAATGGGAGTATTCTCATCAATGTTTGTTTTCGGTACTATTTGTTGTAGAATATCCCTTACATCATTTAACACTTCTTTACATTTTTGTTCTTGCCTCAATTTTTCTTGTGCTACTTTCCTCAAACATAACTCCCCATACCGACTTAGTTCCTCGGGGCTTAGAGTTCTTGGGTCACATTCTGGTATAATGATAACTTCATCAATGGTGACCGGCCCTTTGGCTTTCTTCTTTTTCTTCTTCGGGGCTAGAGGTGACTTCTTTTCACTTACGACAATAGATTTTTTTTCACTCCTCGGAGTATCCTTACCAGTTGACACTATATCATCCTTCTTCTACTCCTTGGTAGATTGAGTGGGGGTCTCGGTGGTAGTGTCAGGTTGGTTGACCTCGGTTGACTTGGTTTCTTTAGGTTCCTTCTATTCTGTAGATTGTGCCTCTGGTTTGACAGGCTTATTTGTATCTGCAGGTTGCTCTAGTGCTCGAATCTCAGTTGTATCTTTGGTTGGCTTAGGATGAGAGACATCGAGTTGTACTTGTGAAATTATTTCAATGGCCTCTGCAAGTATAGGTAGTTCACCCGGTAGAGATGTACACACATTGTTAGTGTTTAATGCTTCATCTTTGTATTGTGTAATTATTACATCTTTGTCATCCTTATCATCAGGATCACCGTTAGTGATGTTCTCAATGAGTGCATCATCATCAATTTTCTTTTGCAAGTGGATCTTAGCTTGATCCAGTGCATCCTATGAAATTTTGATTTCTTCCTTTGGCTCGATGATATCAATTACCTCGGTAACTGGTATACTGATGTCTTCTATTTTCTTTCCTTTATTATCATCAATGAAAATACTTTTACCTTTTGAACTGTGTCTCTTTTTAGACAGTTTCAGGAATGCATCCTGTTCATCTTTCTCTTCTGCTTTCAAAATTGATGTTTATAGGGAGTCACATACGACATCCATATCATCTACATTCTCATCCATAATCTGCATAGCTCTATTCTTGATTGAAAATCTAGGCTGATACCTTGTCATGTATTCACTTACCTCAGCATAGGTAAAGTGTGTGGCTGCACGACCTAGTGATCGTTCTCTTTTTCTTTTCTCCGTGTCTAGTGCAATAGCCCATCTTTCACTTATTTTGTCATCAAGTTCCTTCGGCAGTTGACATGCAAATTCCATCAGTACTCTTTTGAACTTGATCATCATTTGAACAATAGCATGTTCTATCTTTGTCTTGTCCTCAATTGACATGTTAAATTTGCCTATGCCTGGATCATTAAGATTTCCATTCTTAATAATATCTTCAATTATTTCTTCTATGGTACTATCCCTATTATGAACTAGCTTAAATTGATCAGGGTCATTTTCAGTGTCAGTCTCCTCTATATCTTCCTTACTCCTTATGTATTTCCTCTTTTTCTTCGGTGGTTCAACTACTTTCTTGTTCTTTCTCTTGATGTATTTCTTCGTCGGTGTAGCTGCTCTCCTTTTTGCTACTTTTACTGCTTCTTCTTTCTGTTTAGTTGATTGTGCTGCAATTGTTGAACGTGTCCTCATTCCTTTAGGTTCTGGTAGCTAAATATCTTGTTCATCAGTTGTTGGTAGTTGAGTTTCTTCTTCATCATTGGTGGGAGAAACTGGTGTGTTATCCTTTTCTTTTTCTGACTTAGTCTCCTCACTGTCATAGGGTTTGTTAGCCAGCTGTAACTGATCTTCAGTTGCTTCATCAACTAATGACTCCTTATGTGAGTCAAATGTAGTTCCATATTTTGCTGTGAGATACTTTTTCATTTTCTTTTCCCTTCTTGACATTTTACCGATCTCAATGTCCATTGTAATTCTATACTTAGCTTCCTCATACACTCCAAACCTACTAGCAGTGATGTCAATCAAAATGCTAGCAATGCATTGATATATTTTAGAGTGAAATCATGATTCATTTCATAACCCATTGGTGCTAGCCATTTTGTTCTCGGTTCTACTGCCTTTATCATTGAGTGGTCTGTGCTTACCACAAAGCATATGTCATCTTCAAATTTTCTCACTAATTCTTTTGAAATTCTACTTCTTTGTTGCATTCTTGTTTGAAATTCCTTGAAATATGCATGGAACTCCTTGTTCACATTGTCTCCTAGACTTCTCATCATATCACCGATTTGAGCAGTTATCAGTTTGTCCGATTGCCAGTTAACTTTTCCAATACCCGGTACATATTTTTGCAAATAGAGGAATGTAAAGACAAGCAGTGATCCATACTTACATGTATTGGACTTCTTTGCTTTTATAGTCTTCATGTTGTCATACAGTTGGTGTAGTAGTAGCTCGGCAAGATCAACCCGGTGATCTTTCTTCACAATTTTGTAAGCCATGTCCACGATGCTGCAGGGTACACTATTCGGTCTTCTTGATTGAAATATCTTGTACCTGATGACATGAGCTATGAATTTTACCGCTGGATCTTTGATAGTTGAAATCTTTAGTGCCCTACCTTCCCATTGAGCTCCAGTGTTCTTTTCTATGTCAGGACGAGATGAACTTCGAAATGCTTTGGCTTTGTTGGTTGTAGGGTACCCAGTAACCCTACTGATAATCTTCTTGGTGACCTCAACCAGTTTGTCTAGCCAAAATTTGCCATCATGGAATCTGCTTAGCATGATTCTTATCCAGTCATTGTGAAATGATTGTGGGAAGTATGTGAAACACTGTAACCCTGACTCCTCAATCTTCTTATATTCAGATTTGATCTTACCATCCGGTCCACAGACTTGCTGATAGGCTGCTATGGTCTCAAAGTCACATACTTCATCGATCTTGCAGTGAATGTAAGCCCTAACGTCTTCTGTTAACCAAACCTTATCAAGAATACTAGAAAATGCACCCATATCATCTGTTTGTGCTGCAACCTTAGGATGAGGTTTGAATTTCTCCTTGGCAAAGTGTGCCCTAACAATTAATTCCACTTCCTCCTCAATATTCTATGATTTGCTTGCGGTCAAAGATGATGCCATAAATTATTTCTAGGGTTTTGGCAAGCAAATAGATAACTAGTGTTCGGTAGGTAGATGAACTTACTAGTTTTCATCAAAGAATTGTCGTTGGTTTGATCTACAATAGCTTTGAATTTGTTTTGAAAATTGTTAGCTCAAAATCTTCTCTATAAAATTTCCTTGTTTCGAAATCGCAATGTAACAATGAACTCTATTTCCACGTATATATAGGGTTATTTGATATTCCCGCTCAAACTTTGATGTAATAAATGCATGACCTAACTTTTGGTACGAGATGACTATTAGCTCGGTAATGTCTTCAATATCTTTTGCTCGGTTAACATAGAGTTTCTTCATCGGTTTGAATTGTTGTCAGTTAACCTTGTATAGTGATTACTGATGGGTAACCAACTCATGTTTCTTCTTTTACCGACTAGATGACATTTGCAAAATTATAATATATAAACCATAGTGCATCTTCATTCATGTAGATTTGGTATTTATACATCATATATAAGGAACTGTATGTAAAATGTGATCATTTGAAATGTCAGTTCCATACATACCTTTGTCATCTTAAGTGGAGGTACCAATGTCACCCAATCTAGTGGATGAGGTTTCACCGACAGTGTTACTTGACTCAACATTCTCATTAGATGCCTTCTTCCACATTGTGTTCCTTAACTTTGTAATTTTTTCAATGTTATATCCACTTTCAAATATATGGTTTTCATCAGGTGCTCGGTCTCTGCAGTTCTTGCTTACATGACCGACCTTGTGATAGTGCATGCATGCCATTCCTGCATTTGTCCAGTTACTTTATTGTCCAATTTGACTCTTTCTGTAACAGTTCGCTGCAATATGTCCATACTGACCACATGCAGTACAATTATTCCATGTATTATAATCCCAAACATATGAGTTAGCTTGTCTCTTTGGTTGATATGGCTTTCATTATAGTTTCTCTTTAGGTGTCTAGACCTGCTTCATTTTCGCCTTGTAGTCCCTTACAGTGTGTCCATACTTATTACAAGTATAGAATATTTTCTCCTTAGTAGTATTATTAGCAATGTCATTCTTCTTTGCTCTACATTCATAAGTTGGATGTCCAAACTTACCACAGTAATAGTAATATCCATTGAACTTAGGAATGATAGGAGGTTTACCTTGTGCTTTGCTTTTGCACACATTAGATGTATGTCCTGGTTTTCCATAGTGGTAACATGTCAACACTTTAGGTTTTTGACTTTGATTGTTGTTGACTTCTTCAGCTTGTTGTGATGATTCTACTTCACCAGTGTAGCCTATACCAGTTCTGCTTCCGAATCTCCTCTGCTTAGTCAAAAAATCATCAATCTTTTTAGAGCTGTCCTCGGCTATCTTCATCATCTCATTGTGTTGCTTTTGTGTTTTTATTTCATTTCTTAGTTTTTCATTATCTTCTCTGAGTGTTGCAACATCTTCAAGTCTTCTTGATAATTCTCCATTTACTCAGTTCATTTCTTGATTAACTGTCATCATCTGATTTGATATTTGGAAGTGACGATCAGTGAGTCTCTAGATTTCACTTTCTTTTGCTTGAAGTTGTTCAGTCATCAGTCTTCAGTCTTCAATAGCTAGATTCTAATCTTGTTTAGCTTGTCTACCATTGTTCATGATTTCCACCATTCTCACCATTTGAGATTCATGACCAATTTGAAGTGCTTTCACTTGCTCGGATAGATGATGATTCTTTTCAGATAACTCAGAGATTATGCTCTCGAATCCGTCAGAGATGCTTCCAGAGCTTGATCCAATATGATCAAATATGTCATCAATAGGTTCTTCATGATAACTTATTTCATTCTACTGAATTGCAAGGTTCTTTCTTTCAACCAGTAATTTCTTCAATTCTTCCTTGGCTTGTTTATATTGTTCCACAAACATCTACATTTGTATCTTTTGATTCTCAATGGTCTTGTCAAGCTTGTATCTCTCCATGACTTAGATCTTTTCCCTTCAGTGGTTAAACTATTCAAAAAGAGAACTGCGCTCTGATACCAATTTTTTGAATTAGGAGAGATAGGTACTGAGAGGGGAGGGGTGAATCAGTGCCTTCAAAACTTTAGTTGCAAAACCTTTTTGATCTATAACTGAATACTATGATAACCGATCAAAATAACTTGAATCTAATTGCATAAATCAATCATCTAGTTAACTTAAGAAAGTAAACAATCATGAAATCAATATGACAATCACATAACACAAGTATTTTGGTAATGCAGAAACCCTTGTTAGAAGGTAAAAACTGCAGTGGGGATGACACCCACAAATTCTTCACTACTACAGATAGAAAATGTTTGCTTGTTAAGGCTACAAGTTTTGATCATTTCTGGTGATCTTAACCTATTAGGAGTAACATATTAGATCAGCTAGATCTACCTAGTTATAAGATTTAACAACACTATATGAAGTGTGTACTCGGTTAAGAGATTTATACAAAGACTGTTAAGTCTACTCTGTTAAGAGATTTATCAAAAATCTATCACAATTGTCAGAAAGTAATAGGTAAACTATTTGCTAGTTGACAAATCAATTGTCTGAAATAGATCTATAAGTTCTTATCAAAATATCACCTTATCTATGATGGTTCTCTGCTCTGATCTGCTCGGTAGCCTTGTCTGATTCTACTTAATATGAAAACCTCTGTACTCTGTTCTACTTGGTAAACTGATTGTCTTGAAGATAGGCAATTTCTTCAAGTGCTCCATGATTCATATATATCAGTTCAACGACCTTATAAAATGGTGCGAACATATACAATATATAGTGTTCTATTTTGCCGCTTAAACAAAAAATTATGTTACAAAAGAAAATCATAACCCTAAGATCTATGGTGCAAAATAACCAAGATCAACTAATACAAAGAAGATAATCATTGCATTTAATGAATATCTTTTACAATAAATGCTCCTCGATCTTGGTAAACCATTTTACGATCTGTTATAATCATTTGCATAGAATAATGTGCCATTTCTAATTACTATGCCATTTTTTGTGATCATCGGTAAACATTGTATAATTTGCTCGGTGTATACTGCGATGCTCAGTGTTTACTGACCGTTGGTGTGGGTGTTGCTAGTGCTTGGTCAACTATGTGATGCTCGGTGTAAGGTTTTACCGACTGCTTTGTCTTACTTCTAGTTACCAACTATCTCAATATAAATAACTGACTGACCTGTTTATTGTCATTTGATACTAATGACAACCTAAAATGCTCAATAGAGATTAACAAACATGTGCTATATCAAGTCTACTGTGAACTACATACATTAACTTACCAATCATGGATCGGTACAGTGTCTAGTTTACCTCAGTAGTTCCATCTTCTTTAGTTAGTTTACATCCGGTAGCCATCAATGTTCCCATAGGTTTAGCATCTTCCATTCCAAATGTCTTCAATACTTCCTTTATATATTTAGATTGTGTGATGAATATACCATCATTCTACTGAATCACTTGTAAGCTTAGAAATAACTTAATCTCTCCAAACATAGACATTTCAAATTCACTTTTCATTTCATCATCAAATGACTCACATATATGATCTTGTCCTCCAAATATTATGTCATCCATAAATATGTTAGCAATCAAGATAGTATAATCAATATTTCCTTTCATGTACAGATTACTATTCTCACTTGTTCTAAAAAATCTAACACTCAACAAATAGTTATGCAGTCTCTCATACCAGGCTCTCAGTGCTGGCTTCAAATCATATAAATCTTGATGTAATCTACATACCATATCTTGGTTTTCTGGATCAACGAACCCTTCAGGTTGTTCTATGTAGACTTATTCTTCAAGTATCCCATTCAGAAAAGCAGATTTAACATCCATTTGGTAAACTCTGAACTTTTTGAGTGCAGCATATGCAAGTAACATTCTGACTCCTTCTAATCTAGCAACAGGTGAAAATGTTTCACTATAATCTATTCCTTCCTCCTATGCATAACCCTTGCATACTGGCCTAGCTTTGTTCCTTGTTGCCTCTCCATTTTCATTAAGCTTGTTTCTGAATATCCACTTAGTACCGATAAAATTCTTATCCTTAGGTCTGGGTACTAAACTCCAAGTTTTGTTCTTCTCTATCTGTTCTATTTCCTCTTTCATTTCATTAACCCATTCATCATTTTCTAATGCAACTTTTACATTCTTTGGTTCATATTCACAAACTAGACATGTACCTTGTCTTGCTTTACTTCTTGTTTGCATGCTAGCTTATCTATTTCCAATGATTTGTGTCTCAGGATGATGTTTTCTGACAAATCTTGCCAGTATCAAATCTCTTCTTTCTTGTTCATCATGTGCAAGTTCATTTTCTTGTTCGGTGGGTGCTCCTTGCTCGTCGGTTTCTTTTTCCTGTTCCTTGGTATTGTTTTCCTGCGGACCGGTTGTCACTGTCATAGTGTCAGTAACTTTTGTTGCCTCTTCTCCCATAGCTTCCTTCACCAGATCAATCTTTATTTCTATCATCATCTTTCATGTGTGGACATCTAGCAACAATATGACCAACCTCTTTAATATAAAGCATGCTAAAGGTAATTTACCTCTATATCTTCCTTTACCTTTAGGTAACCTTTTGGCCATAAGAGCTTCAAGCTCATCAAGCTTGATGTAGGAGCATCCTGGGTGTAAGAGCAATCTTGCATCACCCAAAAATATTTATGTTTTTGTATTCAATAAGGGCTATCTTGTGCAGAGCTACTATTTATGGAAACTTGCTATTTTTAGCAAGTTGGTCATCCGATCTCGGAATGTTTTGATTTCTTCCCTAGAGGTTCATTTTGGTCATATCAACCTACCAGTAAAGTTTCATTGACAGATCAAGTCTAGCTTTGTAGATATTGAAGATTTTCGGTATTGGCAACAGGGTACAGAAACTTTGAACTCAGTTTTGAAAGATTTAGAGGCCTCGTATGAGGTCAAAAATTTGGGTGAAAGGCACTTGCCCCAATTAATGCTGTAGAGTGCTTCGTGGCCTTTCCGGAATGGGTCATAATAGTAAATCGGGTCAACTGGTGATGACTTATGGTCTTTGGAAGTTGGGTTACCTGAAATAGCAGAAAATGATTTTCTTTCAAAATTTATGTTTGGGTTTCAAAAGTTATTTTGAGCTGACTTTGATGTAGTAAATTGTAAAATAAAATAATTCTAAGTTTGGTTGGCCTTATTGGCTAAAAATTCTGGAACCTTCCCAGGCGGTAAAAAAATTGCCTATATAAGGAAGGTTGTAGTGTTGTCTTAGGCAGTTCGGGACAGTTCTGGGTAGTAGATTTGGGTATTGATTCGAGGCTTTGTCCTGTAGAATATTGTAAGGGAATGCCCATGTGGCTTTGCATATTGTAATTTTGAAAGTTTGTAATTCCACATTTGTGGAGATAATAAGAAGCCCATTTTCTGTTCTTGCATATTGTTGTTGTTTCTCTGTTTCTATTATGTATTTATGGTATTAAGGGGAGCACCCTTCATCAAAGCTGATCATCAGTATTGTTATCACTATCATCATTCTTATTTTTGCTACTAGACTTACCAATCTTCAGAGAAGACATAAAAGAAGATTCAATAGACGGTACAACACTATAATCAAAGTTATTCAGTTTAAAGGTTGTAAGCTTACCAATCAGATTATCAAGAGTAAGGTTGTTACCAGATGCAGATCTAGTTTCATGAATTGAAGATATTCTGATTGCATAAACTGACAATAAGGTTTTGAGAACTTTGCTTACCACTGTCTCTTCGTCAATAACACCATCAGATGCTCTAATAGCATGTACTACCTCTTTCAGTCTATTTGTGTACTCACAATATTTTCTTCTTCCTTCATTTTCATATCATTGAATCTTCCCCTTAATCTTTAAGCTCTGCCTCTTTTGACATTCACATCACCACTATAAACTCAAGCAAGTTTATCCTACATGCCTTTAGTAGTAGTGCAATTTTTCATATCTTCAAATTCGGCATCGGTACAGGCAACATCAATCTCCATCATAGTAACATTCTGTATAGTAACATTCTGTATAGTAACATTATGTTCATGCTTGTCTCTTAATTGATCAAGGGTGAAGGGACCATTAGGCGGTGCAATGTAGCCATTCTCCATTAGTGTCAAGGTAGAATTCCCAATTCCAGATACATGCAACTTCATTTGGCTTTGCCATACTGTGAAGTTATCCTTGTTTAGCTTTGGCACTTCCCTCTTATACATTTTGAGATCTTTGTGCTGAAGTCCTTAAAAGTTTGTTCCAAGAAACCAATGCTCTGATACCAATTGTTAGAATAACTAAGAGGGGGGGTGAATCAGTTATCCACAGTCCCAATCCTAAAATGTATAACCAAAACAATTTACTAAAACTTCTGCAGCTTGGTAAACTAAAATAGTATTATGTTTGTGCTTTTACCGATTACCAGTTAATAACATATAGTTCTTATCGATCAAATCCAATAAGCAACATGTAAATTATGATAACAAAAAATCATCACAATCAACACATAACACAAGAGATTTAACGTGGAAACCTTGTGAAGGGAAAAACCACCTGGGACCGGCAACCCAAAAAATTATTCACTCTTCTGAAGTGAGATTGGTGAAGACCCAACCCTGTTAAAGATTATAAACACACTGTGAGGTGTGACCTTGTTAGAGGATTTAGACCAACCGTTATCGTCCAACCAACATTCACTATGGGGTTGACAGGATAACAAATGTACACTCTATGAATGACATTACAAGACTTTCTAGTCCACTCTATTAAGAGATTTATCTATTTACAATGGTTAAAATGTAACATCAGTTGATCTGATTACAACACAACTTCAATTGCAAATTATCAGATCTATGTTAAGCTCATTCAAATCCTCTGATCAATATATCAATTCTGTTTCAATCAATATTTAGTAACTTACTGTTGCTCAGTTATGGCTTTCTGACACTTAGTAATCTTTGCAATTCGGCATGATTTCATCATGAAATCCTAGTCTCTTAAATAGACAAGTAAACTATTTTAATTCTATCCATCAAATTTTTCCGCTTAATCTCCTTTGTTGATTTTTCCGCTTAAACCTTCCTCGACTGATGTGTTAGTAACATGTTTTGTTTCAATTCCTTAGATCTTCTTTGAATTATGTTAGTCATCGATCTTTGTAACAAACATTATCTCTAACTTAATAATCATAACACTTTCCATTTCATCAATTTCTGTATCATCTTAAAATGGAAGCACTTCCATGATAAGAGTGTTTAGCCCTCTGAGTAAGTGGTTTGGGGTCATGTTGAATGCCTTGAATGGATATTCAACTTGGATCTGACTTTTTCCCTTATTCTGCCCCATTTTTCACTTCTTCCTACCATTTTCCTGGCATCTTGGACTATGAACTTGAGATTCTTGACCTCAAGGTCCTTTTAGGTCAAATTTGAGCTCGACCCTAACCTGGTCAAGATCAACCTCGATCCTGACCTGATCAGGAACAACCTCATCCTTGACCCTAGGGTCCGGGATCCTCAGGGTTAGCTTCTGGTTTCGGGGTTTCATCAAAATCTTGTCTTTTCCCTCTTCAGGGCCACTATTTCTTAGATTAAGTGTCGAATTCTCAAATTAATATTTGAGGTGGACCTTTCTTGATATTTGTATAGGATTCATAATTTATTGTTGGAGATTATTCTTTCTTGAGTTTTGTGCCTAATGCTCAAATTAACTTTGGGGTTGGCTTTACCTCGAATTTTGTAACAAGACTCTTAAATAATTATTTTATTTCTATATTAAGGGTGGTCCCCTCGTAGAGTTTTGTGTCAAGACTTTAATTTAATTTCCTCTCCATGTGTACCTCTCTAGAGTTTTGTGCCATGGGCCCTTAATTATTGTTTTCTACGAGGCCCCTCATGTGCCCTAGATCACTATAAAAGGGAGCCTTCCTCTCTCATTTTATCATCCATTCTCACCAAGCAATCTCTCAATCAAGTTTTCCATCCATTTTCCTGATCAAGCTCTCAAGTGAAAGCAAGTAAGAAGATCAAGCATTCAAGCATTCAAGCCTTCAAGCATTCAAGATCCAATTCATCAAGGAGATCCATTAGTAGCCATTGAAGGATTCAAGCTCTATGGAGCTCTCTTGTTGAAGATTCCTCCATTTCCATTCAAGCCTCTTCCAAATTCAAGATCCATTCAAGATTGGTTTTGAAGATCTATAGACAATTGATTGGCGACATCCTACATTTGATTCTACATTCATCCATTCTTGTGGATTCAAGGATTCGAATCCTCCACAAGGGTTTCAAATTAAGCAAAGTGAATTGTTCCATTTACTTTGTTTATTCTAGCAATTTCAATTCAATTTCAAGGTTAATTACTAAATTGGGGTTTGACTAAGGCAAACCCCTCCCCCCAATAAACAAAACCATTTTTATTGCAGGTATAGGTGCATAATTTTGGCTATGAGGTCGGATTTGGATACCCTTTTTGGTGAACTTCTGAGATCTACGAACAAAGTCAGAATCGACCTTTAGAATAAAAATGTAGCCTTTGACCTTTTATGAGGGTCAAAGTCAAACTGATCTAATCTTGGAAAAATATTTTTGGGTTTTGTAGATCTCGCAGGTTCGTTACAAAATCAAGGAAATCAATAGTTTTTGAGATCTTTTGACAGGATTTTCAGCCGATTCTTTTTCAGAGGTAAGTACCTTTATTTCTTAATTTCAACATTAGTCATCTACATTTACTTTCCATATCAATAAAATTCAATGTAAGTATAAAATATTGGCTTTGGGGTCTCTTTTATGTGCAAGCCATTGCCCTAGGACCTCATCCATATTTTACTCTTTACATTTTGGTGAACCCGACAAGCTTACTCTCTTTCTTTTTGGTGTTAGATTTACATTTTATGTTAGATCTTACATGCTTATAAAAGTAGATTTCTTTTATGCTCTTGCATTTATATTTCAAAAATAGAAAAAAATTGCAAAATTTCTTCAAAAATACAAAAATATTTACATTTCTTTGTGGAATTAGATGCCCTATTGTGTTTGATTTTCATTTGAATGCATTTGGATATTGTATTCACCCTAAAATGGTCACCTAGACTTTGGGCCCCCCTTCAACAATTTATCAAATCCTTGAATCAGTATTTTCAAAAATCAACATTTTTCAAATATCAATTTCTTTGATCAAATCCTAGTTCTATAATTTTCGATTATTTTCCATGGGCTAACCATTTTATCCTAAGTCTTTATTTATTTAAAAAGAGTTTCCTCCCCTTTTATTAAATAAAAAGCCCCCACTTTTCCTCTTATCCTAAGTTGCACAAATAAAGCATTATTCTTATTTATAAAAAGAAGAAAAGGTCTTTTTGTCTCATATGGACACAAAAGTCAACTCTTATTTTCTCATTGGAGGATATTTGTGCACATGGATTGCTCCTCTTTCAAACTCCACCCTTGATTAAATATTTTGCCTCTTAATCTCCATGGTCCATTCCTTTTCAATTCCTTTAAAAGGAGAGCTCTTTTCTCATTCTTAGATCCCAACTTTGAATACTAATCTTATGCTGTAGGATTTCTTGGAGACTTTGGAGCTTTTGGAGATCTTCATGCATTTAGCTTTCATTCTTGCATTCTTAGCTTAAGCTTTCATGGCATCTAGCCTAGTTTTCCTTTATGCTCTAGATTAGCTCACATAGCTTAATTAGCAAGGCTTGTAATACTTTCCTTTCATATCTTAGCTTGCATCTTCATTCTTAGCATAGTTGCATTGCATTCTCATCTTGATTCTTGAAGATATTGGCATTCTTGCCCTTGTCTCTTTGAATCTCCCATTGTGTGGTTTACTAGCAAGGTTGCATGCTTCAATAGCTCTACTTGAGAGCACCGTCAACATCCTTGTGACTCCATGCCTAGGGAGCTCTAGGTCACTTTCTCAAGGTTTCCCATTCATGGATTCTCTTGGAAGTAATGACTTAGAGAAGTGCATTATTTAGTGTGTACATTTTTGGCGCCCACCGTGGGGCAGAACACTATGGTTTTGTCCTTTTTATGCATTTTTGTCATTTTTTTCGTCATCATTTTAGCTTGTTGTTTCAGGTCACTATTTTTCTGATAGAATTATCGGGTGACAGTTTTCCAGTGTCGTGTGATAGTTCCTTGTATACCAGTGTGATACTTTACCAGTTAAAGTATCGTGCGCCTTTACAAATTCTTTTGCACTGTTGTTTTATTCTCTGTCGCATGCAGGTATCATGAACTATCGCATAGGGATAAAGTATCACAATAGTATACAACGAAGTATCGCATGATTATTTCTCTGATAGAAATATCGCGCAGGCTTGGTAGTGAGTAATTTTTGACATTTGTTTGCAAGATTTGATCTATTTGATTCGGATTTATGATTTGCTGTGGTAGAATAGAGTTTGATGTGCTAACCCTTATAGGGCTAACAAGTTGTGCTTGTAGGTGCTCTCATTGCTTAAATATTTTCTTAAAAGAATGCATGTCAAAGCTCCAAATGCACAAGGGCTACTAATGGTTTTTGCAGGGCTACCCAAAGCATAGAAACCAATCAAGTGCTTGTTTAATTCCTTTCTTTTTGAGTGCGGCATATACTAGTTATTTCTTTTCATAGGCACTTAATATCTTGTTTTAGGAATCTTTGGGTGGTAGGAGAGTATGCTCTTCACCATTGTGGTGAAACAGAAATCTTGACCCATCTTTGGATTTTGAAAGCAAGAGGGTAATTGAACCTTTGCTTGGTGTGTTTGGGAGAAATTTTTGAATAGGAGAATATGCTCTTCACCCTTGAGGTGAAACAAAAATCTTGAAACTCAAAGGTTGATCCACTCTTTGTTTAGTTTTAGAATCCTTTAGTGGGCCTGCTCTTAAGCAATCAAGAGGAATGACCCAAGTGGGGACAAGCTTTTTGCTAGCTATTCTGACCCACTATAAACTCAAGGCTATCAAGGACACAAAACCTTGGTAGACGTAGTAATTGTCTTCGCTTGATGTGAGTACTTGTGGGATTGTGACCATGAGGAAAATTTTGAGCAAGAATGCTTAAGGTACTCTTGTGGCCGCAAGGTTCGTTACTTGCCGCAAGGTAAGGAGTCTCTTTGGGGAGCAAGAGGGGTATTATGAATGGAAGCCCTTACTAAGAACCATAGATAGAAGCCACCCTATTTTGTTGCTTAGCTTCTTGGTGCAAGGATTGATCCTAGTGGACTAACCCGGATCACCCCAAGATTACTCACCATTTGTGTTCTTTTGGTTGTGTCATTGGCACTTCCACGACAAAGCCAATATCTATTGTGGGCAACCACTTTGTGTGAGGCAATGGAGCATCAAGTGTGGGCCAAGTTGTTAAGTATTAAGCCATTGTCTTTTTAGGCTAGTAAGTGCTTGAAGTGTTCTCGCTGTGATATACCCATGTAAACGTTCTCAAATATCAAACATCACGGTAGCATTCATAGGATTTTATTGCTTTGATATCACAATTTCTTGTCTTGGCAATGTTGATTTTGCCCTTGTGCAAGTGTTTTATGACATGTTTGATCACCTACTGTTTGCAAACTTGTCTAATTACTGCTAGTACTGTGCTTGAAATTGAAAAATCCAACCTTCAAACTGAAACTTTGACTGAATTTCCCTTAAAACTAAAATTTTTAGCACTCATTGGTCAAGAGTCATACAATCTTGAAACTTTATCACGCACTATTCTGATATTTATCATGTGATAGTTCGTTACTGCAAAACTATCGCAATGCTTGCCTAGAAAGTATCACATAGGCTACCTGGAAACTATTGCACTACTTTGTGTGAAATATCGCTTGGTTTGATTCTATTGTACTGTTTGCTTGGTAACTATTGCACAAAGTCTTTTTGTTGTGTATCTGGTTTATGCAATTTTCTGTCTTTCCTTAATCGACCAAATTTTAGTAGGTGACTTACTCTACCGCTAGAAACCTATTTGTACCTTGGGTTCCTATGTTTAGACCCCTTGAATTAGTGTTCTTTGATTTTACAAAGTAGTCTTGCTTGGCATCGATAAGTTAGGAATTATCCTTGTTGAAAAAGTACACCTTTAGATTCTTTGGTAACACACTTGGAGAGTTTCAGTACTCTTTTGTCCAAATCACTTCCATCAAAATTCAATTTCAATTTCAAATATATTTGGGTAAATCCATCCTCCTGGTCCATATGTGTTAGGATACTTATCCTTTTATTATACACCTCTGTGGCAGTGTTGGTTTACACCTTTTTGTAACTTTCTATCTTACCATCTCTTTTTGGACAATTGAACACTTTTACTATCCTAGTTTGGTATTGACATTTCATAGGGTCATCATATCACCAAGGGTCTTTTTTTCTTTCATGTCAGTTATGACAAGGTACCAAGTTAGTCAAGGAAAATGACCTCATGTTGTCTTTGATTAGTTACCCTTATTTCAAACTCATCAAAAGTGAAAGGGAAAGGAACTCATCTTTGATCAATCACCTAGGGGCGAGTCTGAAGCTTGGTTTGACCCAAAGAGCAATCCTAGTGAGTTGAGTACCTCTTTAGCACCTTCTCAATTAGATATGGACATGAGCTACACCATGAATAGAAAGGAGAGAGAAGCGATGGATCAAAATATTGATGACATTTTCCAAAGACATAGGGATAACATGCTATTCGGTGATGACAATAAACCGGAATCACCCCCTATTAACTCAAGATATTTAGACGCCCATCAAAGAGCTGAAAGACATTATGGGCGAGCTCACCAAGATGCACGGTCACAACATGAAGACCAAAATAATGAATCTGGTGATACTCATGTAAATGCAACATTTACTAATGACTTATTCAAACATTCAAGACCCAACTCTCCGCTCAAAACAACCTCAAGATGTGAAAATCAAAGGCTTAAAAGGATTGAGCGTGAAAAGAAGGCTTTTTTGGATGAACAAGCCACTAAAGAAGAAAGGTTTAGACACCTAGAGGTAGAGCAACAAGCCTTGTTAGAGTTGAAAAGAAAAGCATTCCAAGAGGAACACGATAGGCTTTTAGCCCAAAAAACTCAATGACCAATTCAACAATAGGGGTACCAACAGTGGAAACAACTCTCCACCATCTACTCCCTCAAGAACCCCAAGAAGTAGAAGGCGATCAAGGACCCCTTCAAGATCTCCTAGTCCTAGAGGAAGGAGGATTTCACAACATAGGAGACAAATACCTCCTAGGAACTCAAGAAAACCCTCCCAATGAGCTCACCATGGCTCTCAACATGGAGGAAGTAGTGCAAGTTTTGATGATCAATATTTTATGAGGATTCAACAAGAACCACTATTCCAACAATATGTGGAAAAGTATCTTGATCTAAACAAGGATAGGTTCCTAGAGAGCTTGATTAACAAGGGTGCCAAAGTCTCTTACAACTTTGATGTGGATAGAAGAATCAAGAAACAAGGACCCTCTCAAGAAGGGGAGATCAAGCAACTCAAGCGTATGATGAAAAAGGTGTTGGCACCTAAAAGTTCCTTTTTACTTGACGCTATTTGTCCCAATACTTTCAAAAAAAGTGTGAGTATGACGGATGTTCCTAGGAAATTTGAAATCCCCTAGTGTGACAAGTATGACGGCAATGGTGACCCACATGATCATGTGTGTCAGTTCTATATCATGAGTTTTGAGTTCCACCAAGATGACTCCTATCTTATGAGATTATTTCCAAGGAGTCTCAAGGGCCAAGCCATGGAGTGGTTTACCAACATAACCCCTCCTGTCAAAACTTTCAAGGAACTTGTCCACAGATTTGTTCAACATTTTGCATACAACTTGTCAAGATCAGTCACTATGTTAGACTTGTGCAATTTGAAACAGAACCAAGGGGAATCCTTTGTTACCTTCTTACAAAGATGGAGACGGTTGTGCTCTCACTATTCTAGGACTATCCCTGAGCATGAAAGGATTGATATCATTGTTAGCAATTTGGTGCTTGAAATGCAGTATGAGGTTTGGAAGATGGTCTTTGATTCCTTCGACACTATGGTCAAAACCGCATGTTGAATTGAGGATGTCTTGAAAGAGCAAGGCATTTTGACCAAACATAGCAATAACAACAATGGTCATAATACTAACAATGCTAATAAGGACAAAGGAAAACATTCGCACTGGAACAAGAATAAGCAAGTAGTCAATGATGGAGTTGTGGACTCTTCCCAACCCAAGGATCAAGGATTCCTCCATTTGTTTAGTGCAATACAAGCTATGAAGCTCAACACATCCTCCAACCAACAAGAGCATAAACCAAATTACCAGGATAAGCCTAAAAAGGAAAGGCAACAATTTTCTAAATTAGGTGACTCCTATGAGGATGTTTTCAAGATGCTTATTTCCAATAACCTTGCACAACCGCAAGATCCAATAATTTTTTACATACCTGACATTAAGCCACATTGGTGGAATGAAAAAGCTTTCTACAAATTCCACAATAGCATTGGACATGACATCGAACATTGCTGGAAACTTAAACACCTTATTCAGGATCTTATTGAAAGTGGCAAACTTCAGATTGATGGGTTGAATACCAATGCAGACCATAAGGCATTCAAGGAGCCTTTGCCCAAATATGAAAAAGGGGAAACCTCTAAACCCAAGAATGGCAAGGCTGAAATCAACTATACCTACACAAGTGCAGAAAACATGGTCAATATGCTTGAGATTGTTGAGGAAAGCGTCAACATGATGAGAGACAAAGACCATTATGGTTATGATGTGGGCTCTCCTCCTATATTTGATGAAGAACCTGTGGTGGTGCTTAGGGGTCCTCACTCTCAAAGGTCATCCCAAGCTCTAAACGCTATCACTAGAAGCCAAAGTCAAGGTCCTGTGGTTATTAGAGGTCCTAGTTCCAACCAGTCCAGCAAACCCAAGCAAGTGGCATCTAAGAATTTCACCACCAAATCAGCAGTCAACCTTGAAATGATCTATAATCTTGTTGACTAGTTACAAAGAATGCCATCTCAAATCTCAATCTTTGAACTCTTGGAATTGTCTCCAAGACATAAGCGTATCCTTGAGGGTGCTTTGCGTACAACCAATATTCCTAACAACATAGATGTTGACCAATTCCAAAACATGGTTAACCACCTTGCCAGCCCTCATTACCTAACATTCTTAGAAGAAGATGACAAAGCTTTGAGCCATCCACATAATCTTGCCCTTCATATCAAAGTCATGATTCACAAGACTCATGTTAGGCGTGTGTTGATTGATGGGGGTGTTGGGCTCAACATTTGTTCCTTGAGTTTGTTGAAGATACTGGGTTATTCTGAGCAAGTTATTGATACTTGAAAGAAAATTACCATTAATGCCTATGATGAGGTAGAGAGAAGCTCCAAGGGCTTGGCCGTCCTTCCTGTCAGGATTGGCCCAGTTGAAAAGGACATTTTGTTCCAAATTGTTGATGCTAGTCCTCTAGCATATAATATCCTACTTGGTAGACTGTGGATCCATGACATGCAAGCAGTGCCATCCACCTACCACAAATGTGTTAAGTTCCCCTATAATGGAGTAGAAGTCTGTATACTTGAGGATAACACATTATCTGTAAATGCAATTTCAGTAGGGACTCATGTTCCTCTCAATAGGGAAGCAAAGGATTTTGATGCAACTCTAGCACAATGCAAGGATAAGTTCAAGTCTATAGACCTTGGTATGCGGGGGTATCAAATTGACTCCTTTACAAAAATGCCGGTCTCACCTAGGTCCTATGGAAAACCTTCACAAGAAATGCATCCTTCATCTTCAGCCATGACTCTGTTTGGTACATTTGTAGAGTCCTCGGTGACCATCCAGGATGAAAAAGAAGAGGTAGTTGTCAAGGACTGGATATATAGAGAATACAAATACATGCATGATGATAACTTCTCTCCCTCTCCTAAGACATATGGAAGAGGGTACACTCTTGTCAAAAGTATGGGCTATCTAGGTCATGGTCCTCTTAGTCACAGATTAGATGCTAGAGCCGAACCACTCGATCATGCTCTTTTTGGACGCAGGTCTAAAACAATGGTTGGCCTAGGTTCTGAAAGTCAAAATAAGAAAATTGCTCTTATCCTTGCTGCGATGGATAGTGATGATTAATCAAACTACATACCCAATTTTCAAAATCAACAAGATATGTGTGAAGATTGGGTCCCTTCCACCAATCTCCTTTGGGGAGATTCAGACCTAGAATAAGAAGAATCCACTATTAAAGATCATGTTGAGGATCCTATTCAAGAACATTAATACACAAATGGAATTCAAGAAGGTGTTACCCTTGGTGACATAAAACCCTCTACCTCAAGACCTCAAAAATATGCTTGGTGTAAACATCCTAGCCGGGATTCAGATACAGACTCACATGAGTATGAATGGGAATCTCTCTCCGATTGTTCTACAGTTGACATAGACATTGATGTTGTCCATACATATGATTCCCAACCCAAGGCATCTAATGAGTCTAGTGTAGGATTAATGGATTTGAATCTGCAAGTCACTTTAGTGGATGATGCTTCACTTTGTAGGATAAATCTTGATTTGGGTACCTTAGAGGGATACTTGACGGACCCTAACTTTGCAATCACCAAAGATGATACCATTCGTATCCACAAAATTGAACCCGTCATTGACCTACCCCTTGCCAATCCTCACCTGATTGATTGGTCTTAGTGCTATCAAGAGCCTTAGCTCCCAACTTTCCAAAATGACTATGAGATAGCATGTTACCTAAATGCCCTTGAGCCCGTAGTCTCTTCCACCAGCGAACCAACTACAAGCATGATAGAACTAGATATCAAGTACCTTAGTCACAAAATGAAAAGAAAAGAATAAAAGTAAAAGTTCTGATGGTGAAAACCACTGTGTGGCGGTGTCAAAACCAAAAAAGGTAAAAATAAAGGACGTATCTGAGGGTGAAAACCTCTCCGAGGCACCTAAGGAGGAGGTACTTGATCATCTCCCAAGTTACTTTTAGGATAGATCTTCAGTGCTTGTCGAGCCTACATAGCCAGTTAATTTGGGTACACAAGAGGCCCCACAAATAGTGCATTTAGCTCAGTCTCTATCAACACAGGAAAAAGAAGCATATACCAAGTTCCTACAAAGCAAGAAGATTAATTTTTCTTGGACTTACTCAGACATGCCAGCATTGGACACTAATCTCATTATGCATCACTTGTCCATAGCTCTAGGTATAAAACCAATAAAATAGAAGTTGAGGAAAATGCATCCTCACATAGCTCTTCTCGTCAAAGCTGAACTAGAAAAAATCCTCAGTGCAAGATTTATAAGAGCCATTAATTATGCCAAATGGATATCCAATATTGTACCAGTTTCAAAACATGACAAGTCCATTCGCGTTTGCATAGATTTTAGAGATCTTAATAAAGCATGCCTAAAGGATGATTTTCCACTTCCGAACATAGACATGATAGTGGACATGACTATGGGTTATGAGATCTATTCATTGATGGATGATTTCTTTGGGTATAATCAAATCAAGATAGCTCCTGAAGACCAGGAAAAGACTACATTCACTTGCGCATGGGGAACCTATTGCTGGAATGTCATGCCATTTGGATTAAAAAATGCAAGAGCTACTTACCAAAGAGCTATGAAAACTATCTTTCATGACATGATGCATAAGAATATGGAAGATTATGTGGATGACACCTTGGTAAAATCTAAAAAAAGGGATACACACCTAGGAGACTTAGAAGTCATTCTAGATCATATGGAACAGTTTCAATTAAGATTAAATCCTAAAAAGTGTGCATTTGGAGTCACCTCTAGAAAACGCCTAGGATTTATCATTTCAGCCAAAGGAATAGAGGTGGACCCAGAGAAAGTCCAAGCAATATCAGATATGCCACCTCCCAAAAACATCAACCAAATGAGGAGTCTCCAGGGACGCCTTCAATCTATAAGTTGGTTTATTTCACAATTGGCTGATAGAGCTCAACCCTTTAATAAGACTTTACACAAAGGGGTTAAATGTGTTTGGAATGAAGATTGTCAGCAAAGCATGGACCAAATCAAGCAATACTTGGCCAATCCTCCAATCTTAATGCCTCCTATCCTAGGAAAACCACTCATAGTGTATGTGTCAGCAACAAAATCTTCCCTGGGGGCATTATTGGCTCAACTTGATGATACTAGAAAATAAAGAGCTATATACTACATCAGCCGTACTCTGGTGTCCTATGAGGTTAATTACACTAGTATTGAAAAATCTTGCCTTGCAACAATGTTTGCTTCCCAAAAGTTGCGACATTACATGCTTGTGCATACAATACACCTTATTGCAAAGATTGATCCTCTCAAATATTTGCTTGGTAAGGATACTCTCATAGGTAGACTTGCTAAGTGGATGATGATCTTATCATAATTTGACATAGAGTATGTTGAGCGTAAGGCTATAAAAGGACAAGCCATTGCAGACCAATTAGCTGATTTTCCAATTCGAGATAAAGTGCCAATTCAAGTTGAATTTCCAGATGAGCACATAATGTACATGACTGCAAGAACATGGAAGATGTTCTTTGATGTCTCTTTCATGAAAAATGGTTAAGGAGTAGGAGTGTTATTTGTTTCTCCTCATGGGTACACAATTCCTAAGTCCTACAAACTATTGTTCCCATGTACAAATAACATTGTTGAGTATGAGGCCTTGACAAATGGATTAAAAATGGCTATAGAATGGAGAATCACAGAGTTGCATATCTATGGGGATTCACAATTAATAGTCAACCAAGTTAATGAAGAATACCAAACAAAAGATGAAAAATTGGTACCCTACAAGAAAATGGTTGATTCATTAAGATGATATTTCACCTTTGTTAAATTTCAACAAATCCCTAGAGCAGAGAATAAAGTAGCTGATGCTATGGCTACTGTTACCCTCATTTTTCTCAAAACCCTCGGGTGTAGTCTTAGTAAGTGAAAGTCCTCAAGTTGAAGTTGAAGTTGAATTTATGTGAAATCGGTTCAGGTTCAAGTTCAACCCATTTCCCACTTCTAAGTCTTATAATACTCATGTTTGTCAGTTTCTTAAAAGGTCGGTCAGTCTCAAGGATGAACCTGAACTTGAACCTAGTCTCGAACCTTAAGTTAGTTCAAGTTCAAGTTCATGATTGTAAAAGATAGCTCATGTATGGTAAATTTGGTGGGTTTGTCCGGTTTTCAAAAAGAGGAATTCTATTTTGTAGCACTCTAAGTGTTTATTCAGAAGTGGAAACTGTCGTACAAAGGTTGTCTTATCTGATTAGATAATTCATGCATGTGAAAATTGGAAATGACAGCGTGAGGTAGAGGGAGTAATTAATATGCAGATATGGAGATTGGGTACTTTCCTTGGGAATTGAGATTTTCATGCCGAAACACTTGGCGGATTAATTAAGAGTGGCACAGCCTATCAAATCAATCATTCCTTCAGTTATGATATTTATTATAAGCATGCCCTGAGGATTTTTGAGATCTTACAGTATTTGTGAATAAATGTTGATTGATTAAGGCTTCTCTGTTAAGTTATTTTTGCTTGGAGAAGGAGAAGGAGCGACGGAACTGGTGGTGAAAATTTGTAGAAAATTATGCACAGGAAAGCGGTGAGTTTTTCTTTCTCTTTGCAGTTTTCAGATTACAAAGGCTCATTTTGTATTGCAAATATTTTCCCTTGATATTGTTAAGATGCCATTGTTTCATCCGAAACTTCCTAAAGAAGAGAGTAGAACACACCTACTAGTTTCCCTTCCAGAAATAGGAGATACCTTCTTGTTAAATGTAAACCTTGGGGAGCTCTGTGATAGAGTCTGAACTACTTCAGAAGGAACTTTTTCTAGGAAGTTATCTGGAAGCGGACTTTTAGAGGTGGTGGCATTTCCCTCAGCCCTGATTTGCCCCGAGCTGGTGTTGGAATGTGCTAATAAATATGATGCAAAGGATAGGTGCATTAGGGATGCGTTGAGGGAGATTTTGGTTAAAGTTAGTAGAGAAACAATAATGGCGGCCCTGCAAATTCCAGAAAGGGAACCGTATGAGCCATGGACGTTTGTAGAAGCGAAACAGGTGTATGATGCAGAGAAGAAAAAGTATAGTTCTTCTATGGCCCAAGTATGACTCGCGAAACCAGAGAAAGGTGGATCTAGGTTGCCAAAGCCTCTTACAATTGAGCACCTCCGCAAAGACATAGCCGATATGGTACTCTTGCTAAATAGGGTAAAAGGGAATTCTCATGCTTTTCATTGGGAAAATTGGATGTTTTGTTTTATTCAGAAGATTATAGAAGGAGATAAATTTATTGATTGGGCGGACCTGATAGCAGAGAAGCTTCATAAGGAACTCTTAAATGTTACTAATTTGTCTGCATTTTATATGTCCTCCTATCTAATTTGTGTTTTAGCCTGTTGCCGAGCCTGGGAGGGGTTACCTCATGAGGTGTGGACAAACGATATGAGGGTGTATGATTATTTCACATGCCTACGAAAGGAGAAGTTTCCCAGTGTCTACAAGTTAGTAAATGACAGATGTTCAGGAAAGTTGGTGTTTGAGCTGAGAGGTAAAGATAATTCCAGACTTTCTGAAGAGGCCAAGCAGGTAATCAATGTGTACGGCTATCATTTCATTTAGTTCTCAAAGTTTACTTATCTAAGGGTAGGTGCATTTGATGGAGAACCCTTCAAACTCCCTAGATTTTGTTTAGATGATATAGTCCTAATTGAGCTATGTAGGCAGCTGGTTCTAGTTGAGTAGAAGGTTGGGACCCCAAGAAAATCTTCAGGTATTCTTTTCCCGATTGAGTTAGGACATTATAGATGTAAGAGTTTCCAGGATGCTTTGGTTGTGAAAGAGGAGCTGAATGCTTTTTGTTTATAGACCTATATTCCTAGGGTGGATTTTGACTACCAAGGCTTTGCAGGAGCAAATCTCAATGTACCAAAGACCTTTATGCATCTCCCAGAGCTAGAAGATTTTTGGATTGGCCGCCTTGATGAATTGGAGTTGAGGAAAAGATTATGGTCTCGGTTAACTTTGAGACAACTCCTTACTTTCAGGTTGAATATGAACACAGATGAGATAGAGGAAGATAGTGAAGTTGATATTCTAGATTCCCTAAATTTGGAGAAAGTTGAAGCTCTTCCCATCCTTGAATTTGATTGGTCAGAGCCCGAAGAAGATGATCTGCATGATAAAATGAAAAGAGTGATTGAGAGAACAAAAGCATGGTTGTTAACGAGAAGAGCCTCTGATACTCCTTTGCAATCCTCTAAAGGACAAGTGAAAATAAAAAAGAAGCTTTCCGCAAAGAAAAGTTATGTTTTGACTAACTTAAGTGTTAATCAACCTTGTGCAGGGAAGGCCAAATCTGAAGTCGAACCTGAACTTGAACAAACTTCTCCATAGGTTCAAGTTCAACACCCAGCTGAACTTGAAGTCTGAGTGACCCGGTCAAGTGTGAGGGTGAGGGAAAAGTCTTAGAAGCAAAAAGCTATTCCTAGTGTCATCGTGGATTTACATGTTCCAAATCTCAATCCTGAAGCAGTACAAATAGAAGATCATAGTGTACCTGAGATGGCGGATGATCAATAGGCACCATAAGAAATAGAGAACACTCCTATGGACTCACTGGCACTTCTCAGTAAGTATGACACACATAAGAAATCCTTTGATGCTCTACGATGGTTAGAAACCCCGACAACCGAGAAAAGGAACACGGTTCCTCTATCAGTGCCTATTGAAGATGTGGTAAGTAAATATCTAGGGAAAACATCTAAGGTTAAGAAGCCAAAGATGGAATCAAGGATCGACTTTGACAAAGGTAGTGGCCACTGGGTGGTAGAAATTGCAAAGCCCGTGGGTGATAAAATTGAAGAAGAGGCCTCAGCCCAGGATTTTCAAGTATCCAAGGCAGATTTGGGAAAGGATACTAGAGCCGCTGACATGAGATTTTTTGAAGTGTCAAATAAAAAGATCGCTAGTCGGGTCTGGAAAGATGCTAGGGATAAACAAGACTTGAAAGAGGCAATAAAAAGTATGGCTCAATATATAAATGCCATTCAACATCCTGAACCATTTCCCCTAAGTGAAATGCTTGCTTCGATTGACATGAAGTCCGTTGATAACCAACGTTTCCTTGATCAAGTTCAGAGGAGTAAAGCAGTGAGCAAAGCATTTGATGATTGGATTGAGTGCATGAAATTGGAGACTGTCAAAATGTTAAATGATTTAGGTCAAGCTCATAATGAAGGAGAGCGCCTGATAAAGAAGACAGAAGCCAGGATTGAAGAATGGGAGCTGGAAAAAACTACTTGGGTTAGAGAACTCTATTGGATTGAAGAGGTCGAGGAATATGGTTTACATAATTTCCTTAAGGAGAAAGTAGTGCCAGGGCTAGATGATAAAGTCCTTTATGTCATAAAGGAGTGCATTGAATGGAGAAATGAAGCAATGGTCCTGGGAATTACTGAAATTAGGAATCTCGAGAAAGAGCTAAAAACAAAAAAGGAGATTCTTTCTAGTGATATAAAATGGATCAATGAGTGGTGTTAGGAGGCTCAAGGAGAGTCCGATATGCAAGTTGAGCAGGTAATCAAAAACATAGGCACCTAGTTTGATGAAATCAAAAGCATGAAGGTGCCTACAGATGAACATTTTACAAAAGCTACGCAGATAGAATCAATGATGATCTTGCAACAAAATCATTTGGTCATGCATAATGAAAAGGTTGCCGAGCTCAGTAAGGAAAATGAAGTCTGGAAATAGAGGATAGATTTTATTGGTTTGCCACATCAGCCAATAATATCCGCATTTACTGCCTCATTCAAAGACTGGAAAGCAGCGCGACTTGTAGCAACTTCATCTCCGTAATCGTCAAGAACACTTGGCAGCAGTTGAAAGGTGTTTTTGAGTCCTAGTCCAGTTTTGATGCTTACTGCTAGTGTAGTTTCTTAAATTTAGAATTATTTACTTTCAAGAAGAGAATTTTACAAAGTTAGTTATCAAGGCCCTGCGTGGCTATTTATTGCAAAACTTTAAACTGATTAAGGGTTGGGCTCTCTGCAATTTTTTGGAACTATTTTCATGAACTCTATGTTTTAAGTTTCTGAAACTGATATAATAGAACATATATGCTATCTTATGGTTTTATATATGTGATTAAGCTTTTGGAATGGTAGATACTGTTATTTATCAAAGTATGGTTTGTTTTCCTATGGAAATAAATTATATTTGAAGAAGGCTTGACTGTTATATTGGTTGATTTTACACTTGAGACAACAGAGGGAATTAGTGGATATATTTAGTTTTAAGCAGTGAATCTTTTGATTATATCAGAAGTGAATGTTCTTTTATTCTGCACATTCTTTTCATGGTGATGGAATGAGTGTTCTTCCTCATGTGTTTTCTGGTTAAAGGCACACATGTTATTTCATTCTTTGTTGAATAAAATCTTATTGAAAATCCACTAGCGAGGGGCTGGACCTTGTGAATTTGTAGAGAGTTGGCTTTTAGCAACTCATTTGTTAGTATTAAGTTATTCTTTTCTTCTCTTCATTCTTTGAAGGAGCGTTAGATTAATTTGAAGAAGAGGGAAAAATTGTTTACTAACAACTACATTGGCTTCACTTCTTCAGCTAGAATAGCATGAGTCCAAATTCGAATTCATGGTGGAAGAGCTATGCTACCGTATCCATGACTCCCAAGAAAGCCAACTTGTTTGTACCCTTGTTGGCCATGAGTCATCCCACTATGGTGCCATTTACTCATATCTCTGTGATGGAATTATTCCTGAAACCTTCAACCACTCTGAATGAAAAAACTTGACCCGAAATGCCTCTTGCCACACCCTTATCTTTGGTGATCTGTATAGGAGGGGTTTAGATGGGACACTTCTTAGGTGCTTGGAAAAGGATGAGTCCAACAAAGTGTTAGCTGACATTCACGAGGGCATTTGTGGAGGACATTCCAATGGTCTTTCCATGGCCCGAAGATTGCTTAGGGCTGGGTACTATTGGTCTACTATGCAGACAGATGCAGTAGCTTTTGCTAAATCATGCGAAAAGTGTCAGAAACATGATAACCTGATACATGCTCCAGGCAGGGAGCTTATTCCTTCTATTTCTCATTGGCCATTTCAGCGCTGGGCCTTTGACCTTGTTGGGAAGATTCATCCCAACTCATCAGGTGGACACAAATTCATTATCACTGCTACTAATTACTTTACCAAATGGGTAGAAGCTGTCCCACTTTCTGTTGCCTTAGGCAAGACAGTTTCTCTGTTTATTTTGAACCATATCATCTATCGGTATGGAGTGCCTTCTGAAATAATCACTGACAATGGAGGTCAGTTTAAAAACAAGGACCTTAAACATCTCTACAATAAGTTCAAGATAAAATAGCATTGGTCCTCCATTTACTTCTTGCAAGGAAATGGACAAGCAGAGGCTTTGAATAAGACCATTCTTAAAATTCTCCATAGAATAGTTCACAAGAATGGTAGAGATTGGCATCTATAGATAAATTCAGCCTTGTGGGCCTATAGAACAAGTATTCATACTCCAACATGGGCTACTCCTTTTTCCCTCACTTATGGTGTTGAAGCAGTGTTACCTTTAGAGGTGGAGATTCCTTCTCTTAGAGTTTCCCTTAAAGGTCTAGTGATAGATGAAGACTACCGCGCCATGAGGCTCCAAGAACTAGAACTTCTAGATGAAAAGCGTAAAGTATCATTTGATCACATGAGAGTCTACCAAAAGTGTATGTCCAAAGCATTCAACAAGAAGGTTCACCCTAGAGAATTTCAAGTGGGGGATCTTGTCCTATGAGAAAACCCTAAGAACCAACAATATAGAGAGCCAAAGGGCAAATTCTAACATAATTATCTTGGACCATACATTATTACTATTGCTTTTGGGACAGGTGCTTATTTGTTGTCTACTACAGAGGGAGAGCAGCTCCCTGATCCTATTAATGTTTTGCACCTAAAGAAGTTCTATCCATGATGCCTATTCTGTCTGGGGGCATCCTTTGTATATATTTATTGATCCTAAAAAAATTCCAAATTTTTTTTATATATGATGCTAAAAAAATCCTAAAAAGCATATAAAGTCCTGAAAAAATACAAAAAAAAAGCAAAAAATTCAAAAAAATAGAAAATGTGCCTTGGTGAAAACTTGGAAACAGGCGCCTTGGTAGCAAAAATACAAAAAAATTGAAAAAATAAAAAAAATCTCCAAGTGGTGAAAACCTGGAAACAGGCGCTACTTGAGGCCTTTGCACCCTTGTTTCTTGGCATGCGTCCTCGACACTTAGCCTTTCTCCACCATGCCTTGACCTTGTTTCCTTGATTTGGAATTGGTCTTTGTCTTTGTCTAGGGGGCATAACTGTGTTAGCTTTGGTCTCTAGGATGCGTTGGTCTTTAGGACATCTTGCAAATAGTGTTTTTCAACACCACTCCAAACTGTGTTTTTCAACACTACCCTAGCGTCAAATATTTCTAAACACTTATCAGATATCTTACCCATAGTCTAGCATGATATGATATTTCTGACTGGCAGATGTGATACTCAAAGTTTGACTCTATGACCTACACACACACACTTAAACACTCAACTTGCTGAGACTTGTTTGACTTTATTTCTTTGTGTGTTGTCTATGATGATTTCTTTGATGAGTGTTCTCTCCCTAATAGTTTTCAATGATGCTGAGCTAGAAGACTGGGGGCACAAGGACATGTTTTATTGATTTTTATGCTTGTGGGTATATTTTCTTAGTCCTAACTGTCATTAGCATTCGTGCTTGTTCCACTTGACATTAGGGTCTACAAGGTATTATCCTTGACTATTTTCGTAAGTGCATACTTATAGCCATCTTGACTTTCCTTGTGTCTCGATGTGAGTATAATCTTTCCATATTAAACTTAGGAAATCTCACTGCACTAGTCATCTTGACCTATATGTCTTTGATGCTTAGGTGGGATTCCCACATATCTATCTGATATAGATCATATTCAGATTCACATAGTCATACTAGTGTGTATTGTATGATCTTGCGACACTACCAATAATGCTTGATGATGAATATTAGAGTCTAATGGCTTTGTGACCTTGCAAGTAAACCACTTTTCATAGTAGCTTGCATTTTTAGGTTCATGATAGATTAGTTTTGCATCTTGCATATGGAGAGAGATCTCCTTTTCATCTTTCGTGGACTTGTCAGTCAACTGCGCTCACCTTTCCTTTTCTCAATCTTGTCTTTCACTCCTTGTCTTTCACATCACGTCCTTTTCCTGTCATCACAAGGGGTTAATCTTATCATCATATCTATAT
Organism: Chamaecyparis obtusa; assembly: GCA_027943335.1. Taxonomy (NCBI): domain Eukaryota; kingdom Viridiplantae; phylum Streptophyta; class Pinopsida; order Cupressales; family Cupressaceae; genus Chamaecyparis; species Chamaecyparis obtusa. Next base: position 394,979 of record BSBK01001910.1, read on the forward strand.
CAAAGAGATCATTTTTAGAAACATGAGTCTATATCATAAACATGAGAACTAAACATACATCTATAAGAGAGATTATACATGAGCATATATATCATACATTTTGAGCAATATGACAAGACAATATAAAAATTGAAACATCCATCACAAGTGGGACAAGTACACAAGATATATCACAAATCCAGTAAATCTCATATATATAAATGTGTCATGATACAAATACAATGTGGGATCCAAAAACTAGATAATGTCCCAGGATATATCTCTATACATCTATCCACCTAGACCTAAGTCTGACTCGCCCCATCACGAGGTGGTGGTGGTGGTGTAGGTGGTGCTGCTACCCTATCAGGCACCATGTTTGACATGCCTACCCTCTAAGAGTAGAGTGGCGCTCTCTATCCCTCAAGTACAACCTATATGTAGAGACCATGATAGTAAGCAACTCATGTTGCCTCCCTCCAAATCTCTGTTGCGTCTGCCTGAGCTGCCCTCTCTCACTGATCTATCTCAACTCATAGATTAATTAGCTACTGATCTCTCACATCTATAGTAATCCACAACTGTTGCATCTCCATCTCCAAAACCTAGATCGTCACCCTGAGATCCTCTCCTCCTCCCCCTGCAGGCTGATCCTGCCTAGCATCCACCCGTCAGCGAGATGGTCTCACCACGTCATCTCCCTCATCCTCAGAACCCTATCTCTATGACCATTTATGTCCACCTGATCTGGATCCCTATCCTCTTTCTCTAACCCTCCCTCCATCTCCTCCATCCCCTCCATCTCTGTCATCTCCATCACTTCCCTGTGCTACCGGCTATGCATCAGGTATAGTAAACCATGGGAATGGAAAACTCCACTGCTCTGCCCTATAGGCTGCATCCACACCTGCATCCACCATATTTGGGAGATGTTCCCATGGCTCCCTGTGTATAGCTGTGGTGTCCTGTACTGCCTACTAGTAGTCTAGCATCGGCAGCCATCCCTATCCCTCCTCATCCCTAACTCGGGCATAGGTAGTGGTCTCTATGGGTACCCTCTACTGTCACCCAAACTATCTCCAAACCTGAGTGATCATGAAGTGCTCTACTATCTCAAAGTGCCGACCTACTAGTGGCTGGCTGCATAACATATAACCTAGCTCCCACTCCTGATCACCCCACTACTCACAAGCCTTGTATGGTCTCCACTGAAATGATGTAAGCTCATCTAGTAGTCTCCTGTAATACGTCACATCTCTGCTATGTGGCTGTGAAAGGAATCCTATATACCTATAGATATAGGGGTGTCTCCGCTCCCTAGGCTGCACATGTGGGTTCATAATGACGATGTGCTCCCACACCCATACCTATGCTAAGATCGCACCGCACGCCCATGTCCTGCTCTCCCTATAAATAATCTCATGGAGCTCATGGTACATGTCAACTAAGATGGCTGGGCCCCATACCATTTGTCGTGGGTGAGCTATCAGATCTACAACCAACCTGCCCCAGCCCAATGGGAACCCTCTCTGGCTCCTGTCTGTAATCAGTGCCTGTGTTACTATAGAGCACACTATACACAGAACTGGGAAATCCCTACCAAACTTCTCCATCAACCGATCCCAACTGAGGTGTTTGTCAATGAATGTGACATCCTGGAACATATCATGCATAACCTGTCATCCCTCGGTCGGATCTTGATCGTAGTATACATGTGCCAATAAACAATCATGTCAGTTTCTATCATATCGAAACTTTACATCTATGAACATCTATAAACATGATTATACTCACTGGATCTCCGTGGCTAGGCACTCAAAGGATCTGATAGACATCCTCCAAGGTAATCGTGGCCTCTCCGGTTGACAAGTGAAAGGTGTTATGCTCACTGTGCCACCTCTCAACCAACACTGTCAATAGCCCATGATCTACCTGATTATGGGGCATCTGCAGCAAGTACCCAAAACCCATCTCCCCCAAGTCTGCTCATCCCAGATCATCAAGATCTCAGACACACCGTAACCTGGTCACTCTCGGTGCTCTAATGAGGAGCCCTAGAAAGTTCTCCTGCAAGCCATAACCCCAAACTAGATGTCAGAGAATATCATGATGGATGTATAAAATCAATACAAAACATCTTAAACGCAAACATTGTCTAGACCCATGTAATTTTGCTCAAAATTTAAAACGTGCAATATTTCCAATTTCACTAGTGGGATACTATTTTTTGATTAAGTATCATGCGATAATTTCCTCAATAACAGTGTGATAATATCTTCAAGTGCGATAGTTCGCAGAGGCTTGCACGATATTTCATCTAGTATTGTGTGATACTAGATTAAACACTCGTGTGATACTATTTGGTCCCATGAACTATCGCATGATGAATATTATCAAAGGGGTGCGATACTTTATAAGTATCATACGAACTTTCGTATGAGTGAAATTTGAAATATTTTAAAATAATTAAAAATGTGTTTAAAATGACATAAATGCTCATTAATGACTCAAAAGGGCATGTTTTTCTGAAAACATACTAGGGCACCATATTGAGGAGGTCGATTGTGCAACTGGGCGTGCTTGAATTGATGCCTATGAACTAGAATCGTTGCTTGCTGGGCCATTTTCTCTCTAAGCTCTAAAAGTTCTCAAATCGCAATAACACAAATGATTTTGAAAATGACCTTTTTACCCCCTTATATAACATTTTGACTTTTTGACCTAATTTTCAAAACCTCTCAGAATTGCGTGAAAATTACATCCTTGCCTAATTTCGATGTCTTGGATCCATTTTTCAGGATCGAAATCAAAATTTGAGTTCATCTTGATAGTCAAAATTGCATTCCAAATTTTCTCCTCCTTCTGCGTAGTTGGCTAACCATTTGAGGCCTGACCCTCCGATCTTTGTTGGGGCATCTTCATTTTTTCATCCCCATCTCTTCCAAACTTCTAGTCTTTCATTCATTTTCATTTGATTCATCTCTCTGAGGTTTGACTTCATCTTTATCCTATATCTTTTTTAGTTAAACCTAGTCAAATTGGGGCATATCTTCACTGCTTGATGGTTATCCTATCATCTTTCTTCGATTATGATTTCTAGTGATTTGATCAGATTTATCAATTTTTTGTTCTCCTCTACCTGATTTTGATTTTGATTCTGAGGGGGCGGTACCTATCAGCTTCAATCCTTGATTCAATTTTTTCAATTGAACCTCGAGATTCTTATCTCTTATTTGAGACTTGACAATTTCCTATTTACAGGTATGTTGGTCTTGTCTTTCAACTTATCTTTGTCAGCTTCTGCTTATCTTTGTCCTGATGTGTTCCCATCCATTGAACACACATCTGGGTTGTTTTGTGATCCCAAATTGATCTCACATTTCAATTCCATTCTTTGACCACATGTGATCCCAAATCGATCTCACATTAGTCAAAGAGGGGCAAATGTATGCACCCTAAAATGGCCGCCTAGACTTTGGGCCCCCATTCAACAATTTATCAAATCCCTGAATCAGTATTTTCAAAAATCAACATTTTTCCAATATCAATTTCCTTGATCAAATCCTAGTTCTATCATTTTTGATTATTTTCCATGGGCTAACCATTTTATCCTAAGTCTTTATTTATTTAATAGGAATTTCCTCCCCTTTAATTAAATAAAAAGCCCCCACTTTTCCTCTTATCCTAAGTTGCAGAAATAAAGTATTATTCTTATTTTATAAAAAGAAGAAAATGTCTTTTTGTCTCATATGGACACAAAAGTCAACTCTTATTTTCTCATTGGAGGATATTTGTGCACATGGATTGCTCCTCTTTCAAGCTCCACCCTTGATTAAATATTTTGCCTCTTAATCTCCATGGTCCATTCCTTTTCAATTCCTTTAAAAGGAGAGCTCTTTTCTCATTCTTAGATCCCAACTTTGAATACTAATCTTATGCTGTAAGATTTCTTGGAGACTTTGGAGCTTTTGGAGATCTTCATGCATTTAGCTTTCATTCCTACATTCTTAGCTTAAGCTTTCATGGCATCTAGCCTAGTTTTCCTTTATGCTCTAGATTAGCTCACATAGCGTAATTAGCAAGGCTTGTAATACTTTCCTTTCATAGCTTAGCTTGCATCTTCATTCTTAACATAGTTGCATTGCATTCTCATCTTGATTCTTGAAGATATTGGCATTATTTCCCTTGTCTCTTTGAATCTCCCATTGTGTGGTTTACTAGCAAGGTTGCATGCTTCAATAGCTCTAGCTGAGAGCACCATCAACATCCTTGTGACTCCATGCCTAGGGAGCTCTAGGTCACTTTCTCAAGGTTTCCCATTCATGGATTCTCTTGGAAGTAATGACTTAGAGAAGTGCACTATTTAGTGTGTACAGATATATCTAGATCTATTTATTATCATGTTGCATAAGTTGTTTCAAATGTTGCATGGTGTTACACCTAGAAATAATTCATTTACTACATGTGATCTCCGTCATATTTCTCTTTATGGAGAGGAGTTGAGGATTGATGTTAATTCTTCTCCTAATAGATGTCCTTATTCCCCCATTTAGGGATCAAGCTTTAGTGAATTATGGTGACCCTATAATGTGCTTTATTTGTAGGGATGATAATCCTCCTATTTGGGATGAATCTTTAGATTTGGATGTTGATTACTCTCTTCCTCATGAGACTATTGTGGATGATCCCTTGGATAACGACATTGATTTATCCCCTCCTCATGAAGATGCTTTGATACAAGAGGGTGAAATATTCATACATGATGATAACTCTTTTTCTAAAACATACTCCCCTTATGCAGACATTTTAGTGAAAGAAGCTAATATTATAGATGCTTTACCTCCATTTGAGGTTCCTTCTAGTGATGAGGCATTAGTGGAGAATGATATGAATTCCGTTAATGCTCTCCCTTTTAGTGATGACCATATGGAGAATCAAGATCTTACCTCATATCCTCCTAGGATGTCCTCTTTTCTTCCTTCTTGTGAATCTATTTGTAGTTTTGAGACAACTAAAATGGTTTATCCTAAACCCTTGTTAACTGTCAAAGGTTGTCCTCACCTTACTATCAAAGGTAAACCTATGGAGTCTTTCAATGATCAAGATTCTATAGCTCACACTTATCGTACAAGGAATAACCCTCAACCTAATACGGTGGTTTCTATTTCTTTGCCACCTTCTCAACCTATTCTTTCTCCTCCACCTCATCTTCCTAGCAAGGAGTATGATTTGATAACCCAATTGCAAAATACTCCTACCAAGATTTCTTTATGGGAGCTTCTTCAAACTTCACCTACCTACCATGAAGCCTTGAAAAAAGCTCTAGCAACTCTTCCCACTCCACCTCCTAATCAAGAGAACATCAATAGCTTCTTACAATGCATGCATGCTACCCCAGGTCCTCCTGACATTTTATTTAATCAAAAGGATTTTCCTTCTAAAGAAGTTCAGAATCAATATGATGCTCTTATGGTTGATGTTTCTATCAATAAAAGTATCATTCGTACGACCTTGATTGATAATGGATATGGGCTTAATGTTTGTAGCATGGACATGCTCAAAGCGATTAACGCTGATCTTTCAACTATTCAACCTGACAATGTTCCTATACGTGGCTTTGATAACATTGCTAAGAATACTTTAGGAATCATTACCTTACCTATCAAAGTAGGACCGGTCATCTTGAATACACCTATTCATGTTATGCCTGGACCTCTCAATTATAACCTTCTTTTGGTTAGACCTTGGTTGCATGAGATGCATGCTATGCCTTCCACCCTTCACTGTAAAGTCAAGTTTATACATAATAACAAGTTGTATACGCTTCATGCGGATGATGCGCCTAATCCTTATCTTAATATTCAAACTCACACTACTCCTATTTCTAATAGTAATCCTCCTTCCTCTAATGCTCTTCCTAACGATGATTGGGGATCCTTGGATTTTACTCCTACCTTTATTGGAGAGTAGAAGGTTAATTATCCTAATTTTATGAAGAAACAAAGAGAATTTGAACAACGAGTTTTTACTTCTAAAACCCTTTGTAATAACTTTATCACTGCTTCTACTCACAATAAGTCTGTCAAGCCTACTAATACCGAGATAGTGACTACTGAAGTTCCATTGACTCCTTCTGATATGGCTTCTTGTTATGGTCCTGGTTATCATTTCCTAGTTAAACAAGGATTTAATGGTCAAGGATGTGGTAAGGATAAATAGGGAATTCAAATGCCCTAAGACACACTGGGGGGCATGAGCATTCTTATGGATTAGGATTTAATCCTCGACAACAAATCAATGTTAACAACATCTCAAATAACACTTGAAAAAATGATGAAACTATGAAGGAATTTGACCAAGAAGTTCTTTTGCCTAAACTCCTTCATGCTAAGATGATTACTAGACCTAAATGCAAAAAGAAATGTAGTCCACACTTGAAGACTCTTCCTTTTTTTTTTATATCATAGATTTCATGATCACTCTACTAATGAATGTCAAGCTTTACATTATAAGATTAGGCAGCTCATTGATAGTAAGGTTATTTATATATCATGTGACAATGAGTTATATTTCAATCCCGTTTTCTCTAAATAACATTTATGTTCCTATTATGGAACTCCACATTATGTAAACAATGGTAGCCTAATCCTTTGGGGCTCATTGTCTTGTATAGTGTTGTGAGAGATATAATAGGTCCCCTTCCATCTTTGTTCCTACACTTGGGGGGCAAGGATGTCATCTCCTTCTTTTCTATCTTTCTGGGATTCACCTCTTTCCTTGGTTAAGCAGTATCTATCTATTATGTGATATACAATCATACATGAATATTTTGGTTTGCATTGAGGATCTTTTTCCTTGATCACAACCTATTTCGTTGTTTGACATTGGGTTTCCATGTTGATGTATCTCTCACCTTGGAAACTGAACAGTGTGTTATCCCTCACAAGGCTTACTTTTTCACTTTTTGCATGATATCTCTTTGCATTCGTCCCTTCCATGGCCTCATAGGAGCTGTGACCTTCTTGGCTTGGACTGGGTGTTGTCTGTGGATATTGTCTTGATGTTGAAGAAGGCTTTATCCTTGTTCTTTTCTTTCCTTAACATGTCAAAATAGTATGTTTTTGCCATATTAAGGAGGGGGGCATATATACGGCCTCCCTCATTTTATATTATGTATTTTTGTTCTAACCTTTTGTTTTGCAGCATGCTAAATCTTGAAAGGTAACACACATAAGTTGTTAAATCTTGAAGGGACATGCATTTCCAATTTTGAATATGCTAAATCTTCTAAAGGTAACACACATAAGTTGCTAAATCCTAAGGAGGCACACATTTTTCAAAATTTTCAATATGCTAAATCTTGGAAGGTAATGCACATAAGTTGCTAAATCCTAAAAAAGACACACATCAATATGCTAAATCTTCCAAAGGTAACGCACATAAGTTGCTAAATCCTGAGGAGACATGCATTTCATATTCATGGTGATACAATAAGGTGGATCCATGGGTACTTTATAAAAGCCGTCAAAAGATGCATAACATACATGCACAAAGCTGCCAGAAGGCACACAACATTATGGGGTGACTATCAAGCATTTTCTTGGTGGGCCATCCTATCCTTTTGTTGTTGACAGTGAGATACACACATCTTACTGGGTGAGCTAACCACTCCTCTCTCTCCTTCTCTCTCTTTTCTTTAGTGATGTCTCTCTTATTGCAATCTTGGAGTTGATGAAGACTCGAGTCCCTGGGGGCTTGACGATTCCTTTGTCCCTTTGATTTTAATAAGATTATCTTTCTCTTTGTGATCTCCTTTACTAAGAGTTTGCATCGAGTCCATACTCTTGCTAAAGTGGGGGCTTAATGTATCATCTTAAAATGGAAGCACTTCCATGATACGAGCATTTAGCCCTCCGAGTAAGTGGTTTGGGGTCATGTTGAGTGCCTTGAATGGATATCCGACTTGGATCTGGATTTTTCCCCTGTTCTGCCCCATTTTTCACTTCTTCCTAGCATTTTCCTAGCATCTTGGACTATGAACCTGAGATTCTTGACCTCGGGGTCAAGGTCGACCTTTTAGGTCAAAGTCAACCTTGATCCTGACTTAGTCAGGATCAACCTCGATCCTGACTTGGTCAAGAACAACCTCGTCCTTGACCCTAGGGTTCGGGATCCTCGGGGTTAGCTTCTGATTTCGGGGTTTCATCAAAATCTTGTCTTTTCCCTCTTCGGGGCCACTATTTCTCAGATTAAGTGTCGAATTATCAAATTAATATTTGAGGTGGACCTTTCTCGATATTTGTATAGGATTCTTAATTTATTATTGGAGATTAGCCTTTCTCAAGTTTTGTGCCCCATGCTCAAATTAACTTTGGGGTTGGCCTTACCTCAAATTTTGTAACAAGGCTCTTAAATAATTATTTTATTTCTATATTAAGGGTGGCCGCCTCCTAGAATTTTGTGTCAAGACTTTAATTTAATTTCCTCTCCATGTGCACCTCTCTAGAGTTTTGTGCCATGGGCCCTTAATTATTGTTTTCTACGAGGCCCCTCGCGTGCCCTAGATCACTATAAAAGGGAGCCTTCCTCTCTCATTTTATCATCCATTCTCACCAAGAAATCTCTCAATCAAGTTTTCCATCCATTTTCATGATCAAGCTCTCAATTGCAAGCAAGTAAGAAGATCAAGCATTCAAGCATTCAAGATCCAATTCATCAAGGAGATCCATTAGTAGCCATTGAAGGATTCAAGCTCTATGGAGCTCTCTTTTTGAAGATTCCTCCATTTCCATTCAAGCCTCTTCCAAATTCAAGATCCATTCAAGATTGGTGTTAAAGATCTAAAGACAATTGATTGGAGACATCCTACATTTGATTCTACATCCATCCATTCTTGTGGATTCAACGATTTGAATCCTCCACAAGGGTTTCAACTTAAGCAAGGTGAATTGTTCCATTTACTTTGTTTATTCCAACAACTTCAATTCAATTTCAAGGTTAATTCCTAAATTGGGGTTTGACTGAGGCAAAGCCCTCCCCCCCAACAAACAAAACTATTTTTCTCATAGGTACAGGTGCGGAATTTCGGATCTGAGGTCGGATTTGGATACCCTTTTCGGCGAACTTCCAAGATCTGCGAACAAAGTCAGAATTGACCTTCAAAATAAAAATGTAGCCTTTGACCTTTTATGAGGGTCAAAGTCAAACTAATCTAATCTCGGAAAAAGATTTATGGGTTTTGTAGATCTTGCAGTTTTGGTTTAGAAATGCAGAAATCAACAGTTTTTGAGATCATTTGGCAGGGTTTTTAGTTGATTCTTTTTCGGAGGTGAGTACCTTTATTTCTTAATTTCAACATTAGTCATATAAATTTACTTTCCATATCAATACAATTCAATGTAAGTATAAAATATTGGCTTTGGGGTCTCTTTTATGTGCAAGCCATTGCCCTAGGACCTCATCCATATTTTACCCTTTACAATTTCCATTGGCTAAATTAGTCATTTAGTTCTTTTCTTCTACTCGGTTAACAAAGAAATATGTCAGTGAACACAAGCTTGATTTATACTATGCTCAGTATACACTACACTGCGTCGGTGTATACTGAAATGGTTCTTTAACTGACAACACTGCTTTGTACATTTTGCTCTATCCTTCATCATAGATGAATGCAACTTAATCAGGTCAATAACATAAGGTCATAGAATCATCCATAAGTTACCCAATGTGTTCATTATCCATATATGTCATATCCATCTTCCTCATGTAGATATATTTATACTTCATCTCTTTTCTTCTTCTTTCTACAGATGTTTGGGTATAGTAACTTACAAGATAAGTATTGTCAAAACTAGTTGACATCAATGACAACATATTACTGATTTAATCATCTTACATATCTAATTAACAACTCAGTGATCTAGAATCACAGATCTTTCAAGTTATACAATTTATTCAAATCAGTTGTAGTTCATCACTCTTCTCTGGGTTGTTTCAACAGCTTCCAACCTAGCAGCAAGTTGTCTCAACATTTCTGTCAATCCTGGATTCGCATCTCTTCTCCCACGAACCATCTTGAAAACCCTCTACAATTGCAGGTCAGATCGCAATCTGCTACCCCACAACAATTCAACTATGGCTTCCCAAGAAGGAGCCTTCAAATCTAGATTCTCAAACCTAGATCAAGATCTCACCTCGCTCTGATACCACCTAACCCAGGGTAGGACAAGGAGGGGCCAGAAATGGAACACCCTAACTAGATCCACCTTCCTGAACAACACGCAGAACCAAAAACACACAACAGTGAGAGAGAGAATGCATAAACTTTCCAATATTATGTTCAAATTGATTCATACATGTCAAGCTGTAAGGCCTTCCCAGTTTTGGCCAGATATTACAATCAAGTACAAAAGTCCTCAAACATGCAAGGATCTATGAACCATCTCTAAACTTCTATCTTCTATCTTCTAACAAAAACCTGACTCCTAAACTCTAACCAAACAACTTATACATTTATACAAGAGGCTACCGAGCCAAGTTGGCCTTCAGATCCACAATCAACGAAAGGGGCGACCAGATCTAGGTCCACATGCTTCCCATGGATGGATACCAATATTAAATCCGTGACCCAAATTAACTGCACAAGTCAGCCTCAAAAAAAATCCAAAACAAACAAGTCGGTAAGCAAGAAAACCAAGTGCTAAACAAGCATCACCGAGCACCAGATAAATTCATTGAGCGCTAGAGAGATAACTGACCAACGCTAGCGAACAAAGGAAACTGAGCAACACCGAACCAACTCGGTCAAAGCAGGAACCAAGCAACACAGACAAACTCAAATATATTTTTGGTGATACAGGATTGCCAAGGACCCAAGATGCTCCTGCATCACAAAAAAATCAGGCTTTGTGTAGGGGGCATAAATCTAAACTCAACCATTGGATCTTCATGAAATTTTGATATAATTTAGAAAAGATAGTTTTCTAAATCCTCACTGGAGGGATTTCCAAAATCATATCGAGTTTGAAAGATAAGAATAATAGAATACAAGTTTGTAAAACTAAACATATTTCCTGATTTGTTTTTTTGATAGAAAAATTAGTCTCTGTTCGAGGGCCACAACTTTCTATTTCACCGTTGGATCTTGCTGAAGTTTTTATATAATTTAGGAAACCTAGTTTTCTAAATCCTCACCAGAGAGATTTCTATAATTATATCAAGTTTGGAAGATATGAATAACAAAGTACAACACTGTAAAAATAGTCAATGACAGTCATGCCGATTGAGAGATACTTGGGTTTGTTGATCAAATTTAATTATGCCTACAACATGCAACAAAGTGCCACCTATCCAAATATAATTACACCTGTCATTTTATTCTGGAAAAACATTATGATTATAAATATTTTATCCCAGTGTTTATAAGGATATGGGGCCCAACAAGGAATGAGAGGGAATAATTAAAAAGAAGATCAATTAAAACCTTTTCAAGAATTAGTTATTTTAACTGAAAAGAGCTACACGGGGAAAAGAGGAAATATTAATAATATTTTCAAGATTAAGCAAGGGGGGATTTTCCAAAGGGCTTGGGTTCTTCTTTTCAGAAGCTTGTGTGCTAAGGGAAAGGGGAAACATTTCTAGTTTTATGATTGTAATAGGGAAGGGAAGTTACAACAAGGAGTAGTTTTCATTTCTTGAAATTTTTATTTATGTTTTGTTGAGTGCAGGTTTGAGCTTGTGAACTCATTCATGTATTGATAAATAAAGTAAAATGCAGATTAATCTATGTATTAGTTTGTATTTTTCTTGAGATTGCAAATTCAGGTGTTTATGTAATCCTATCAATGCAAGTGTTATTTCATCAAACATAGATAGTTATTCCAGAATTGGTGAATTCAAAATAATTAACTTTATCATAAATGTATTACACATCCTTTTTGTTATTTCCCATATTGAGTATGGGGAAGGGCAATCTGCACATCCTTTTTTTGTACTCGTTATATTCTAAATATTAGTTTTTTTTCATCTATCTCATGATTATGGGTAGATGTGGATGCCTTTGTTGCTTCCTGGTGAAAAGCATACCAACATTTTAAAATTTATTGCAAATCTTTTAAGAGGGAGTTGTACCTCTCAATTCAGAGGAAAGTCATCAATCCAATGATGACTTATCCAACTGTTAGTGCTATTTGCCCTTCTTTTTGGGCATTTGAAGTTAGTTTATTTCACTATTTATGAAGGATAATTTTGTTCACTAACAAACAACTAGCACATTATTTTTCTATGAAGGATTTGGGGGCAGCAAAACAAATTCTTGGTATGAAAATTTATAGAGATAAGAACCACGTTAAATCTTTGTGTCTTCTTGTTCTACTTGTGTGTGTTTTATTCATTTGCATTATTGGTTACATTTGTATGTAACTGTTAAATTTTTATCTGCTAATCCTAACAAGTGCCTATTTTTTGAAATAAAAAGTGTGAAAACATTGGGCAAGAGTCATACAAGTATTAAAGAACATAGTATTTTTTTTGTTAGTGAGATTGCTTATGCATGTGTTGAAAAATCATCGGTGGTGAGATTTAAAAGTTTGAAATAATAATGTCTAATAAAATGTAATCTCTCTAATTAGCAAAATATCTTGAAGGTGAAATGAATACATTAACAAGGGTATTGAGTGACAAGTAGTTCTAAATGACTTGGAAAGTCACCTAGGTTTCTTGAAAAATAATTGAGCAACTTCATACATATTTTTCCACTATAGCTTGACACTTTGGTGTCAAAGATAACATTGACACTTTGGTGTCAAAGATAACATTATAAATAATCCATGTACCATCATCATCTATATGTGGAGCAATCACTTTAATGATAAGGTACACAAAACAAATACAATATGCTAGTTTTAGCACTATCACATCAAAACATTTCAATCAAAAATTGTTTATTATGTTGTTCCAATCTTTAATATATAAAGACAGGAAAATTGACAAGTGGTTTTCCAAGCAACTAAAACATAGCTCATACAAAAAGAGCTTTCAAAAAAAGTTAAGTTTTCTTCTTCATTTGAATTACATTTGAATTAGTTAAATAGCTCTTTCCAAAAACTTAAAATTCTAATTAGAACTTAAATTTTTTAAATGTGTTCAATCATTCAACATTAGTCAATAACATATCAATAAAATGACAATTATTAAAGTTCCTATCAAATAAAATCTTATCATTAATCTATAAAATCCTGCAATGGCAAGGACTAAAATATATGATTGTCCTTTGGTGGCGAACATACCCCATCTCTTCAAATTTGGAGGGGATTATCTTGAGATATGGTTCCCTGCAAGCCCCCAAAATCTATCTATTTGATTGAATTAGTTATAAAAGGGCGTACAATCCTTTGTGGGCAATGAGCTTTTTGAGGGTAAATAATAAAATTTTGACCGAATGAGCATCTACAAGTACTTTTTTTGGGGATAAGATAAAATTGGATGGGATGGAGCACGTGCTGAAAGTATGTGATCAATGTTAGGATAAAAATGACAGTATATGTATATATTTTTATTTGTCCTTGAGATTTTGTATTGTGTACCAGCTAATAAAAATATTTTGTTTTGTCCTTTCATTTTTAGGCAAATCTCATAGGATATATAGTGTGAAAGATTTAACCTATCTCAACATGGGAATTGGTCTTTTATTCCGTGCTTGGGTATTAATGGTGAAATTTTGTATTTATATATATTTTTAAATATAATGATTAAAATGTAATAATTATACTTTTAAGGGATCTAAGTTTCTATTGTGTTGCTTTAGATTACTGATATCAATATATTTGTCTATTTGTCTTTGTTTGGAGATTATTTATTTATTTATACGTGTATCCATTAATGTAACATTTAAATAAATTTTATAGTTCAATTTTTCAATTGAATTTTTCGCACTCTTTTTTACTATCTATTGTGAACCAACCTAACATAAATGGTATACATTGTAAAATGGTATTTAATATGAGCTGACAAGTTAAGAATATATGGTACTCCTTATAAAATTTGTTGACGTCATTTAATTATTTACATATTAATCTTATCTAATGTGTGTTTGATTTAATCCAACAACCAGTTTTACCAAAAAGGTTCTATACACTAATCATTTTGAATTATTTTGTCTTCTTACTCTTTCACTTAAATCGTTTTCCATCCCAATAAACAATTATATTAAAATGATCCAAAATATTTTATACAAGTTTTTGTAAAATTATTTTACTAAATCTTTATGTTAATTAGATGGTTGTGTGACCATATTTAACCTTTGAGATTCTGTGTATAATAATAATCTTGTCACTTGAAATAGAGGATATGTGAAAATAATATATTGGAAGAGAATGAGGAGTATTTCATGCACTTAAGTAAATAGGTGAAATTAGATTTGGATTCGTTATCTTACTAAATAATTGAAATTAGAATGAGGACTATTACATGCATAGGGTAGGTCATTTAGATTTGGATTCGTTGTCTTATAAACCACTTGGCTTTTTTATGGTTATAAACCAAGCACATGTCTTTGTTTTTGGACAATTTTTTTTGGTGATGGGTACATTTTACCAAAAAATGGATGAAATATACAATTCAACACAAGAGAAATGTTTATACTATAAAAGATGTATTCATTTATATATTATTTAGAGTATGATGTTTTTGTTGGTTTTTCCTTAAAAACAATCTTGGGTATATCTTGTACTGACATTATGAATGTGATTGTTTTGTTTTATTACACTTTGAGTCATGTGACATACTTAACCTAACTTCTCTTGTATTGGTTATTAGCATTTCCTTTAAAATAAATTTAGGTGGACTATAAAAAATCACAATATAATATATTTAAAATACATATTTATCCTTCATTGTTTCTTCCTTTGACACTAATGATTAAACGGTTCTCATAATGAACACTTTGAAAGTGTTAGGAATATGAATGATAAAAAAATATTACATGAATACACATTAAATTACAATATAGACCAAGACATAACAACCAATTATGTAAATGTGTATTAGCTAGCTCATGATGGGTGAAATAAACAATAGTTTGAAAATACTTGAGCTTAAGATTTCAAGATTTAGAGATGTGAGACCAATCCCACACCCGTACAATTGAATTAGACAAGAAGATGTTCATATTAAAGTATGTAGTGAATGTAAGAGTGTAAGCACATGCATAAGTATAATGCATAATAGATATATAAAAATAAGATATAATATATAGAATTTTAAAAAGATAATAACTCATTAAATAAATCCAACTTAACATGATTATGTCATTTATCAATATATAACTATATAAAGACATTCTCTAAACTGAAAATTAAATTAAAATTAAAATTTCATTTCATTAGGATAAACATATTCATTTCATCCCCTTTAGCTCAACCTTTTCATAACCTTACTCCTCCAAAAAGCAAAGCAAAGAAAAAAACAAACGATTTTTGTCCCTAACTTCCTATAGAATTGCCAAATTGAGTTCAAAGATTCTCAATTGATTTTGTGGGATAAAACTCCAATACAATTATATGGATGGATAGGTATAGGAGTGGTCACATCCTATTAAGCAGATTTAAAAAGTTATTTTCAAATGATTTTTGTGACCTAAATGCACTCTCAAATGACGCTCAAATGTCACAAATTTTGGTGGCATTCACATTCAATAGTGGTTGGTTTTAATGCTCAATTCGAGAAATGATGATACATTTTTTTAGCACTTAAGTCCCATGTTAAGAACTCAAAAGCAATGAGATTACATTCCAAATATGGAAAATAATTTGTAATGCTTAATAAAATAATAATAATAATTGTCGGGAATCTACATCTTTCAATCACTTTCGTGGAGATGAAGAAAAAGCAAAGGTACTCAACCAAAAATGCGCACGTACAAAAATGAAATGCCCACACAAAAAGAGTGGGCGTGACATGCCTCACGTGGCACATTTTAGCCTCGTAAAAACAAAAGGATAAAGTGAAAAAAGGACTTAATGGGAAAATAAAGTTTTCTGAAATGGACATAACGATTTTAGGCTTTTGTCTTGTTAGTCCTTTTGTGGTGGGCAATTATTGTGATCAATATGGATAAATTATGTTTCATGTCAATGAAAAATATCTTTGTACTATTTATGCTTTTATAAACGACAAAAGTATTGGTTACCTTAAATGTTATTGGTTCATCAATTTAAGATTTTATTGCAATGTATTGCTATTTTATTCAATTGTTTATTTATTTATTGTTCAAATGTCAATGTAGTAATTGTATATGACTAGTTAAAATGAAATTGATATTAGGTAAACTAACTTTTCAAGATTCTTATCTTTCAAAGTATATTGTCAATGTTGCAAACATCAGTATAATTTTTAATGGAGTAATATAGGAAAAAAAATTAATTATAGAAGTTGAGATAAGGTATTTTATCAATATTAGTACAGATTCTAATCTTAAAATCTTGTTTATTATTTCAAAAGAAAAATATTTATCTGACTTTTATTAATGGTGGTTGAATAAAAAAGGAAAGGTCTTTTTATAGTCTATGATATCAACCATATATTTTTGGGTCTACATATGATAATAGCAATATGTGACTACCTCGTACTCCTTTTGGGAGGCATCTAATTGTGTTACAAACGAGGCATACATATCCTACCCCCTTGTGGGATTTGAACTTGTGACCTCTCTTTCAAGAGTACAAGTTCTCCACCACAAGACCAATTCATGGTGCAATCTAAGAATGGTATAAATATATGCATTCATGGTTTCAATGTTATTAAGAAAAACTATTATAGAAATGAAGGAAAAGAGGTGTTTAATTTTTGGGCTAAATTAGATTTTAGGTGGAATAACATCAAGATTGGTAGTGGAAATAACTAAAATATTCCAAACTGGGACATAAACATAGACTTTATTGATTTTGTGAATGTCGAGTGTAATGTCTCTCCAGATTCTTGATTGTCATTGGTAGTTTTGTTGTTGTGGACACGTTTGGTATTGTTCCTATTTATTCTATTAAGGATAGCTCTATTGCAATTATTTTAAATGGTTTTCATTTTGGCGTAACCTTTTAACATAAGGGAAACATTATTTTTTCTATTCAAAATATATGCAATCTTCAAGGGAACAAGTGCTTAATCCCCATGAGATCCTCCTTTCTTGTCATTTGTTTATTTTCAATCTATTTGGATTTTCATCTTTTATAATTTGTCATGAATCTTTTTAAAACTTGGACTTTGAATCAATCATCATTATAATTTAAATTTAAATTTTTTATTTAAAATACACACACGCATGCGCGCGTGCACACACACGCACATGCACTCACAAAAGCACACACACACACTCGCACACGCACACACATTACATACATACATACAAATTTGTAAAGAAGGTTTAATAATTAATTTATTAAAAATATCCATGTAAAATAACTAATAGAAATATAAACTTACTATCCATAAGACAATTGCCACAATATTACTCAAAATATGTTTTGTGTGTGTGTGTGTGTGTGTGTGTGTGTGTGTGTGTGTGAGAGAGAGAGAGAGAGAGAGAGAGAGAGAGAGAGAGAGAGAGAGAGAGAGAGAGAGAGAGAGAGAGAGAGAGAGAGAGAGAGATTATTACCATACACTTTAAGTGAAGGAGAATTGCACATCATACAGAATGAAAAAAAAATATAAGAGTTATTCTAGAACATGAAATAATATGCATTTTAAGAGAATCACAACATGAAATAATATGCATTTTAAGAGAATCACGTGAAGGGATATTAGAAAGTAATACAAAAAGTTATATTTCATATATTACTCTAAATTTTATTCACCAAAATTTTCTTATCATATTTTGTTGTCCATTGAGCATAACACGTGAATAAGGGAAAAAAATTGTAAATAGAATAATTGTTGAACTATTAAGAGTTTCTATCAATAGTCATGACCCCTTTTTACCTTACATAGGTAGATGACTAATTGGACTTGCCCTTGATCTTTTTCAATAAAATATCACCTACCCTTCATATTCACTGAAATTAATAATATGAGCAATCCCTATCATCTTAAATAAAAGGGAATAAGTGAAGCATTAAACAAGAATATAGGCATCACACTTATGCAATAAAAATATAATGAATTAGGATATAAATATACCACTCATTTTATGAGGGCCTACAAAATAACAAGTATTGAAAATAATCTTTTTTCTATTTGAATTAGTAAATCTAAAGTTGATACAACATTAATTACTCAGTAAATTGTACCTAATTTGAAATTAGATAATTATTTAAGCTTGAATTCAAAATCATCTTTACAATAAAAGGTTAAATAAATTAGAGAATTTAGATAAAAATACTTTTAGCAACCGATCATCAAAGTTTAGAAAAGAAGAGATATGAATCATGACATGGAACAAATTAGTTTGTAGACCATTCTTTTTTCTAAACAAGGGTTATCACTCTTCTATATGCTAGATATTCACGAAACAAGGAAAATGATAAATGATATGGTTTCCAAGGCCATATAAAATAATATTGATAACTAATTCTAGAGCTATTAAACTACACACATTATAAAATGAACTAATAAAATATTATTTTAATGGTGAAAAAAAGGTTAAAATGAACAAATTCATAATCAAATAATGTAACTAACCTTAATATATAATGTCAAATAATAATAAGATGGAAGAAAAAGAACATTTATCCATTATACTTAGTACAGATAGTTTTAGGACCAAAAGGAAGCACTAAGAGCACAAATAATGTAAATAAGAGAAGTAGACACTCTCTATCTCATTCATTTAATAGTTGTGTTAACATTAGAAAATAATATTACAACATAGGTACAAATAATAATGATAGAGATCAAAACTTCCAACACTACAAATATTTATTTATTAACCTAGTTAAAGGAATCTTATTTCAATATATAACTGTGGATTTTATTGACGCTTAGAAACTCAATATGATTTGATTGTGACCATTAAGCATACATGTACTATATATTCACCCTCAAAGAGTTTGATGCTTCTTTGAAGAGTTTGATTGACTCCACAAGCCATGACATATAGTTTACCTATAGAATCTTACAAACTTATGTGGTAATTCATGATAAGTATTTTTATGAAATTTATAAGGAAGATTAAGTAAAGAGATCTCTTAATCCTTCCATTGACCAAAATAAAATAAAATAAACTCCTAAGAAAAAATAAAATCAATGTCTCATAATAGTGATCAATCACACTTCTTAATACCTCTTACAAAATTATAACTAAAACATAACTTAGAAAAATTAAAGGCACAACTCAAAACATTATCAACCATCTAGTGGACTACATATTTGTTCAGAAGTAATTTTCCTTCCATTTTCTATGATGAGTTAAATTGGAAAGAAGCTATCTTTGGTTTTGATATACATAACAATTATTGCCTATTCTATTTAAAACATATATAGAAGATTACGGGTTTGTTCAACATCTGTCTTTCCAGTTTCAAGATTTTTTACAAGAGTCATAGATCAATTTCAACAAATTAAAGAATGAGTGTTACAATTTCTGTGTGAGAACAATGTTAATTATTGTATTGCAACTCTTTTATGTGTGATTAACCTATGACAATGTCTTGCTACATTAATTCTTTAGTCCTTTCCTATTGTATAGTCTTTTTCAAGTACTATTTATTTTCATTATATTTAATATACTTTACTCAATAAAAAGTAGAATAAAATCATTTAATGTAAAACATAAATGATTTTACCATCCATCTAATGATTACTTGTATTTATGACAATGTATTTCATGTAACTACCTTAGTAGGTACAATTCTTTATAATTTACTTTAATTCAACAAATTTTAAAAAAACAAAAAAAAACTCAACAAATTAAAAAACCTAAACAAAGTGAGTTTCTAGAAGAGAGATTTCTTATAGTAAACATCTAGCTTCAAGTTTTTCAAAAATCACCAAACAATTACAATCACAAACCCTAAACTCACATTTTTCTCGTGCGAAAGCGAATGGCAAATAGGATGTAAACATGGTGGACAATGTGGTGGATGCAGACGCATGCATGATATACATAATGGATGGATACACATTGCGTATATCCCGGAGAATATTCCAAGACAATCTGAGAACTAAATGGATTACAATGCTTAACATTTGTTGTTGATCCAAGTGGGCCGGTGGTCTCCATTTCTTTTTCTTTTTATCTTATCTTGAAGTTTGAACTTGTCCTTGTCCATGCCACCTAACTTCTTTTCCTTTACTCTTCAATCTTTCTCATTCTCACCCACCTCTATTTCCTTCCTTCAATCCCAAATAACCAAAAACAATTTTATATTTCTATGTTGGATATCATCATGACGGAAAGCTTGGAACCAAACATTGATAGCTAAGGTGGAGTGCATAGACCAATAAACTATGATTAACATAAAGTTGAGATTGATATTATTGTGTGGAAGCCTAATCTCAATTTCCCCACATTAAACAATTTGAACCTAATCTCAATTGTCCCACATTAAACAATTGGAACCCACGTGAATAAATGTAATCCTCCCATTTTTTATTCCACTTTTTTACTTGAAAATATTTCTTACTTAAATGCCACTTGCGAGTGGTGTTTTTTCATGGAGAAGATTCACTAAGGAAGTGCCACTTGTTATAATATTCCTCAACATGGACAAAGACAGACATAAGATGTGGATGCTTTTGTTTTTCAAGGCCCCTTCACCAATCAATGATGTGACAAAGTTCTAGTGCAAATACATATAGTAGATATAAGTTGGAAGAAAATGACAAAATCACAAGGAAGTCTATAAAAGTTTTGTGGACAGGTGGCATGGTGGCATGTTCGCAGGGAAGGTATTGTAGTAGAGTTTGAGCTTTCAAGTTAGCCAATTTCTATGCCAACTCTTACTCTTGGTTTCCATGGTGAAGGTTAGCTCCACAAGTAGTCTTTAAGTTGTGTAGGATTTGGATTGCTTTGATGGAGAAGGTCAAACGTTTTTAAAAAAATTATAAAATAATAATTAACATTAAAGATTATTGGTAAACAATGTATATATTTATATGGGTTTAAATGGTTTCATGTTTTAAAGGTTTTAAGATGTGTTTTCTAAAACATTGTTTTCATTTATTTTAATTCATGTTGATCATTATGTAGGAGAATTTATGTTCCAACTATTTTTTTTATTAGATTTTGCTAATTGAAAGCTATTCAATTTCTTTTTAGTGGGTCAATAGTTGTTCATTAGTATATCCAATATTTGGAAAAAAGTTAGTTATTAGACCAATTGTACAACATTAATTGTACCAATAGCACATATTTATTGGGGCATTTACGCATAAGTATTGGATCAATTGTGCAAATTATGTAGTGATCAAAGTGAACATTTAATAGGGCCATATAGAATATGTATGAGAAATCAACTCAAAATGACCACATTTGACCCTTGCGTGTATAGCAAATCCCACATCATTTGACATAACTACCTAGAAGTTAAACAATAGCTACAAACACTAAGCTGCACACAAAGGCAACAATTAAAAAATTCATTAAATTTTGATGTACCATTTAAGAGCCTAGGGTGTGTGAAGTTAACTATTGTGACTACTAGTACCCTTCCTAGAAAAAATAAATATCACGAAAAACATTTAATTTAAGTAGGGCAACACATTTGCATGTCTATTACTAATACTTGTGGATATCAATAATTGAATTCCACATAGGATAGAATCATGTATGATTATTTCCCTTCATTAAATTCCGAAGATGAAGCAATTAGATTTATCATTTCTTCCAACACAATTAATTTTAAGAGATTATGAACCATGGTTAAAAAATAATGATAAGAACAATAAACAATTCTTTGTCAATTATCATAATCAAGCAAGTCATAACCATTCTCAATTTTGGTTTAACATGTGTAGTTTCTACATATTTTCAACAAAATTAGTATAATATCATTTTCTAAGATTGTGTGTCACTTTAGTGCCTTAAAGTGTTGACCTTGAATAAAACATGATTAAAAAGATACTTCACAATTCTCAACGTTCACAAATATTTTGTTTTCCTTCCATGTAAGGCATTTTGGGTTTCTTCAAACCTTATCATCATCTTAATGACATCGCAAAATTCACAAAACATTGATAACTTCTTATACAATGGGGAAATGGAGAGAGCAATGCAATGGGTAATGTGGTAAATGAATTACTTCCCCATTTCATTGATTGCACATTAGGAAGGAAGAATGCTTCCAATAGGCTCAAGAGGTGACCCGAGCACTAATTGGAAACAAGATCTATTATTCCTTAAGTAATGCAATGAATGAAATAGGAATGATATGTGATGTAATTGATCTATTAGGATAGACACCATAAAAGAACCTAAAAATAGACCATAATAGACAAATAATGAGACAAAATTGATAGAAAGAGAAATAAGATGATGAAAAGGATCCGTGACAAAAATTTGAGCATAAAGTGGCTAGGACAAGTGAGTTTGGTGATGTGTCCCTAGGGCAGGTCAAGTTTGAAGAAGTGTCCCCAATGTTTCAACTGGAACTTTCACAAATCCTACAATTGTACTTGTTCGGCCCAGATCTAACCTGACAGCTTTGTATCTTGTCCTGCACATAGAAAAATAGGAAAAGGTTGTGGAAAAGGGATTGCCTTGGTCAAACCCCTGTTTAGGAATCAACCTTGAAAATAAAAAGAAATTGCATAAAGGAATGTATGTAAAAAGGAAGATTGTTGATTTACCTTGCATAAACCCTCATGAACGGATGTAGAAATCACTCAAATCCATGAAGATGCTTGAATGTACTTCAAATCCAAAGAGTTGACCTTGAAATCTAATGTAGAATCTGTTAGAAAGTAAAGTCCACCAAGATAACTGAGAGGGGGGGGGGGGGGTGTGAATCAGTTATCAAATAATTATAACTTTTATCATCTTCAACAACATTAAACCATATAAGCAATGTAATTACCAACCATAGAAAGATATTCATACACAATGACACAAGATATGTTGACTAGGGAAACTCTTGATCAAAGAGTAAACCCCGGTGGGAATGATGCCCACAAAAGATGCACTAATATGAATATTCCTTGTGAAAGGATGAACTCTGTTAGGAGTCTTATGAAATACATTCAGTTCATATGAATCCCTTTTATGAGATTTTGAATCCCTGTTAAAAGATTCTAACCCTGTTAAGAGTTATGGAAGACAGAAGGACCCACTGCCCAAACAGCTTCAGGGTAAGATCACTGAACACACTGTCCAAATAATCTTTGCATTACTCAACAGAATAATATGTTACCTCTTTTTTTACTATGCCAAACTGCACTCACTGTTACATCAGATCTCAATTTCAGATCTCTGTACTTCTCATGTCTTCCTTCACATAATCGCTTTCATACTTAGCTCTTTTCTTCACTTCATGCATACATCATCACACATAATCATCATCAACACATTCACTACTTCCATACCATAATTACACACTTACACACTACAACAAGGAAATAAATTCCTTCCTTTATACCACACTCAAATAATTACAAATGAGTCGGCATACAATTACAAAATAAAAGTTTCCACACGCTACATCAAAATTACACAAAACTGTCGGCTTCCAAATACAATAAATCTTCACTTATGTGACCTTGAAGTTTGCGATTTCATCCATGTCACTATCAATGTGTCTTCAACTTCCCTCTAATTGTGTAAAACTAGATTCCATCCCGATTAGGAGATATAATCCGATTTCCACAAACCGCTACTCAAAAACACTGCCTGAATACTACTTCCACCAAAATGATCATAACTTTCATGAATAAATGAATTACTGTCTGCACTCTTAACCATAGACATATAACATATTAAAGAGTATATCCTCAACATCGCATAGCTCCAACTGCAATAACCCACTGCGCTAATCCAAACTTTGTCTGCTTCTCTGCAAGTCTTCGGTAAATCACTGTGTTGACATCAATGACAATCATAGTCATGAATGCAAGAACAACTGCTACAGAATGGCTGCCAAACATTTAGTATTCATTCCTAACATAATCAAGGATGCCTTCACAAATGCATAGATCTGTGATTGCCACTCCTAGATCTTGAATGTAGATATGCTTGATGATCACTTGCAGGAAAGAGGAAAGAGAAGGTGGATGAATGAATTGATCTTCTTGCTTGATTTGAGAATTCCTCTACTTTTCCATCATGGGAGAGAAAATTGCATCAAATGGAGAAGATTACCTTGGATTTGAATGATCTTGAAGAATTGGATACTTGGAGATCTTGACCTTTGATTCTTTCCTTCAAATATTGAATTGAATTGCTCTTACTTGCTTGAAATCTTGATAGCTTGGTTACCATAAATGCATGCATATAGTTCATGGATACAAATGAGGAGTGATAAGGGCTTCTTATACTAACTCCATCATTTTAGGATTTAAATTTGATCCAAGACAAGGTCACAAATGAAAATCTCAAAATAGGACCTCGACATCGGGCCACAGGGAAAGTTTGGGCCCTAAAACCTAGGGATAGGTTGCCATTGGCGACATGTCCCCAAAAAAATGGGCTCAAATTTCAAGGGGAGCTCAAGGAGATAGAATATGAGTGGGAGAAGAAAAGATATCTCTCCAGGATCAAGCATAACGGGCAATTGGACCTTGTAATCATAAAAATAGACCTTATAGGTCCTAAAGAACCTAATTATGGGTGCTAACGTTATAGGACTATACACTTCTTTAAAAATGTTTTGACATTTTTCTTAGCTCCCAAAATACAAACTCCCTAATAATAGTCTTTATTTTCACTTGTTACTCCTTTCAGAGGCTCTAAATCTTCTTGAAGTGTTGAAAAATAAAGGGTCTTGACGATTACCAAGTTTGCAAACCTTTGAAATCACTGACAAAGCTCACTTGAAGCTCAAAGTATGGACTAAAGGTTGCAAATTTTTGAACATTAACAAGTTCATAAGCTCGTAAAGTAAAGAAAATACTAAGAAAATTTTCAAGTTGATGATTAAATTTACATGATGTTTTAAGCTTTCATGGTTAGATTTATCATGTTATTTCTAGCTTCCAAATTTCCTAGTCTACATTTTGGTGAACTCAATGTGAAGATACCATAAATTATATTTAGGTGTTAAATAGTCATCTTTCTACTAGAACTATCAAAGAGAAAGATCCCCAATGTATAGTCATCACTTGATGATCCAAGATCACTATGGAAGGAGTTTCACCTAGGCCCCAAGTGACTAGCCAATATAACCTCCTTGAACACCTTTGAAAAATACCTGCACAAATTTCTCTTCTTGAACTGCTATGCATATCCCCTATCCATAGAGAAGTCCTAGATAAAACTTTGAAAGAATTCACAGTGCCTATAAACATAAATATTAACTAGTTTTAGGTCATAATAGGTCATCTTGTTGTCACACAATATGTTGCCTTCATGGAAAAAGATGTCCCGTGTAATAAACCTAATCATAATGATCCCTTTAATTTAGAAGTCTTTAACCATAATTTCAAAATTAGACTATTTTTTTATAGATGGTAGAGTAGGACTAAATATTTTTACTTTGAGAGAATGGTTATGTATGCAAATTAGATGTCTAACAACTAGAAATGATAAATTAACTATTAAAGCCAATGAATCTATCTAATGCAAACACAATGAAGAATGCAAAGTAGCTATGAAATGATGAAACTAATTTAATTACCTTCACCTACCATGCAGCTTGTCTCCATTGTCCTCCTAGCTTTGATTTCTTGAAGATGTTGAGCTCTCAGATTTCCAAATGAAGCCTTCTCCCAAGATGCTACCAAAGTGTGGAGATTGAATGAAATGAGTGCATAATAGCTTATGCAAACTAATGGATGGAATGCAAATGAAATGGTGATAGTATGGATGCTTGATTGCTCTTAGAATGCTTGGATGCTTGATTGCTTGAATGCTTGAATGCTTGAATGCCTATTAAAAATACCTATTAGCTCTCAAATGGGAAATGTGGCTCCTTTTATAGAGTTTTGGAGGATCTAGGCCTAGGTGGCGCAATCCTATGGTTGAGAATGAAAGGTGGAAGATCCTAGGGCTAGGATTGACTTGGTTGAAGGAGTTGAGAGAAAGGGGGATGTAGTTGGAATGTGAGAGGAAGAATAGGGATGATGTTCCTCTCACATTGACATGGAGGAGAAGAAGGTGGAAGGGAAAGACACATGTCAAGTGTCTCACAAAGACCAAAGAGAGAAAGAGGGAGAGACCTTTTCCTCATGAGGACTCTTTGCACAAGTGTCCTATGAGTCACTTTTGACCCTTAGAGGTGGCTTGAGAAGCCCCTTAGCTATAGGAAATGTCTCTTGACTTGGTTGTTGAGAGGACATGTGGTCATGAGACTAAGTCCTATGAAGCCACATAGCCCTTAAGAATAGGACATGTGTGGGTGAGGATAATTGTAAATAAATAAATAATAATAATTATTTATCTTAGCCAAAGTGATGTGTCAGGTGACTAGGTAGGTGAGGTGGACTAGGAAACTTAGTCATATTTAGGTGATTGTGTATTTAATTAAATCACTTTAATAAGACTAATTAGAAGACTTAGGATAGAAGAATAAACTAAGTGAATTCACTAAATAAATTAAATAATTTATTTAATAAATAGAGGACTAATTATTAATTAAATAATAAATATTTAATTAATTTATCAGTCAATAGTAATTAAATAATAAATATTTAATTAATTAATGAAGCCATTTTTAGGTGTATACAGGTAATAGATCAGGTATTCTAAAGGTGACATTGGTCCTTCCAAGAAAATAATAATTGAAGCCTATGATGATGCAGAACATCCTTTTAAATGAGTCATCATACTACTTATCTAGACTGGCCCTATAATAGAAAATACACTGTTATAAGTTTTAGACCTAGATTTTCCCTACAATATGATTCTTGGTCATCCATGGATTGACACAATGAAGCTAGTCCCATCAACTTACCATCATTGTCTAACATATCCCTACAATGGAAGGGAGATCACTGTTCATGGAGACCCCAATCCTTTAAATAGTTTTGTACCAATTTTAAATATACTCCTATGCAACATGTATTCATTTCATAAAGGGAAATGACCTATTTCCCCAAAAGTTTATGGGAAATCACACAATTTATAGAAACAACAAAAGAATATCAACTAAAACAATTCTCCCACTACATTCACAAAATGGGGAGAGTTGAACAAAGACAATATTGAAGAGGACATATTTGGATATATTTATAAAGATGAAGAAGATCAACATGTTCAGTTACAATTTGAGCAGTATGGAGAGGATTTAAGATAATTCAAAAGAAAGGCTATGATAGATGTAGTGGTCTTGGAGCAGAGAAGCAAGGTATGATATAACCTATCATTCCAAGTATGTGACCTCCAAATAGAGGACTCAAATTTATGCCATTGTGAATTGGCTATTCTAGTACTAAGATATTCTTATGTGAAAAAACAAGTACATCTAACAATGATAAGACATACAAGGAAACCCATGCTGAAAGTAACTCCAAAAAATGGGAATAGACTTCATATTCATCCAATTCCTATGTCCTTGAAAATATCTTTATTGATGCTGATGGCCTACCTTTGGAATATAAACACATATATGATACCCCTCCCCCTGTAAAAACTTATTGTCAAGCTTGGATTGAAACCTTTTGGGATCCTAGCATAGCCTTAGAGGAAGATAAAAAAACTAGTTCTTATGATATTCATGTGTTAGCCATTACACCTCTGATCCAAATCCTACATAATACTAATGATGAAATTCCCTTAGTTTACCCTGAACTTATAGATTGTGATCAATAAGGACCATTGAATGTAGATCACTTTGAAAATGATGAAGTTATAACATAATTATTTGATTTGCATGAAGACATACCATTGGTGACCATAAATTAGGTTTTGTAATTGATCTTGACACCAAAACATATTTTGGGGAGTCAAGTCCATCTTCTAGTCGCAAAATTGAAAATAAAAATAAAGAAGAAAAATGAAAAGAATAGATCTTCTGGTGAAAAATAAAACACCTTTAGACTGTGAAAGAGTAAAAATAAAGGATGTATCTAAGGGTGAAAACCTCTCTAAGGCACCCAAGGATGGAATATTGGAAATACTCTCCCAAGGTTGGAAAGGTCGCCACTACTGGTAGAAATTAAACAAGGAATAAATCTGAATAGACCTAATAATCTAAAGGTCAATCATTTTGCAACATCTTTATCAGAGCATGAAAAAGAACAGTTCATCGAATTCTTTCTAGAAAGGAAAATACATTTTTCTTGGTCTTAGGCTGACATGCCAAGGCTAGATCTAGAATTGGTCCTTTATCATATGCCTTTACAACCTAGTATGAAGCTTGTTAAACAAAAATCAAGAAATATGCACCCTCAAATCACATTGTTGGTTAAGGTTGAACTCAACAAGTTGTTAGATTTGGGTTTCAATAGACCCATTGATTATGCATAATGGATTTCAAATTTGAACCCAATTAGTAAACCCATTGGAGGTGTTGGCTTTCCTTTGGCACCCAAGTTTTAAAATTTTAAAATTGATCCCAAAGGAAAAATATTCTCAATTGTCTCATATCTTATGTCAGTTTTTGCTAACAATGCCTTTGTAAAGTTGATATTTTGTGAAAAAAAGAAGCGTTGCAAGAAGCTGTTGAACTTGAGCTTGAACCACATAGTTCAGAGTTTAGAGTTCAAGTTTGAAGTGCAGGTTCGCTAGTTCAAAGTTCAAAGTTCAAGTTCATTGGTTCAGAAGTACAGATCCAAGTTTATATTCATAGTTCAAATTTGAATCAAGTTGTGTCAATGCTCTTGGGTCATGTATATTTCTTGTTGTATGCATCATCAAACTTGAACCTTGAACTACATGGTTAATAGTTCAAGGTTCAAAGTTCAAAGTATAGGTTCAGAACTAGAATTCAACAGTGCATAGTTCAAGTATCTAGTCAATTTTAGAAGTTCAAAATTGAATGGTTCAGATTTTAGAAAGTTCTAAACAATATGCATGTGACATAAACACTAAGCTCCAAGTCTTATGCTCAATCCCAAAAGTCACAAAAATAGAGGATTATGAGGTGAAAATGGAAGTATCATTGTCTATTCATGCAATTGTAGCATGGTTTCTCTAGAGAGAGAGATCAAGAAACAGTGGTTGCTACAATTGGAATATCTGGAGTATATTGATTCAAGCCATTCTATTGTGACTTCTATGTTGAAACACTTCACATTTGTATATGCTACACATTATACTGAGAATCTTATCAATCCCAATCAAAGGATAAGAAAGGCAATTGTCACCTTAATGTTGATGATGTTTTTCCTTTAGGGCCACAACATTACAAATCGTGGAGAATGTTGTCTTCTAAAATGAAAAGGACTCAAACATTGGTAGCAATGGGTAATGTTGTCACTAAGGATTACACCCAATTTTCTAAGTGTTAAAACCCAACAATCCTGTGAAACATGGGACTACTTTTAGGTTGTGGGTGACCTATTAGAAAGTAGACCTTCGGATTAGGGGTCGGCTTCCCCTTGGATCACTTGAAAATTGACTAACTTTTTGAGGAAAGGGAGAGAGTGCATGGAAATAAAACAGCTAAAACTAAGCATAAACTAGGCGATCCACCGAATCGATTGGAGATTCACAATTGAAAACAACTTACAAGACAATTGAAAGACAAAAACCCCAACTCACAGCTTGACTCTTTTGTATTGAATTTCTCAGAATTAATAAGGTACCTAGGATATGAGAAGGGAAGAAGTTTCCACAACCCAAAACTAGATTTTGTACACAAATTAAAACTTCAAAACACAAGACAATATTCTAAATATCTGATTGAAATAATGTGCAGATTAAGGATACAAATATCACAATAATCTTATCATACTTCAAAGAAAACTAAGAAAACTAAAGGGACAAGAAGGACCACTTTGAATTCATTGCAAAGAAGCTAAGTACCAAGCTGTGTATCTCAAAGCTACAACACTCTCATGCAAGAGAGAAAGAATGAAGAGCTACCTCAATCACATAAGTGAGAGGTGTATAAAATAAGGCAAAAATGAATCAACATTGAAAACTCCTCAACCTCCTAAAATGGAAAGAAACCTACAAATAGGCCCATGAGGATGCCTCTTAAACTCAGATGTCAAATTCTTGAGTTTATAGGGGCAGTGGAAAAATGAGACTCCTAAAAGAGGTGGTCAAAAGAAACTACCTTGTCCACTCCAAGTCATGCACTAAAAATAATATTCTGACGAATGGTTTACAAAATACCATTGTCAGAATTTACAATGAAAGATAGGCAATGAATTTTACATTTAAATTTATTCCCCTATGCCATGACCCTATTTGGATTTTAAATACTTATTCCTAATTAGTAAATAGCTCTCAACCCAATTAAGGGGAAATCATATTTAACCTATCATTTAATAAAACCCATATTGAAATTACATGGCACCAAAATGAAAACCATTAATAAAATCTCGACCCTAAAAAGGGGAGAAGCAATTGATTAATTATTTGGGATAAAACCTTAAAAAATGAAGGAAATCACTAGTATTCAATACTTCCTCATTCGACATCTGGTAGGTTTCTATCTTCATTGCCACTCTACATTCAATTTTTGTGCTCAACTTTATCCTATGGCATCATGTTGTCGAGGTAGGCACTGGTTTTTTTTTTTTTTTCCTTTCTTTTCATGTTAACCCCTCTTTCGAAGATTGAGGGCATTGTGACGGCACTTGATTTGAATCACTGTTGCTCACATGACTACTTTGGATAACATAGATTGATGAATGGTTTCATTTCTATGTTACTTTTGCTGTAGATTTAATCTCTACATTCTTATTTTGAGATAATGGCACATCTGGTGTTGTCCCTTGGTAATTTTTGGGCTTAACTGTATTTACCTTCTTTGCATTACGATGCTTATTGTGAATCTGGATGCCATTGAATTTGTCTTTTTCATGGCATGGTTACTTCTATTTTATATTTTAATGAAAAGAAAGGCATCATTGTAGTAGTTTTTTACCCTATCAAACTTGGATGACTTCATGAGTTCAGAGACTAGGGCATCATTTAATGGTTCTCTACTGCTACAATTTGTGTGCCTTTATGCTTTCCATTTAGCCTTTAAGGCCCGTGAGCTAGGGCACGATGTTCATGTATTCATTGCCCTTGATTTTTTGCTAGATATGCCTCATTACCTTGTTGTATTTGAGGGCTGAGCTATGAATGTTTATAAATATGTTTTTTTACTTGTCATTGCTATCATGAATCATGACTTTTATTACACATGTATTCCATCTTGATTATATATCTACATAGCCCATGCTTGAACCTGGGCATTTGTACTGTTTGTGTTAATTGTCAATGACATCCTTTATTGTTGTATTTTGTGGTGCCATTTGGATTTTTGTTGCTTGATTTAATGATGTTGTGTTTGTTTCTTGATATCACACCTATGAGCTTGGGCTAGGCGCCTTGTATTGTGGACTCATTGCTAGTTTGGAGACTACGAACCAAAGGCATTTGTACTATTTGTGTTCACCTATCTCCATGCACAGCTTGCGGGTTAAAGATTAGGCATCATTCTTTGGCCTATGAAAGATCTTTGGTATCACTTTGACTGGTGCATGCTTTTCTGTTGTTATTGAAATGCTTATGTTGTCTAAGCCCATAAACGGTATATTCTTGAAGCTTTGCATTCATATATTCATTGGTTTGATCGGGGCCGAGGGCCATAACACTGTATTCATATTTAATGCCTATTGTGCCATTGCTTGTTGTTGTTGCATAAAGATGGCATTACTATCTACTAATTCATGGATCCTTGGGCATCATGAGTGCATATGAATTCATTATTTAAAACTTGGGTCCGAGAACTTTTATTGAATGTTGAGGTTACTGATTTTTTAGGGCATCATGAATTTGAACCGTGACATCAGATTTTGTGATTCCATTATTATGGTGTCATTGTGTATTTTACCTTTCATGTTGATGAATGGCCTTGGGATGCTCACTATTTGGATTCATTGGGAATCATGAGCTGATAACCTGTGAGAATACACTGTTGATGACTGGCATTATGATCCTTTTGTACAATGTCATAAACATGTGGTTTAGCTATGCTCTATTGTTTATTGAACTTTGTTCATCATATTTTCTATTTTCTCCATGTGGATTCACTATTGATTGTCAACCCACTAGAAGATGGGAAGATGCTCATTACTTGATTCTCATTCACTGTCACACTGAGGTTGAAAGCTATAACACTCTCATTGTTTAATGTTTACTTGGTGCCATTTGAGGTCACTGTTTCACGCTATATCTCTGTTGGTTTGTTTTCTCATTTTAGATTATTTGATGACACCATAGAATAATATTGTAGTTGTTATTCAGTGTATGCTCACTATTTCTAGGGCCTGTGAGCATCATGTACTACCTACTCCATATTATGCTATATTTAGATAGACATCTCCATTTGATGTTGCATGCTTATCCTCATGGTGCCATGATATTGTTGTTGTTTCCACTATTTTTACAATGCATTGAGGATTCATATTTGCTTGATATCATGGCATCATCTTGGGCTTAATATGGCTATCTCATTGCATCATTTTATTTGGTTCTTCATTCAGCTTAAATGTAGATTTAAGTTCTTCTCGTGCCATAATGATGTTGTATAGATGATGTAGAAGGTGTACCTTTTATTCTAGCCTTTCCTCACTACATGAAATAGCCCTCTTTTCATTTGTACATGATACCATGATGTATTTTTCCTTAGTACACAATTTTATCCTCTTGTTCTAACTTGACAATGATGTATGCCCCTTTGAATCTGCCAATGCTTGACCATGCTTCATTTGATTTATCTTTATGATCTTTGAATGTCCCACTGATACTGCTTCATCCAATTGTTCCCTTGTGGTGATCATGGGTTCTCTTAGCCTATGATGTGGTCTCTCTCAAGGAAATTTGAGGTCTTCCCTAGAGAGCCCACATTACAGGCCAACATCATTCATCTGGATCCCAACACCTTTGGATTGTTGTTGTACAAACAATCATTGTATTTGTGTGCTAAAATGT
This sequence comes from Chamaecyparis obtusa, assembly GCA_027943335.1. NCBI lineage: Eukaryota > Viridiplantae > Streptophyta > Pinopsida > Cupressales > Cupressaceae > Chamaecyparis > Chamaecyparis obtusa. Next base: position 428,130 of record BSBK01001910.1, read on the forward strand.
TGACACACTTCTATGAGTCATTATATCCAAGATTGCTCAAGAATGAGGTCTCAAATGGTGACTCGTAGCTCTCTATTCACAAAGTGAAAGGGTATATAATGGAGGCCCTCAGTTTAGACCTAGTTTGTGCCCATGCAAGTACACCATAAAATGAGAGATTCAAAGAGGAAAAGCAAGAATGCTAGTCTCCATGATCATCAAGTATGCATGCAAATGAAAATGAAAGCTATTCTATATGATAACAATGCATGAAAGCAAACTAATCTATGAAAGGAAATATGAATCTAATCTAATATGAAAGTGCAAGAGTAATCTAAATGGATTGCCATGGGACATGAGAGAAGAAGACAAGAAAAGTGAAGTTGCAATATCCAAGCTCAAGTGCTCAAATCCTCCTCCAAAATTGCTCTCCAAACCTGCATAACAATAACATAAGTCTTGATCTCTAAAATCTCCATGCATAAAATGAGAAGGAGAGGGCTCCTTATAAATGATATAGAAATGAATGGACAGTCAAGATTAAGAGGCAAAAAGAAATGAGCAATGGTGGAGATTAAATCTTGGTTGATCCATGTGCTCAAGATTCTCAAGAGGCAAAATCAATGGACGTGGTTAAGAGGCAAAAGGATGTGTGGAAGAGATTAAGAGACAAAAAGAGATTCCACTCATCTTGGAAAGTGTGCATTCAATGTGTAGATAAAAAATCTTTTTATTTTATTATTTATTTATTATTTTTAGCAAAGTGGTTTCCATTATTTAATTAAAAGATTTTTTATTTATTTAAAAGAGATTTGTTCTTTTAATTAAATGTTTCTTAGGATAAAGTGATTTTATTATTTAATTAAAAGATTTTATTATTTAATTAAAAGAGATCTTTATTTAATTAAAAGGGAGCATGTTCTCATAATTAAATAAAACTTAGGATAAAATGATCAAACCTTAGGAAATATTAAAATATTTAAATTAATTACAATTTGATCAAGGAAATTGATTTAAATTGAAAATATTGCAAAGCATTGATTCATAAAATTGATAAATTGATGAATGGGGGCCCAAAGTCTAGGCGACCATTTTAGGGTGCATACATTTGCCCCCCTTTGACTAATGCATGATCTTCATGGGAACACATGTAGTCAAAGAATGAAGTTGAAGTGTGAGATTGATTTGGGATCACAAAACAACCTAGACCTGTGATCGACGGATGAGAACACATCAGGAAAAAGATAAGCTGATTGAAAAAGTCAAGGCCAACACCCTTGTAAATAGGTAATTGTCAAGTCTCGAGCAAGGTTGCTTCGAGTGAAGCAATTGATAGGATTGTTAAAGCTGAATCAAGGATTGAAGTTTGATAGGTGCTGCCCCCTCGTGATCAAAATTGAAATGAGATAGAGGAGAAACAAGAAATTGATAAATTTGATCAAATTGAATTAAAGATAAGGTTCTTGATGTAAGATGATAGATATAAGGATCATAGAACCAAGGTAGATCACCAAGCATGAAAGATTATGCCCCAAGGTTGAATTAGAAGAAAAGAAGTGGGGTGAAAGCAAATGGGAGATAGAATTTTGGAAGACATGGAAAGAAAATGAGAGAAGAAAGAGAATTTGCCTCAAGAAAGAAAATTCCCCAAAATCAATCAACTATTTAAGATAGGAAATTTTGATTGAGATCACGAAATAATATAAGGAAATGAAGATCAAAACATGATCACAGCTGATTAAAAGTCCAAAAGAAAGATGAAGGAAAACCCTCTCCAACTAATAATGCAGCCTAAAGATGCAAATTAACATGAAGTCTAACAATGCAAGCTACATGAAAATGCAAAGGTATACTTGCAATAGAGTAACTGTAACATAGGATTTGCATTCATCATTCATTAGATAATGTTAAGGAACTTATTTTCATCATTGGGCCATTATTAACGAACATCAAAAAATCACACAATCATTGACTGGTTAGAATAATATCCTAGAAACCTAAGGATTGGACATCCTTTAACAATGATTCATTGCTACAAATCATCATGTTTTTTCTTGGAACATTATGCTAGACTTCATTTAATTGTATCAATCTGGGAGCATGAACTTGAGATGATGGCTGCAAAGTTTATGCTTTAGTTCTTCTTAACAGTCATCGCTACTTAAGGTAAAAGCTATTGCTATAGGAAGTTTATAATGGAAACTGAAACTACTAATTATCCTCATCTTGCAGGAAACAAACTCAACAGTAAATAGATAATGCTTGAAAAGTAAACCTATGCTGCAGGCAACAGTCAATGGTTCTGCTACCAGTGGCTGCAGGAACAATAGTACTTAACAATCTTGAAGAAACTGAATTGAATTGAACTGAATCCTACTAAAACATGAACAGGCAATTCATCTCCCGTGTGGGCCCCCACGGAAGTTTGAATGAATTATAACTCAGAGATTGAAATGAAGAACTGTCATATATTCATTCAATGAAACATAAGTACAATAGATTATCAAAAGTATCTTTTACTCTATCGCTGGTTACAATATGAAATTCTCAAAATGACTAACTAACTTGGAATCAACACTTCCAACTCATTTAAAAGCAACTAGGAAAACATAACTCCTATAAACTAGATCCTTCATTATAGATCATAACAACTTCAGCTATATGAATGACAACACCATTCACGCGAGAAGATAAGCCACTTTCAATGCTACAATAATATAGGAACAACAACAACTAGATTAACTTGGATTGAATCAACAACCGCAAAGTGATGGAAGGAGTAGAGCTATGATTGATCATCTGAAATAGTTATCCACCTTGAAAGACCACTCATCCTTAAGTACGCATTCCTTGCTGACTTATTCTTCCTGCAAAAGGTTAACACAACATAATCCAAGACACAAATCCAAGGCAAAGATTATAATAAGTTTCCCCATTTTAACGTGGCCTTGTCATATAGTTGCAGGAGATCTACCCATTAAAGCTTAGAAAGATATCAGATTCTATCATGACATTCATTAATCTATATATATATATATATATATATATATATATATATATATATATATATATATATATATATATATATATATATATATATATATATATATATATATATATATATATATATATATATATATATATATATATATATCCATTCTTGTCCTTAAGTTTCATAAGTGTCAAATATACATATAACTAAAACTTAGAAACATGAAAGACTGTATAATGTTCATGAAAACCATAAGATATTCAAGTTTGTGCCTAGAAAATTATAAACAAAACACTCCATAATATTGTCTCATCATTCCCCCCATCTTAACTATTTGCTGATCCTCCAGCAAATAAATTCTTTAACCTGGCTATCAACCTGTAGTCAGTAGCTATTCTCTGTCCAGTACCACCCTCTACACGACTCCAGTAGAATCCCTTTGTTTCCATGTTCTTCTTCCATCTGTCCTTTTCCCTCTGCATATCAAAACTGTCCAAATTTTCTAAATTTGCAAGCAAAGGAGATAGTAGCAATGGAGGCTAAAAAGTTAATGGGATCCAAAAACTCTCTCTTTCCCTTCCCAATGCAATGTACCAAGGGGTGCACTGTGTTGCCATAGCAAAATTGAGAGGTGAATACGGTTCTCTATTTCTCATCTCTCTTGATAGACTGTTCCAGTGCCACTGAATGGCATATCTAGCCTCAGGCAAATCTGAATCCATCATCTAATCATATGCATGGAATGCTTCCTTGCTCGTTGGGTAAATAATCTTACTGCCTGAGTCAGAAGGGGTTATCCTTAACTAGTTATAGTAATAAGTCTTAGGATATTTAGCTTCAGGCATTAGAAACAAGGGAGTATCTGATTCCAAATCCCTATACACCCTAGCTTGAGTGTCCCAACTTATTTCATTTTGTACCCAGGACATGAGGGCTCTAAGTTGAATATCCCCAACATAAAGCAAGGGATTCCAAACTTGGTCATTAGGAACTGCTAGGTTATGGAGATAAAGTTCACATAACATATTTTGAATGGCTGCAGGAGAGTTATGGAATGCTTGAGAAAATTGGGTAGGCTCTTGTAATGAGGAAGACCTATCCTGCATAATACAAGTCATTTGATAGTTTAACGGTTGTTCCTTTAGAAACAGAGCATAGAAAGGTGATGGAGATCTACAACCCATCAGGTCAAGAATTATAGATGTAATTTTGTCAAGCTTCTCACTCAATTGTTCTATCTTTTCCTCCTGAACAAGTGTTTCTTGATAATGAAGGTCTACTATCCTATTTAATTCTTTACGTTGTTGTTTCCACTACTCTCTCTCAGAATTTAATTGTTTAGACAATTGGAAGATAACAGACAACAAAGAATTTGAACTAGATTGACCTATTACTGTACTAGGGCTAGAATTGTTTGCTGTTGTAGGAACATATGACTTACCCTTATTAATATTCATCCTCTTCAATGGATCTATCCAGATGATCATAGCCCTCTTAGTGTTAGAACATTATTGAGCCACTGAAGCTAATGTATCTAATCCTTCATTTAAAATTTGCTCCACAACCTTATTGACTAGGTCTATGTCAATATCTGGATTTTCTTCATTAGGATCCCTTTCTGCTGTAGGAGACTCTGCTATAGGGGAGAATGTTGTTTCATCTACTTCCCTAATGTAACTATCAAAATCATCACTTCCTAAAATTTCCTAGAAGCTGGTCTTCTCCTTTGAAACTGATAATCCTATTCTTCCAAACTAGAATAGTCTCCAATGATAACAACCTCTGCATTAGCTGACTTGTCAGGAACCTGTTCTATTTTATCATCAGGACATTTCTCAAACATATCTTCCTCCATAATTTTAGTCCATTGTCCTTCCTGCTGAGAAGTCTCAGGCTGTAATTCAGCTTCTTGCTGAATGTTTTCATCCTCTTTTTCCTTCTGCCCAGAATCTTGTGTTATATTTGGCTCATTAACTGGAATCTCCTCAGTTGTTTTCGACCTCTTCCTAGTACTTCTTCTTAATGGAGTTTCCTCTTTCTTTGCTGGAGCTTTTCTCTTTCTAGTTGTGCCCATGGCTGCAAGAGTAACCTCAACCTTTTCTGTAGGAGTCTCCAATTCCTCTTTAGGAGCTGTTCTTGAAGTAGAAGAATTAGTGGAACTTGGGGAATTATGGGTCCTAACCCTAGATTTCTTCTTGGAAGAAGAACACTGTCCTATTTCAATAAAAAAAATTTGAACCCCCTTAGTAGTTTTAACCCTTTGTCCAAATCTATGCCCAATTGGTTCAGGGGTAGGTTCCTTAAACCCATGTAGCAAAAATTCCTCCCAGGAAATATCTAAATGTTCTCTTAAGGCTTTTTCCACAATCATCTTGATTAGACAGTGGTGAGAGACAAAATTTTTCCTACCCTCTTGGACTAGAACAACTTGTTTTGATAGAATTCCAAATATAAAACTAGGGACATTGATAGGCCAGTTATCATGCCTCAAGCAACTTAAAAATTTAAAGTGTACAACATGCAGAAATCAATGCCTCCCTTCACAGGTAAAATACCTAATGATATAAACCGCACATTGTTTAAACGGCTCAGGGAGAGATAACCAAAATGTACCTTATTTCTTATTCACTTCAAGTGGCGGGTCTGTATGAAGAGTGAATTGAGCTCTGGAAGTAGTTTGGTCAAAGTTCTCTGAAAATTCCTCACCCTCAAGCGGTAATCCCATGACCTCTGCTAAAATTGACTGCAAAAATGGCACCTTCAACCCTTTAACTGTAGCCACTCCTTTCAAGGAGCTAAGAAACTAAAGTGCAACCTCATCATCCTAGTTGGTCAATTTCTAAACATAATCCATCCAAACCTTGGCTTGGAAATACGGCCTACAAGTCTGATCTTCAAGAAAAACACCATGCATAGTAGGATCTCTTTTGATGAGGTCACCACCCATTGTCTTGCTTGTGAGATACCCAGACAGAGTTGCAAGAAATAAAATAGAGAAGAAGAATTTCAAACAAGAAAGCTTGAAAAGGCAATTGCAGGATGATTCAAATTTAGAAATTTCTAGCAAAGCAGCTTGAGAAATGAGCTTATGAGTAATATAAATGCAAAGTACCATGTTGTCATTTCATAATTACTCATTAGTACACTCCGTAGAACTCGTACTCAAAATAACTTGCCACCTTAGTTTTATACGTGCGAAAGATAACATGCAGCTCAATGATTTTCAAAAATGTCTAATCATGGCAAAAAAATATAAGTACAAAAGGAGAAAAGAATAAATATAAAGATTGCATGAACATAATGACAAAAAAAACTAATAAACTTCCCCCCCAGCTTAAGATTTGGCAAGTGGGCCCTCACTTGTAGTAATGACAAGGCATACGCTAAAATAGAAAACAAATTAAAGTGGCATACCTTGACGTGTGTGTTAACTTGAAGTACTGGTGAGATGGCAGTTGTTAATTATCCAAGAATGAAAGAAAAAGATGAGGTGGATGGGTGGTAGACTTAGAAATGAAGCAAAAATTTATTATGGAGAAGAAACTTTCTTGAAGAAAGTGTTTATTATGAATGTGAAAAGACCATTTTAGAGTGAGGAAGGTAAATGAGCATAAAGCTCATTATGAGTGGTTGCAGGAAGGGTTTCACCGACAACGGAAGAGAATTGCTGCAGGAACTCATCCTTGCTCTGGGGTTTGCGATACAACTTCAATCTGTGACCATTAACTAGTAATTTGAAACATACCGGATCAACTATGAAGAGCTGAACCACGCCATTTGGAAAGACTACAATTATCTCATATGGGCCAAGCCATCTGGTTTGGAATTTCCCTAGATTATGCTGGTACCGAGAGTCATAGAGGAGCACCCAATCACCAATTGAGAATGTTTTATCCTTGACAAAATTGTCATGCCATTGCTTATGTTGGGTTTGGATCAATTCTGTGTTATGCAAGGCAGATTTTCTCCACTCATCAAGACCATTCAAACTCAGGATCCTATCTTACTATGTAGCAGTGAGATCCATCCCAAGATCAAGAGCTGTCCTAAGTGTCTTATGCTCGAATTCAATAGGCATAATTGCAGAGCGACCATAGACAAGCTCAAATGGTGTGAAATCAGTGGTAGAATTCCATGTAGTTTGGTATGCCCAAAGTGCTTCAGGAAGTCAGATAGCCCAATCTTTCTTATGAATGGAAACTATTTTAGTGAGAATAGCTTCCAACTCCCTAATGGTAACTTCCACTTGCCCATTAGCTTGAGGGTGATAGGGTGAAGATTTACCATGCCTGATGTTATATTCCTCCATCAGAGCATCAATCAAATTGGAAGTAAACTGAGGACCTTAATCAGATTGAATCTCCCTCGGTACTCCAAATCTAGTGAAGATGAATTCATAAAGGAACTTGGCAGCATTGTTATCCCTAGGGTGCTTCATAGGCTTTTCCTCAGCCCATTTGGTAACATAGTCAATGCAAACAAGGATATAAGATTTACCTTGGGAAGAGGGCTCAATAGGACCAACAAAGTCAATCCCCTATTTGTCAAATGGTGCAACAACTACCTGTGGCTGTAGGGTCATTTCATCAGTCTTTGTAGGGCAGCCCATGTCTTGGCATTTATCACACTTTTTGATGTATTGAGCAGCATCCTTGTGGAGACTAGGCCAATAATAACCTGTAGTCAAGATCTTCAGTGCGATTCTTTTGGTAGCAAAATATCCACCACAAGGTTCATCATGACATGCCTTGAGGATATCATAGGTTTCATCCTCTTGAATGCATCTTCTAGTGACTTGGTGAGGATGAGTATAAAACATGAATCCAAAAATCTAGGAATAATTAAAGCTCTTTTCAGTTAACAACCTTCTTTCTTTAGCAGAGAAATGAGGTGGTGTCTTACCAGTTGTGAGATAATTGGCAATATCAGCATACCAAGGATTGTGTACAGTCAGCAAGAAAAGATGTTCATCAGGAAAACTATCATCAATGGTTGCAGGATCATTAGGGACATGCAATCAAGAAAAAAAATCAGCAACCACATTGGTTTTACCAGGTTTATCAATGATGGTAATGTCAAACTCTTGCATAAGCAACAACCGGTGAGCCAATCTACCAGAGATTGCAGGCTTGTTCATGAGATATTTAATAGCAGAATGGTTAGTATGCACATAGATCTCGTATCCAGTAATATAGTGTCTAAATTTATTCAGTGCATAAATGACTGCAAGAAGTTCTTTTTCAGTAACAGTATAGTTAAACTCTACACCTTGTAAATTCTTACTGATAAAGTAAATTGCATGTTCAAAAGAGTCCACCTTATGGCCAAGCACAACTTGAATAGCATAGTCTGAGGCATCAGTATGGATGTGAAAGGGTAAGCCCCAATTGGGTCCTCTCAACACTAGTGCGGTAGTGAGAACTTCTTTAAGCTGACTGAAATCTTTTATAAATCTTTTATAAGCTAAATGATGCATGAGGGGGTTGTCTTAGGACATTTCATTTCTTCAAAAGGTATTCAAGTGGACCCTACCAAGATTGATGTAATTAGCACATTACCTATTCAACCAAAACAAAAAGATGTGCGCAGTTTCCTTGGTCATGCTGGGTATTATAGAAGGTTTATAAAAGATTTCAGTCAGCTTGCAACAGACTTACACTGACAATTCTTTTTCTTTTCCCAATAGTGTCGACAGTACTCTGCTAGCATTGCATTAGCTTCATCCTTCTTTCTCCTTGCTTGCATTATGTCCAATTGAGTGGCGACATCATTAATGATGTCCTGCTTGAAATCTGATAAAAGATTGGATAACTCCATTTTGGACATCCCTGCACCATTAGACTTGTGAGGCAAGGCTCTCAAGCCTCTACCTTTCTTAACAGTGGCTCTTGAATAGTTCAGACATATATTCTTTATGTCATCCCATGATTTATGAGTAATGTCTCCCCCTGCCATAAGGTCAAGGGCTTCTATACTCCCATCACTCACACCCCTAAAAAACAAATGCTTTTGAGACTCTTCATTCAGTGCATGTTGTGTATTTCATTGTAGGCTGAACATAAACCTAGAGACATAGTCTTCCAGTCTTTCATCCTCTTTCTGTGACATTTTAAATATGTCATCTCCCTTTAAGTCACCTCCTCGACAATAATCTTTATATTTCTCAAGAAACAGGGTGCACATTGCATTCCAATCTGCTATAGCATCAGCACCCAAACTCATAAACCACTATAGAGTAGCCTCCTTTAAGGTGGAAGGAAATAATTTGAGCTTATGGCCATCAGTGGTGTAATCATAGCTTCTACAGAGGACATCAAATTGAAAGAGGAATGTTTCTGGATCCTCTGTGATGAGTCCATAGAATTTAGGAAGTGCGGTTGTAGGAATGTTCTTTAGATTCTAGTTTCCTTGCTGAGTAGGAATAGGAAAAGGGAAGGTAGGATGAGCCATTGTGTTATCTAAATATTCAGGGCAAGCAAAGAGGGAATTTAAATGGTAAGACTCCTCAGATGATGGTGGTGAAGGCAAGTGATCAAAAGCATCAACAAACACGTTCTCAAATGGTTCTTCTTGTTGTGGGATTTCTAATTGGGTTTCCTCAAACGTTAGGTCGAAGACCTCAAATGGTTCCTGATTAAGATTAGGTAGGAATCACCCAAGATGATCTCTATGCCTATGCATGCAAAATTATGTAGAATGAAACTAACTTAATGACTTTAGGGTCGAACTAAATTGACACCATCCTCGACAATGGTGCCAAAAATGACTGGTCAGAATAATATCCTAGAAACCTAAGGATTGGACATCCTTTAACAATGATTCATTGCTATAAATCATCATGTTTTTGCTTGGAACATTATGCTAGACTTCATTTAATTATATCAATCCGGGAGCGTGAACTTGAGATGATGGTTGCAAAGTTTATGCTTTAGTTCTTCTTAATAGTCATCGCTACTTAAGGTAAAAGCTATTGCTATAGGAAGTTTATACTAGAAACTAAAACTACTAATTATCCTCATCTTGCAGGAAACAAAATCAACAGTAAATAGATAATTCTTGAAAAGTAAACCTATGCTGCAGGCAATAGTCAATGGTTCTGCTACCAGTGGCTGCAGGAACAACAGTACTTAACAATCTTGAAGAAACTGAACTGAAGTGAATTGAATCCTACTAAAATATGAACATGCAATTCATCTACCGTGTGGACCCCCACAGAAGTTTGAATGAATTATAACTTAAAGATTGAAATGAAGAACTGTCATATATTCTTTCAATGAAACGTAAGTACAATAGATTATCAAAAGTATCTTTTACTCTATTGCTGGTTACAATATGAAATTCTCAAAATGACTAACTAACTTGGAATCAACACTTCCAATTTATTTAAAAGAAACTAGGAAAACAAAACTCCTATAAATTAGATCCTTCATTATAGATCATAACAACTTCAGCTATATGAATGACAACACCATTCATGCAAGAAGATAAGCCACTTTCAATGCTGCAATAATATAGGAACAACAACAACTAGATTAACTTGGACTAAATCAGCAACCACAAAGTGATGGAAGGAGTAGAGCTATGATTGATCATCTGAAATAGTTATCCACCTTGAAAGACCACTCATCCTTAAGTACGCGTTCCTTGCTGACTTATTCTTCCTGCAAAAGGTTAACACAACAGAATCCAAGACACAAATCCAAGGTAGAGATTATAATAAGTTTCCCTATTTTAACGTGGCCTTGTCATATAGCTGCAGGAGATCTACCCATTAAAGCTTAGAGAAGAAAGATATTAGATTCTATCATGACATTCATTAATATATATATATATATATATATATCCATTATTGTCCTTAAGTTTCATAAGTGTCAAATATACATATAACTAAAACTTAGAAATATGAAAGACTGTATAATGTTCATGAAAACCATAAGATATTCAAGTTTGTGCTTAGAAAATCATAAACAAAACACTCCATAATATTGTCTCATCAATCATCACTAGTCACAAGCGCAACTATGAAGATATGAATGTGATTTATATCAGATTGGAATGTGGAAAGATTCTAACATAAGCATCAAAAACATAAAGGTCAAGATGACTTTGATGTTAGCTTACCCAATTTAATGTAGCAAAACCATGCTCGCATCAAGGCATAGATGCCAGGATGACCATAAGAATAGTTGTGCAAAAAATAGTCAAGGATGATGCCTCAAATCTCCTAAGTGTTTCAAGGGAACAATAAGAGACACTCTAGAGTTTCAAGACCACACCCACAAGCAGAAAGAAAATAAAAACATGTCTCATGTCCCAAGTCCTCTAGCTATGCATCTTGGAGAGACTTATTAGACAAGGACACTCAATGAAAATTAATAACAGTCAGCACCTAAAGAAAATATCATGACATAGCACAAGCATTAAGTGTTGTGTTTAAAAATTTAAGCGTGTTAACTAATACTGAGTTCCGAGGATAAGGATCGAATGCTTGCAAGAAGGTAAGATCACATGAAAAAACTAGGTAAGACCAAACTGATAAGTGTTGAAAAAAACTCAATGCCAAGGGTTGTGTTAAAAAACACAGTTGGGTCGGTGTTGAAAAAAACTATTTGCAAGGTGTCCTAAAGACTAACGCATCCAAGAGACCAAAGCTAACACAATTATGCCCCCTAGACAAGGACAAAGACCAATTCCAAACCAAGGCAACAAGGACAAGACATGATGGAAAAAGGCTAAGTGTCAAGGACACGTGCTAAGAAATAGGGGAGCAAAGGCCTCAAGTAGCACCCGTTTCCAAGTTTTCACTAAGGCACTTTTTCTATTTTTTTTGAATTTTTGAATTTTTTGATTTTTTTTGGTATTTTTGGAATATATAATTTTTTTTGGAGATACATCAAAGCGCCTATTGCTAGGTTTTCACTAAGATGATCATTTTTTCTGGACATTTTCTGATTTTTAGAATTTTTAACAATATATCATTTTTTTAGATTTTTTCAGGATCAATAAGTATGTACAAAGGATGCCCCCAGACCAGATGGGAATCAAACTCCCATGCAAGATCACATCGTGTAGTCCCAATGTCTAGCAAGGTGGAGGACAAGAGGGATTAGCAAGCTGGTGGAAGAGATGAAAGCCAAGAGAATGAAGGAGAATGAAGGGAAGAAATCCTCAAGGGAAAACTCCTCAAGAGTACCCAAGTTAGGGAAAAATTGTCATGTAAAGCACATTTGGACAAGCAATGAAAGGTCAGCATAGGATAAGTCACAAAAGCGTAATGCAAAAGAAGGAAAGGATGCAGTCCAAAGGAGTAGACATGTCAAGAGGCTTCATAGCATCATGTTTTACTCTTTTTTATTAGATCAAGACCAAAGGGGAAAAGGATAGCGAAAGGCTAGAATGAATGGAGGAAAATAAATATGAAGGCTAAGCATGAATGGAATGAAAGAAAGATCATTGTAAGATAGCTCACAAGATAGCAAAATGTTCGTTTATAGGTCAACATTGTCAAGATCAAAGAGAGAAGATGGAATAGATGAAATATGTAGAAGAACTACATATGATGCTTGATTACCAGGTTTTCATCACGGTACTTATCCAAGGCGCCACAAGGAGTGGTTTTGACCATAGGAAAAATTTATTTCTCTTTACTTTTTCTACCAAGGCGCCTGTTTCCAGGTTTCCACCAAGGCACATTTTTAATTTTTTCTTTTTTTTTTTGTTTTCTTTTCTAAATTTTCTATTTTTTTATTTTTTTATTTTTTTGGAAGAATGCAAGCTTTTTAGATAATGCTCCTTGAAAGGATAAACCATGATATGCCAAAGATTCAAAATGATATGCTCAAAGATGCTGATAGGGAAAGAAAGATGGAAGAGAAAAATGGAGGATAAGGTTTTATGTAAAGCGAGTGAGGTTGGAAGATAAGAGGAATAGGCAAATGAGGAAAAAGGATAGAAGGTAGAAGGATAATGAATGGAAGGATTGTGAAAGGGTAGATGGAAAAGAAGGCAAGATCAACATCAACACACACCTTGAAGGGTGGCGAGAGGATGGAGGAAATGTGAATGAAGGAATACGTGAAGGAATATGGTGAATGGATAGCAGAGGTTGCGGTTTAAGTGCATGGAATGGAAGAATGTTTTTTGAAGAAGATGAAGTGGAAGCCTTTGGAAGCTTGAATGTCAACTTCACTTGTTAGTCAACATCAAAATCTTTCAAGAGATACTTTAGAATCCATATAGTCGTAGGCTTTTCATTTCTTTTTGATGATTTAGAGAGAATATCTTCAATGATGGATTTTGGAACCCATACTTGTCTTGTAGTTTTCTTCTTGGATATCTTTTTTGACTTTATGCCTCCATGTCAATTAGAGGAGACATGGTGATCTTCTTTTTTTGATGGATTCTTGTATTGCTTCTTTTTCTTGTATTGAACATTCAAGTTACTTCCAAAAGACTTGGGACTCGTGGAAGAAGAAAGAGGATATGGCTGGTTTAGATGGGTGGGTGGATGAAAAGGATTCAAGGGTATGCATCTATGTTGATCTTGAGGAAATATAGGAGATGGAGGGACGTAAGGACCCAAGATGGATGATGAATTAGGATAGTTAGGAGGGGAAAGTGAAGGCACATAAGGGCCTAAGATGGAAGGAAGACATGAAGCCCTTAGTATTGGTGGAGGAGGTACAAGGATGGACGTGGAAGATACAAAAGGATAATCAATAAGTTCATCAAAATCTATATGAAAACCAAGGACATCAACATCTTTAGAGTGAGCATTAGGATTTGCAATAGGATCATGAACATCTTGAATAGGAGAAACTTCTTTGATAGGATTTTTCGAAGCTTGAAAAGACTTAGGAAGAGTACAAAGTGGAAGCGAACATGGAGTGGTAGAACAAGAAGATGGAAGGCTTTGATCTTGACAAGGAGCTTTGGATAGCATAAGCGTATAATTTTTCTCTTGATTTTCAATAGGTTTAACATTGGAAGTAACAACACTATTTTTAATAACCTTAATGGAAGTATCATCTTTGGAAAGCGCAACTGTAGTAAGGTTATTTTGATTGTCAATAAGCTCAACAGTGTAAGTAGTAGCTTGATCTTTCTTAGGAGAAGACTTAAGACATGGTGGAATGAATGAGAAAGGGTGTGTAGGATCAAAAGAACCATGAAATAGATAAGAGACATCATGAAAAGGATTGGATGACATGGATGATTCTTGATCTTGATCTTTCTTTATGTTCTTTTCTTTATCATTTTTAGAGTCCTCTTGACATGAAGCCGCTTCTAAGGACAATGAAGCATGTTGGAATTGTATGCAAGACTTTGGAAGAGATAGTGAAGGACTAGTTCAAGTAGGCATTATAGTGTATAAAGGCTTAGGATCTTTAGGTTTAGCATTATTGAAAGTATTTGCAGCCAAGTGAAGGTTTACTTGAGTTTCTTTAAGAGGTAGCCCTTGAGGAAAACTATAGGGAACCACATGAAAAGTATTAGGACCTTTTTTGGATGAAGGATTTGTGAAAGATTTGAAAGACTTGGAAGCTCTAGGAAATTTATGGGTATTGGAGGAAGTAGGGGATGGAAGGGAACTGTACACACTAGATTGTGCACTTCTCCAAGTCATTAATTCCAAGAGAATTCATGAATGGGAAACCTTGAGAAAGCGACCTAGAGCTCCCTAGGCATGGAGTCACAAGGATGTTTGAGAGTGCTCTCAGCTAGAGCTATTGAAGCATACAACCTTGCTAGTAAACCACACAATGAGAGATTCAAAGAGACAAGGGCAAGAATGCCAATATCATCAAGAATCAAGAATGGAAATGCAATGCAACTATGTTAAGAATGAAGATGCAAGCTAAGCTATGGAAATGAAAGTATTACAAGCCTTGCTAATTAAACTATGTGAGATAATCTAAAGCATAAAGGAAACTAAGCTAGATGCCATGAAAACTTAAGCTAAGAATGCAAGAATGGAAGTTAAATGCATGAAGATCTCCAAAGCTCCAAAGTCTCCAAAAAATCCTGTAGCATAAGATTAGTATTCAAAGTTGGGGATCTAGAATGAGAAGAGAGCTCTCCTTTTAAAGGAATTGAGAAGGAATGGACCATGGAGATTAAGAGGCAAAAGATTTAATCAAGGGTGGAGCTTGAAAGAGGAGCAATCCATGTGCACAAATATCCTCCAATGAGAAAATAAGAGTTGACTTTTGTGTCCCATATAAGACAAAAAGGCCTTTTCTTCTTTTTATAAAATAGGAATAATGCTTTATTTGTGCAACTTAGGATAAGAGGAAAGGTGGGGGATTTTTATTTAATAAAAGGGGAGGGAATTGATTTTAAATAAATAAAGACTTAGGATAAAATGGTTAGCCCATGGAAAATAATCGAATAAATGATAAAATAGGATTTGATCAAGGGAATTGATATGATTGAAAAATATTGATTTTTGAAAATATTGATTCAGGGATTTGATAAATTGCTGAATGGGGGCCCAAAGTCTAGGTGACCATTTTAGGGTGCATACATTTTCCCCTCTTTGACTAATGTGAGATTGATTTGGGATCACATGTGGTCAAAGAATGGAATTGAAATGTGAGATCGATTTGGGATCACAAAACAATCTAGACATGTGTTCGACAGATGGGAACATATCAAGACAATGGTAAGCATAAGCTGACAAAGATAAGTTGAAAGACAAGACCAACATACTTGTAAATAGGAGATAATCAAGTCTCAAATAAGAGATAAGAATCTCAAGCAAGGTTTGATTGATAAAGCTAAATCAAAGATTGAAGCTGATAGGTATTGCCCCCTCGTGATCAAAATTGAAATTAGGTAGAGGAGAAATAGTAAATTGATAAATCTGATCAAATCACTAGAAATCATAATCGAAGGTGAAAGATGATAGGATAACCATCAAGCAGTGAAGACATGCCCTAGTTTGACTAGGTTTGACTGAAAAAGATATAGGATAAAGATGAAGTCAAACCTTAGAGAGATGAAGCGAATGAAAATGAATGAAAGACTAGAAGGTTGAAAGAGATGGGGATCAAGGGAATGAAGATGCCCCAATGAAGATCGAAGGATCAGGCCTTAAAAGGTCAGCCAACTACGCAGAAGAAGGAGAAAATTTGAAATGCAATTTTGAATATCAAGATGAACTTAGATTTCAATTTCAATCTCGAAAATGGATCTAGGACATTGACATTAGCCAAGGGTGCAATTTTCATGAAATTTTGAGATGTTTTGAAATTTGGTCAAAAAAGTCAAAATGCTATAAAAGGGGGTAAAAAGGTCATTTTAAAATTCATTTGTCTTATTGAAATTTGAGAAATTTTAGAGCTCAAAGAGAGAAAATGGCCCAGCAAGCAGTGATTCTGGTACATAGACATCGATTTAAGCGCGCCCGGTTGCATAACCGACCTCCTCAGTATGGTGCCCTGGTAAGTTTGCAGAAAAACTCACCCTTTTGAGTCATTTATGAGCATTTGTTGCATTTTAAAACATTTTTTTAATGTTTTTGAAATATTTCAATTTCACTCGTGCAAAAATTCGTACGATACTTATAAAGTATCGCAGCAGCTGATGGATCTGCGAGTTGAGATAGATCGGCAGGAGAGGGCAGCACAAGCTGACGCTGCAGAGATCTAGAGAGAGGCAGCACGAGAAGCCTACTATCATGGATTATACATACAGGCCATACCTAAGGGACAGAGAGTGCCACTGTACTCTGAGATGGCTAGAAGATCTAACATGGTACCAGACAGAGTAGCAGCACCACCTCCAGCACCACCAGCTCCACATGATGGTGCGAGTTAGACTTAGGTTTAGGGTGTTAGGTGTATAGAGACGTATCCTGGGACATTATCCAGATTTTGGATTCCACATTGTATTTTGTATCATGACATTTATATATATGATATTTACTAGATGTTTGATATATCTTGTGTATGCGTCCCACTTGTGATGGATGTTTCAGTTTTATATTGTCTTGTGATATTGCTCAAAATGTATGATGTATATGCTCATATATAATCTCTCTCATAGATGTATGTTTAGTTCTCATGTTTATGATATAGACTCATGTTTTTGAAAATGATCTCTTTGTTGTTATAGATATGATGATAAGATTAACCCCTTGTGATGACAGGAAAAGGATGTGATGTGAAAGACAAGGAGTGAAAGACATGATCGAGAAGGATTGAAAGGTGAGCGTAGTTGACCAAAAAGTCCATGAAAGATGAAAGGAGAGCTCTTTCCATATGCAAGATGCAAAACTAAACTAACATGAACCTAAAAAATGAAAGCTACTATGAAAAGTGGTTTACTTGCAAGGTTACAAAGCCATTAGACTCTAATATTCATCATCGAGCATTATTGGTAGCATCACAAGATCATACAATGCACACTAGTATAACTATGTGAATCTGAATATGATCTATATCAGATAGGAATGTGGGAATCTCACCTAAGCATCAAAGACATACAAGTCAAGATGAATAATGCAGTGAGGTTTCCTAAGTTTAATATGGAAAGATTATACTTGGATCGAGACACAAGGAAAGTCAAGATGGCTATAAGTAGGCACTTGCAAAAATAGTCAAGGATAATACCTTGTAGACCCTAATGTCAAGTGGAACAAGCATAAATGCTAATGACAGTTAGGACCAACAAAATATACCCACAAACAGAAAAAGCAATAAAACATGTCCTCATGTCCCCAGTCTTCTAGCTCAGCATCATCGAAAACTATTAGGGAGAGAACACTCATCAAAGAAATCATGATAGACAACACACAGAGAAATAAAGTCAAACAAGTCTCAGCGAGTCAAGTGTTTAAGTGCGTGTGTGTAGGTCATAGAGTCAAACTTTGAATATTGCATCTCCCAGTGGAAAATATCATATCATGCTAGACTGCGGGTAAGATATCTGATAAGTGTTGAGAAACACTTAACACTAGGGTACTGTTGAAAAACACAGTTGGGATGGTGTTGAAAAACACAATTTGCAAAATGTCCTAAAGACCAACGCATCCTAGCGACCAAAGTTAACATAGTTATGCCCCCAGACAAAGACAAAGACCAATTCCAAACCAAGGCAACAAGGACAAGGCCTGATAGAGAAAGGTTAAGTGTCGAGGACATGTGCTAAGAAACAAGGGTGCAAAGGCCTCAAGTAGCGCCTGTTTCCAGGTTTTCACCACTTGGAGATTTTGTTATTTTTTCAATTTTTTTGTATTTTTTCAGGACTTTATATGCTTTTATAGGATTTTTTTAGCATCATATATGAATTTTTTTTGGAATTTTTTTTGGATTAATAAATATATACAAAGGATGCCCCCAAATAGAACATGCATCATGGATAGAACTTCTTTAGGTGCAAGACATTGATAGGCTCAGAGAGCTATTCTCCCTCTTCAGTAGATAACAAATAAGCACCTATCCCAAAAGCAACAGTAATGATGTATGGTCCAAGCCAATTAGGTTTGAATTTGCCCTTTTTCTCTCTATGTTGTTGGTTCTTAGGGTTTTCTTGTAGGACAAGATCTCCCACTTGAAATTCTCTAGGGCAAACCTTCTTGTTGAATGCTTTGGACATATGCTTTTGGTAGACCCTCATGTGATCAAATGATGCCTTACACTTTTCATCTAGAAGTTCTAATTCTTGGAGCCTCATGGCGCGGTAGTCTTCATCTGTAACTAGACATTTGAGAGAAACTCTAAGTGAAGGAATCTCCACCTCTAAAGGTAACACTGCTTCAACACCACAGGTAAGGGAAAAAGGAGTAGCCCCAGTTGGAGTATGAATACTCATTCTATAGGCCCACAAGGCTGGATTTATCTGTAGATGCCAATCTCTACCATTCTTGTGAACTGTTCTATGGAGAATTTTGAGAATGGTTTTATTTGTAGCCTCTGCTTGTCCATTTCCTTGTGGGAAGTAAATGGAGGACCAATGTTGTTTTATCTTGAACTTCTTGCAGAGATGTTTAAGGTCTTTATTTTTGAACTGACCTCCATTGTCAATGATTATTTTAGAAGGCACTCCATACTGATAGATGATATGGTTTAAAATCAACAGAGAAACTATCTTGTCCGAGGCAACAGAAAGTGGGACAACCTCTACCCATTTGGTAAAGTAATCAGTAGTAGTGATGATGAATTTGTGTTCACATGATGAGTTGGGATGAATTTGCCCAACAAGATCAAAGGCCCAGTGCTGAAATGACCAATGAGAAATAGATGAAATAAGCTCCTTGCCTAGAGCATGTATCAGGTTACCATGTTTCTAACACTTTTCACATGATTTAACAAAAAATATTGCATCTGTCTGCATGGTAGGCCAATAGTCCCCAACCCTAAGCAACCTTCGAGCCATGGCAAGACCATTGGAATGTCCTCCACAAATGCCCTCATGAATGTGAGCTAATGCTTGGTCAGACTCATCCTTTTCCAAGCACCTAAGAAGTTTTCCATCTAAACCCCTCCTATACAGATCACCAGAGATAAGGGTGTGGCGAGAGGCATTTTGGGTTAAGTTTCTTCATTCAAAATGGTTGAAGGTTTCAAGAATAATGCCATCATGGAGGTATGAGTAAATGGCACCATAGTGGGATGACTCATGGCCAACAAGGGTACAAACAACTTGGCTTTCTTGGGAGTCATAGATAGGATAGCGTAGCTCTTCCACGAGGAATTTGAATCTAGACTCATGTTGTTCTAGCTGAAGAAGTGAGGCCAATGTAGCCATAGCATCAACTACTTTATTATCTGTTCTAGGGATTTGTTGAAATGTAACAAAGGTGAAATATCGTCTCAATGAATCAACCATTTTCTTGTAGGGTACCAATTTTTCATCCTTTGTTTGGTATTCTTCATTAACCTAGTTGATTATTAATTGTGAATCCCCATAGATATGCAGCTTTGTGATTCTCCATTCTATTGCCATTTTTAGTCCATTTGTTAAGGCCTCATATTCAACAATGTTATTTGTACATGGGAACAATAGTTTGTAGGACTTAGGGATTGTGTACCCATGAGGAGAAACAAATAACACTCCTACTCCTGAACCATTTTGCATGAAAGAGCCATCAAAGAACATCTTCCATGTTCTTGCAGTTAATTACATTATGTGCTCATCTAGAAATTCAACTTGAATAGGCATGCTATCTTGAATTGGGAAATCAGCCAATTGATCTACAATGGCTTGTCCTTTTATAGCTTTATGCTCAACATACTCTATGTCAAATTCTAATAAGATCATCATCCACTTAGCAAGTCTACTTGTGAGAGCAGCCTTACTGAGCAAATATTTGAGAGGATCAATCTTTGCAATGAGGTGTATTGTATGCACCAGCATGTAATGGCGCTAGTTTTGGGAAGCAAACACCACCTCAAGGCAAGATTTTTCAATACTAGTGTAATTAACCTCATATGACATGAGAGTATGGCTGGTGTAATATATAGCTCTTTCTTTTCTAGTGTCATCAAGTTGAGCCAGTAATGCCCCCAAGGAAGATTTTGTTGCTGAAACATACATTATGAGTGGTTTTCCTGGGATAGGAGGCATTAAGATTGGAGGACTGGAGAAATATTTCTTGATTTGGTCCATACTTTTCTGACAATCCTCATTCCAGACACATTTAACTCCTTTATGCAAAGTCTTATTAAAGGGTTGAGCTGTATCAGCCAATTGCAAAATAAACCTCCTTATAGATTGAAGGCATCCCTGAAGATTCCTCATTTGGCTAATATTTTTGGGAGGTGGCATATCCAATATTGCTTGAACTTTCTTTGGGTTCACCTCTATTCCTTTGGTTGAAATGATAAACCCTAGAAGTTTTCCAGAGGTGACCCCAAATGCACAATTTTTTGGATTTAATCTCAGTTGAAACTACTCCATGCGATCTAGAATGACTTCCAAATCTCCTAAGTGTGTATACCATTTTTTAGATTTTGCCAAGGTGTCATCCACGTAATCTTCCATATTCTTATGTATCATGTCATGGAAGATAGTTTTCATAGCTCTTTGATAAGTAGCTCCTATATTTTTTAATCCAAATGGCATGACGTTCCAGCAATAGGTACCCCATGCGCAAGTGAATGTGGTCTTTTCTTGGTCTTTAGGAGCTATCTTGATTTGATTATACCCAGAAAAACCATCCATCAATGAAGATATCTCATAACCCGCAGTCATGTCCACTATCATGTCTATGTTTGGAAGTGGAAAATCATCCTTTGGGCATGCTTTATTAAGATCCCTAAAATCTATGCAGACATGAATTGACTTGTCATGTTTTGAAATTGATACAATATTGGATATCCATTCGGCATAAACAATGGCTCTTATAAATCCTACACTGAGGAGTTTTTCTAGTTTAGCTTTGACGAGAAAAGCTATGTGAGTATGCATTTTCCTCAATTTTTGTTTCACTAGTTTTATACCTAGAGCTATGGACAAGTGATGCATAATGAGATTAGTGTCCAACCCTGGCATGTCTGAGTAAGTCCAAGAAAAATTAATCTATTTTCTTTGTAGGAACTTGGTATATGCTTCTTTTTCTTGTGTTGATAGAGACTGAGCCAAATGCACTATTTGTGGAGCCTCTTCTGTACCCAAATTAACTGGCTGTGTAGGCTTGACAAGCACTGAAGATATGTCTTGAAAGTAACTTGGGAGGTGGTCAAGTACCTCATCCTTAGGTGCCTCGGAGAGGTTTTCACCCTTGGATACGTCCTTTATTTTAATTTTTTTTAGGTTATGACACCGCCACATAGTGGTTTTCGCCATTAGAACTTTTATTCTTTTATTCTTTTCTTTTCATTTTGTGACTAAGGTACTTGATATCTAGTTCTGTCATGCTTGTAGTTGGTTCACTGGTGGAAGAGACTATGGGCTCAAGGGCATTTAGGTAACATGCTATCTCATAGTCATTCTAGAAAGTTAAGAGCTGAGGCTCTTGATAGCATTGAGAGCAATCAATTAGGTGGGGATTGGCAAGGGGTAGGTCAATGACGGGTTCAATGTTGTGGATATTAATGGTGTCATCTCTAGTGATTGTAGAGTTAGGGTCTGTCAAGTATCCCTCTAAGGTACCCAAATAAGGATTTATCCTACTAAGCGAAGCATCATCCACTAAAGCAACTCGTGGACTTGAATCCACTAATCCTACACTAGACTTGTTAGCTACCTCAAGTTGGGAACCATATGTATGGACAACATCAATGTCCATGTCAACTATAGAAGCATCAGAGAGAGATTCCCATTCATACTCATGTGATTCTGTATCTGAATCCTGGCTAGGATGTTTACACCAAGCATATTTACGACGTCTAGATGTGGAAGCTCTAATGTCACCAATGGTAACACCTTCTTTGACAAGATCTTCAATAGTAGATTCCTCTTGTTGTAGGCCTGAAATAGTTGGATTGGCAACTGGAGTATTTGAATCTCCCCAAAGGAGATTGTTAGAAGGGACCCAATCTTCACACCTATCTTGTAGATTTTGCAAATTGGGTATGTAGTTTGATTGATCATCACTATCCATCACAGAAAGGATAGGAGCAATTTTCTTGTCATGATTTTCAAATCCTAGGTCAACTATCTTCTTAGACCTGCGTCCAAAAAGAATATGATCGAGTGGTTAGGCTCTAGCATCTAACCTATGACTGAGAGGACCATGACCTGGATAGCCCATATTTTTGACAAGAGTGTACCCTCTTCCATATGTCTTAGGAGAGGGAGAGAAGTTCTCATTATGCATGTATTTGTCTTCTTTATAGATCTAGTCCTTAACAACCACCTCTTCTTTTTCATCCTGGATAGGAATCAAGGATTCTACAAATGTACCAAATAGAGTCATGGCTGAAGATGAAGGATGCATCTCCTGTGAAGGTTTTCCATAGGATCTAGGTGAGACTAGAAATTTTTTAAAGGAGTCAAGTTGATACCCCCCACACCAAGGTCTATGGACTTGAACTTATTCCTGCATTGTGCTAGAGTTGCATCAAAATCCTCTGCTTCTCTATTGAAAGGAACATGAGTCCCTGCTGAAATTGCATTTACAGATAATGTGCTATCCCTGGGTATACAGACTTCTACTCCATTATAGGGGAACTTAACACATTGGTGGTAGGTGGATGGCACTGCTTGCATGTCATGGATCCACGGTCTACCAAGTAGGATATTATATGCTTGAGGACCAGCATCAACAATTTGGAACAAAATGTCCTTTTCAACAGGACCAATCCTGACAGGAAGGATGGCCAAGCCCTTGGAGCTTCTCTCTACCTCATCATAGGCTTTAATGGTAATTTTATTCAAGGTATCAATAACTTTCTTAGAATAACCCAGTATCTTCAATAGACTCAAAGAACAAATGTTGAGCCCAACACCCCCATCAATCAACACACACCTGACACGAGTCTTTTGAATCATGACTTCGATGTGAAGGGAAAGATTATGCAAATGGCTCAAAGCTTTGTCATCTTCTTTTGAGAATGTTAGGTAATGAGAGCTAGCAAGGTGGTTAACCATGTTTTTGAATTGGCCAACATCTATGTTGTTAGGAACATTTGCTGCACGCAAAGCATCCTCAAGGATACGCTTATGTCTTGGAGACAATTCTAAAAGTTCAAAGATTGAGATTTGAGCTGGTGTTATTTTTAACTGGTCAACAAGATTATAGCTCATTTCAGGGTTGACTACTAATTTGGTGGTGACATTCTTGGATGTCACTTGTTTGGGTTTGCTGGGCTGGTTAGAACTAGGACCTCTAATAACCACAGGACCTTGGCTTTGACTTCTTGTAATAGCGTTAAGAGCTTGGGATGACCTTTGAGAGTGAGGAACCCTAAGCACCACCATAGGTTCTTCATCAAATATAGGAGGAGAGCCCACATCATAACCATAAGGATCATTGTCTCTCATCATGTTGACACTTTTGTCCACAACATCAAGCATATTGACCATGTTTTCTGCACCTGTGTAGGTATAGTTGATTTTGGCCTTTCCATTCTTGGGTTTAGAGGTTTCCCCCTTTTCATATTTAGGCAAAGGCTCCTTGAAAGCCTTATGGTATGCATTGGTATTCAACCCATCAATCTAAAGTTTGCCACTCTCAATAAGATCTTGAATAATGTGCTCTAGTTTCTAGCAATGTTTGATGTCATGTCCAATGCCATTGTGGAATTTGCAGAAAGCTTTTTCATCCCACCAATGAGATTTGACATCAGGAATATGGTGTTTTGCAGGATCTTGCGGTTGTACAAGGTTAGAAAATTATTGCCTCTCCTTCTTAGGCTTTTATTGATACTTTGGTTTATTCTCTTGTTGGTTGGAGGATGTGTTGAGCTTCATAGCTTGAACTACACTGGACAAATGGAGGACTCCTTGATCCTTGGGTTGGGAAGAGTCCACAACTCCATCGTTGACTACTTGCTTGTTCTTGTTCTAGTGTGAGTGCTTACCTTTTTCCTTATTAGCATTGTTAGTATTCTGACCATTGTTGTTATTGCTATGTTTGGTCAAAATGCCTTGCTCTTTCAGGACATCCTCAATTCAACATGCGGTTTTGACCATAGTGTCAAAGGAATCAAAGACCATCTTCCGAACCTCATACCGCATTTCAAGCACCAAATTGCTAACAATGATATCAATCCTTTGATGTTTAGGAATAGTCCTATAATAGCGAGAGCACAATCATCTCCACCTTTGTAAGAAGGTAACAAAGGATTCCCCTTGGTTTTGTTTCAAATTGCACAAGTCTAACATAGTGACTGATCTTGACAAGTTGTATGAAAAATGTTGAACAAATATGTGAACAAGTTCTTTGAAAGTTTTGATGGGAGGGGTTATGTTGGTAAACCACTCCATGGCTTGGCCATTGAGACTCCTTGGAAATAATCTCATAAGATAGGAGTCATCTTGGTGAAACTCAAAACTCATGATGTAGAACTGACGCACATGATCATGTGGGTCACCATTGCCATCATACTTGTCATACTGGAGGATTTCAACTTTCCTAGGAAAATCCTTCATACTGACACTTCTGTCTAAAGGATTGGGACAAATAGAGTCAAGTGAAAAGGAACTTTTAGGTGCCAACACCTTTTCCATCATATGCTTGAGTTGCTTGATTTCCTCTTCTTGAGAGGGTCCTTGTTTCTTGATTCTTCTATCCACATCAAAGTTGTAAGGGACTCTGGCACCCTTGTTAATCAAGCTCTCTAGGAACCTATCTTTGTTTTGATCAAGATACTTCTCCACATATTGTTGGAATAGTGGTTCTTGTTGCATCCTCATAAAATCTTGATCATCAAAACTTGCACTACTTCCTCCATGTTGAGAGCCATGATGAGCTCGTTGGGAGGGTTGTCTCGAGTTCCTAGGAGGTGTTTGTCTCCTATGTTGTGAAATCCTTCTTCCTCTAGGACTAGGTGATCTTGAAGGGGTTCTTGACCACCTTCTACTTCTTGGGGTTCTTGAGGGAGTAGATGGTGGAGAGTTGTTTTCACTGTTGGTACTCCTATTGTTGAATTGGTCATTGAGTTGTTCAGATAAAAGCCTATCTTGTTCCTCTTGGAATAATTTTCTTTTCAATTCTAACAAGGCTTGTTGCTCTACCTCTAGGAGTCTAAACCTTTCTTCTTTAGGGACTTGTTCATCCAAAAAGGTTTTTTTTTTCGCGTTCAATTCTGTTAAGCCTTTCATTCGCATATCTTAAGGTTGTTTTGAGTGGAGAGTTGGGCCTCGAATGTTTGAACAATTCATTAGTAAATGCTGCATTCACATGGGAATCACAAAATTCATTGTTTTGGTCTTCATGTTGTGACCATTCATCTTGGTGAGCTCGTCTTGTATACCTTTCAGCTCTTTGATGGGCATCTAAGTATCTTGTGTTGATAGGGGGTGATTCTGGTTGATTATTGTTGCCCAAAAATTCCTTGTCTTTCATTTTCGACCACAACCCTATTTTCCAAGTGAAATGCTCAAGTATCAAAAACTCTCTATGTTTTCTACCTTTAAATGTCATGAGTCCAGTGTGTTTTTTGCTCAAAGTGTCGAAAACCCAATGTGTTTTTGACCCCCTCTCTACAGGCTCAGGATGTTTTCTGCCCTTTTGTTCAAAAACCCAGTGTGTTTTCAACCTCTTCACTCTGAAAAGTCAATGTTTTTTTGGCCTTTGCTCGAAAACCCTCTGTGTTTTTGGCATCCTCTATGTTTTGATCCTAGGCGCGTAACTCCGACGGGTGGGTCCCAATGCGTATGGCCATTTCAGTATAGTCCTGATCCGATGACTGTCGCATGATCACATGGGATCTCCCAATCCCATAAGATCACATGACAACCATTGATGTGGTATCTCCAATTAGTGATCAACCATGGGGGGGATAAATGGTCAGCGGCTAGCATCATGCGGTTTGTCGCATGATCGCATGGGCTCTCTCGAACCCATGCGACCATTTGGCAAACCGTTAGCAGTTTCGGTGGTAGTGGATCGTGGTTGCATAGTTGGAGGTGGGGCTTGAGGTTTCTATGAATTGGCACAAGTGTGATGAAGATCAACAGTGGTCGCATGTTCGCATGGGATCTTCCGATCCCATGCAATCATGCGATGACCATCCGATTGGAGTCTTGCGATTGCGGTGGGTCCTGTGCCAGGGGTGCCAAGGTGTTCGCTAAGGGGCGGTCAAACTAAATGGGGGAGTGATAGGTGGCTATGCGGTTGTGCAGTTAGAGGTGGGCCTAGTTCTATGTGCTGTCGACAGAGGTTGTTGTGAGCCTTGTAGATTCAAGATCTACGGTAGCCGCATGTTCACATGGGATCTTCCGATCCCATGCGATCATGTGACCACCGTAGGATCCTTCTGATGCTTTTGATTGGTGGTCATGGGTCCAGCCATGTGGTCAGCTCCTATTGGGCCACGTGACACGGTTTGGCCAATGTAATTTTTAAGCAGTGGTCCCAGCAAGCTCACAAATGTGTGGTTAACAGATTTTGCATAGTACCTGAGATGGGCCCAGGGTTAGGATATATCTAGCGACTCAGTGACTAAAGGTATCTCACGTTCACCAGACTTAATCGGGGTCAATGAAAGAAACAAGCGGTTCCATGACTAAAGGGAAATGTGAACCTGAGTGAGCCCAGGGTGGAGCCAGGGTTAAGTTTGCAGTTTTCAAAGGGTTGTCGCATGATCACATGAAGCCTTTCGGCCCATGTGATCATGTGACTACTAACTTTTCAAGCGGTGTGGTCATGGGTCCAGGCATGTGGTCAGTTTCGATTGGGCCATGTGGCAATGCTTGGTAGGTGGTGGATTTTGTGGGGGCCCGGATGGCATTTGTGGCAGCGGCAAGGCAGTTTCTGAGGGGATGTCGCATGATCACATAAAGGCCTTTCCACCCATGCGATCATGTGACCATTGGCATTTTTGAAGGGTGAAGGTGAGTTTTTGAAAGCTGATTGTAGGATCGCATAAAGGCCTTTCGGCCCATGCGATCATGCGACCATTGCTTGGTCAAGTAGATATAGCCTATTTTGGCGGACTCTCTTCCAAGGTAGACATTGCAAGCGCAGGTAGTTCAAAAAATTATGTCGCCAGGGCGGTTGCAGTCGAGGAATTTGCTAAAAATCTTTTGGGCACCGTTTTGAGTATGGGATCAGATTTGAACATTCATGACAGAGTCTAGCTTGCAGGGGAGTAGATGGATGAATGTTTGTCTGTAGGCAGGATCAGTGCAGAGATGGGCACGCAAGGAGGAATATCTGACTTGGCATTGATGTTTACAGTGAACATTTATGATCAGAAGTGACCAATTTTAGGGGTGATTATTCTATTGTAGATATCTGTGGCCCTAATTAGGTTTGATTCCTGCCTGCGTGCAGCGATGTATATATTGCTTTTTGGAACCAGTTGGGCTCAGATTTTTTGCATTTTGTAAAAGAGAAGATCTTTCTTGGAGAACCATCTGTAGCATTTCTGCTCTCTAGTTTTTTCACATCTTGTAAGTTCTCATTGATAATACAGACATTGCAGAGTATTCTGTGACATGTTTTCCTGTTCTCATGCTTCCCTGTTTGGCTTATCTCTTATTGCATTGAGTTTATGAATGTTTTCAGTGATATCTTAGTTTCCCTGATTCCTCTTACTTTCTGTAGCTATGTGTGTCATTATGTTTGATTTGATTTAGATGTTTTGTGGGTATATTTCAGCCCCTAACAGTCTTGTCTCAATACTGCACCAAGCTATAGGAATGAATGTCTGTTTGCAGGTCATGGATTGATGTCTAATCTTGAGAGCCTTGTTGTTGTGAAAGAATCTTTCTCTTTCCCTGAACAACCTCTTTTGTTTGCAGACCCTTCCATGAAACACTTATGCAAGCCTATTCAATAAGTTGTAATCTCCTGGACCTATTTCTGTCACTGGTTTCATCCCTCCATACTCAGATCCAAACCCTAGTTCGGTGCATCACCTAGTAGGATAGATTTTCTTTCTGTCATTTCCCTTTCCATGCACTCCTTCTATCCCTTTCCCTCAAAGAATTTACATTCCATGTTAAGAGCAAATCTGGGTGACTATCCAAGAGGAACCAACCTAGAATCTGGAGGTCTCATCTCGGTTAGCAAAAGGTCCTACAACCTTGATATGAGTCCCTTGTTATACTGAGCTATCAAGACTATGAGAGCTTGAACTAAGGGTGCAAATTCAGTGTATAACAATTATCATCACCAAATAGCATGTTATCCTTATGTCTTTGGAAAATTTCATCAAGATTTTGATCCATCGCTTCTCTCTCCTTTCTATTCAGAGTGTAACTCATGTCCATATCTGATTGAGAAGGTGCTAAAGAGGTACTCAACTCACTAGGATTGCTCTTTGGGCCAAACCAAACTTCAGACTCGCTCCTAGGGGATTGATCAAAGACAAGCTCTTTTCCATTTTGATTTTGATGAGTTTGGACTAAGGGTAACTGGTTGAAGACAACTTGAGGTCATTTTCCTTGACTAACTTGGTACCTTGTCATAAATGACATGAAAGAAAAATACCTTTGGTGATAAGATGACCTTACGAAACGTCAATACCAAACTAGGATAGTAAAAGTTTTCAATTGTCCAAAAAGAGATGGTAAGATAAAAAATTGACAAGAGGTATAAACCAACACTTCCACAGAGGTGTATAATAAAAGGATAAGTATCCTAACACATATGGATCAGGAGGATGGATTTAACCAAATTATATAATTGAAATTGAAATTGAATTTTTATGGAAGTGATTTGGACAAGAGACTACTAAGACTCTCCAAGTGTGTTACCAAAGAATCTAAAGGTTTAATTTTTCAACAAGGATGATTCCTAACTTATAAATGACAAAAAAGATTACTTTGTAAAATAAAAGAATATTAACTCAAGGGATCAAAACACAGTAACCCAAGGTACAAATAGGTTTCCAACTGCAAGGTAAGAGACCTACTAAAATCTAGATCGACCAAAGGAAGGCTAAAAATAGCATAAAATAGACAGACATCAAAAAGACTCTGCGCAACAGTTTCTAGGCTAACAGAATGATACAATCTGACCAGGTGATATTTCGCACAAAGCAGTGTGACGATTTCCAGGCAGTTTGTGAGATAAAATCCAGGCAAGCTGTGTGATAGTTTTGTAGAAATGAACTATCGCACGATGAATCTCAATACAATGTGTGATGATATTTTAGGATCGTACAACTTTTGACCAGTGAGTGTAAAAATTCTCAGTTTTAAAGGCAATTTGGTCAATGTTTTAGTCTGATGGTTGGATTTTTTGATCTCAAACACAGCACTAGCAGTAATCAGACAAGTTTGCAAATAGTAGGTGATCAAACATGTCATAAAACACTTGCACAAGGGCAAAAGCAACATTGTCAAGACAAGAAATTGTGATATCAAAGAAAGAAAATCCTATGAATGCTACCGTGATGTTTGATGTTTGAGAACGTTTGCACGGGTAGATCACAATGAGAACACTTCATGCACCTACTAGCCTAAAAAGAAAAAGGCTCAATACTTAAAAACATAGCCCACACTTGATGTCCCATTGCTTGACACAAAGTGGTTACCCACAATAGATATTGGCTTTGTCATGGAAGTGGCAATGACACAAACAAAAGAACATAGATGGTGAGTAATCTTGGTGTGATCCGGGTTAGTCCACTAGGATAAATCCTTGCACCAAGAAGCTAAGCGGAAAAATAGGGTGGCTTCTATCTATGGTTCGTAGTAAGGGCTTCCATTTGTAATACCCCTCTTGCTCCCCAAAGGGACTACTTACCTTGCAGCAAGTAACAGACCTCGTGGCCACTAGAGTACCTTAAGCATTCTTGATCAACATTTTCCTCATGGTCACAATCTCACAAGTACTCACATCAAGCGAAGACAAGTACTACGTCTACCAAGGTTTTGTGTCCTTGATAGCCTTGAGTTTATAGTGGGTCGGAATAGCCAGCAAAAAGCTTGTCCCCACTTGGGTCGTTCCTCTTGATTTCTCAAGAGTAGGCCCACTAAAGGATTCTAAAACTAAACAAAGAGTGGATTAAGCTTTGAGTGTCAAGATTTCTGGTTCACCTCAAGGGTGAAGAGCATACTCTCCTAGCTCAAAAATTTCTCCCAAACACACCAAGAAAAGGTTCAATTACCCTCTTGACTTCAAAATCCAAAGATGGGTCAAGATTTCTATTTCACCACAAGGGTGAAGAGCATACTCTCCTACCACCAAAAGATTCCTACAACAAGATATTAAGTGCCTATGAAAAGAAACAATTAGTATATGTCACACTTAAAATGAAAGCAATAAAACAAGCACTTGATTGGTTTTTATGCTTTGGGTAGCCCTGGAAAAACCATTAGTAGCCCTTGTGCATTTGGAGCTTTGACATGCGTTCTTTTAAGAAAATATTTCAAGCAATGAGAGCACCTACAAGCATAACTTGTTAGCCCTAAAAAGGTTAGCATATCAAAATCAAGAATAATCTACAAATAAACCTCTGTTTTACCACGACAAATCAGAAATTTGAAGCAAATAGATCAAATCTTGAAAAGAAATCTCCAAAATTACTCACTACTAGGCTTGTGCGATAGTTCTATTAGAAAAAGAATCATATGATACTTCTCAATATACTGGTGTGATAATTTAACCCTGTACTATATTTTTCTCCACCTGCATGCGATAGAATATAAAACACCAGTGTGACAGAACCCTATATAACTGAATGATACTTTAAATGGAAAAGTATCACACGGGTATCTAATGAAATATCGTACAATATTGGAAAACTATTGCATGATAATCTATCAAAAAAATAGAAAAATAGAGCCGAAACAACAAGCAAAAATGATGATGAAAAATTGATGGAAATGCATAAAAAGGACAAAACAAGAGTGTTCTGCCCCACGGTGGGTGCCAAAAATGTACACACTAGATTGTGCACTTCTCTAAGTCATTACTTCCAAGAGAATCCATGAATGGGAAACCTTGAGAAAGTGACCTAGAGCTATTGAAGCATGCAGCCTTGCTAGTAAACCACACAATGGGAGATTCAAAGAGACAAGGGCAAGAATGCCAATATCCTCAAGAATCAAGAATGGAAATGCAATGCAACTATGTTAAGAATGAAGATGCAAGCTAAGCTATGGAAATGAAAGTATTACAAGCCTTTCTAATTAAACTATGTGAGCTAATCTAAAGCATAAAGGAAACTAAGCTAGATGCCATGAAAGCTTAAGCTAAGAATGCAAGAATGGAAGCTAAATAAATGAAGATTTCAAAAGCTCCAAAGTCTCCAAAAAATCCTGCAGCATAAGATTAGTATTCAAATTTGGGGATCTAGAATGAGAAGAGAGCTCTCCTTTTAAATGAATTGAGAAGGAATGGACCATGGAGATTAAGAGGCAAAAGATTTAATCAAGGGTGGAGCTTGAAAGAGGAGCAATCCATGTGCACAAATATCCTCTAATGAGAAAATAAGAGTTGACTTTTGTGTCCCATATAAGACAAAAATGTCTGTTCTTTTTTTTATAAAATAGGAATAATGCTTTATTTGTGCAACTTAAGATAAGAGGAAAGGTGGGGGCTTTTTATTTAATAAAAGGGGAGGAAATTTCTTTTAAATAAATAAAGACTTAGGATAAAATGGTTAGCCCATGGAAAATAATTGAATAAATGATAAAATAGGATTTGATCAAGGGAATTGATATGATTGAAAAATATTGATTCAGGGATTTGATAAATTGCTGAATGGGGCCCCAAAGTCTAGGCGACCATTTTAGGGTGCATACAAGAATGATCACAAGACAAAGGTCCATCATTAACATAATCTTGCTCGAGAGTGTAATCTTTATTTTCAGCATGACAGTTCTTAGATGAGAGATTGTTATAGTATTTATGTTTATAATTAGCGTGAAAAGCTTTCTCTTCCTCAATAGAAGTAGATGTATCATCTAGGTATTGTTCACAAGAATCATCAAAGTCTCTATCAAAATCAGAATCATATGGATCACCATCATGATCTATCCAATGTGACGACCCATTTCTAGTAAGCATGAGCACACGACTAGGACTCATAGGAATAGAGGTGTCATAGGTATCACTACATTGTCCATCATCATAGTCATCAAAGATGGGCATGTCACTCTTCGTGGAAGAGGTATCACAAGGATTGTCATGTTGCTCATTATGGTATGACTTGAGAAGAGAAGTAAGACTCTTGGGAGAAGTAGAAAAAGAATGAGATCGTGAAGAAGAGGATAGTGAAGACCTAGTGGAGGAAGAAGTCTTGTATAATGAGGAATTCGAATAATGTCTAGAAGAGTCATGGTAAGACTTGGAAGATGAGGAAGGATGAGAAGACTTATAAGATAAAAAAATTTTGGAAGAAGGAGGTCGTAACATGATCATGTGTATGATCCTAGAAAAGGCATCTGATTCAATCATTTTTTCTTTTGTTTTTGTCATAAATTTATTACCCATGCGATTTTTGGAGGAATAATACTCTTCAAATTGAGCAATGAGTTCGAGATCATCTATTTTCAAGAGAGGTTCCATGGAAAGATAGTTGAAATTCATGGTTCTGGAAGAGGAGGAATCAAGCATGGAAGTGATAGAAGAGATGAATAGAAGAAGGTAGACTAGATAATAAGATGAAATGAATCAATAAGACATGAAGAGTTTAGGAAGAAGAGGAAGAAGCGTGAAGGAAGAAGAGAGATGATGGAAATGGGAGACTAGGGAGACATGGGAGATGTGGAAGAAAGAAGACCAAGAGTCATTTTGTGCAACTTGATACCATTTAAGTTCATTTGGATGTTGAGCAACATGTCATAACACTTTTGAGGAGATCTTTGAATTTTTTATTACTTGGGAATTCAGATTTGTTTGTTTAATGTGACCAACTAAATGCATTAATAGATTTTTATCACTAATCAAGCACGCAAGACAGCAATCAGGGAGTTCAAGGAAACAATTGTCTTCAAACAATGAGCAAGGGACAAAGCAACCTTGCACATGAACAAGAATAGTGATGTAGTATTCTACTCCCTAAAGATGCTATTTGTGTATGTTCTCAGAATATTTTTCAGTCACACACATAGTCCTAGAAAGAAAAAATTGGTTGCACTATGGTTCATAGTAATGGTCAACTTTGCAACTTTTACAATTTCAAGAGGGTGAAATCCAATCGAGGTGCACTGGGGTTTTGACACATTTCAAGAATTTAATCAATTGGAGATGCTGAAGAGATCTGACAACCCAACAAGAAACTACACCCATGGAGATTTCTTCCACAAGGACATTTATATAGTGGTTGTTGCTACCATGGTGAAAATAGCTATTGCCACTTGAGGTTCCATCCATGTGGTTGACCCAATAAAAGGAATTTCCACTATAGTTAACCCTCTCTAAAAAGGTGACTCACAAAAAGGACCACATGGGGACTTGGTTTAGATTCAAGGATTTGAGTTTCTGATACTACCCAAAAAGGGAGTAGAGCATAATCCTCTAGCCTCTTCACTTCACCCAAATATAGCAAGAAAGTTCATTGACATGCTAAGATTTAAACCACCTCACCAAGGTTCATGATGTCAACAACAATGTCTACCGAGCTCTCTAAAAGGGTCCAAGAGAGAACATACCGATCAATGTTGAGGACTAAACCAAGTAAGACCGTGAGATAGTAACAATATCCTCCCTACCTACAAGGGGTTCTATCATCAAGAAGAGCTTTGCAAGAAACCTACTCTCTCAATAACGCCACAAATAGTGTTCATAGGGCCTAATTACTATGTTAAACATATATGCAAGAAAGTGAATCTATGTTCTTTTTAGAGCCCAAAATTGAAGTGTGATCTATGGAAGCAAGAAACACTCAAGTAAGACACATGAGAGGTTCATTTTAATCTCCAAAATCTAAATGTTATAGAGATGCAACAAAATACCTCAAGTCCAAAGCAACGCACTTAGTAGATTTTACCTTATTTTTATTTTTGTTGATCTTTTCTGTGCAAGCAAGCCACGAACTCCCCAACAAGCAAACAAGCAAACAAGATATGCAATGTATATCCAACTCATGCAAAGCCTAGGGTTAGATCTGAAAATAAATTTTTAGGAGCAATAATAGCCAGCAAATAATCCAAATGACAAGTCATATCATGCATTGAACCATGAAAAATAAGTGCATACTCATCACAAAATTTTATTTTTTATGCATTTGACCTAGTCAACAAGATCTGATTTTTTTGATATGATTTCAACCACAAAAATAGAAATTCAAAAGAGAGACCCTTGCTAAAAAATAGAGAAATTTTGAAAAATGTAAAATTTTTGGAAAAATCTCTTCATTTGTGCCCTAGAGACCTATTTTACCAAAACATACTAGTTTTTGTAAATCGACTATTTGAGCTATGATATTGCATAAAAATTTAAAACACAAAGAATGGACCCCATATATAATTTAAATATATTTTTGAAAATATAAAAATTTCCAAAAAATATGTTGATTTGCATCGAAAATTAATATTTTATGAAAAATAAAGAAAAAATTATAAAAAATTTAAAATACCTCAGAAAATTTTGAATTTTTTACTGAAGCTTCTCAGATATGTTGCCAACCTACAAAAAAATTTTAGACCAAAACTCTAAGCCATTTGGAAGATATGATCAAATCTTTGAAAATCTAGGGTTTTAGTTTCCAAGCAAATCTGCACAAGGGGTTTAGCTCCAAAAATAACCAAAATAAGTATGTAAAGGTGGGTTGCCCCACGCTGGGCGCCAAAAATGTGTGCTAAAATATTGACACACTTCTATGAGTCATTGTATCCAAGATTGCTAAAAAATGAGGTCTCAAATGGTGACTCGTATCTCTCTATTCATGGAGTGCAAGGGTCTATAATGGAGTCCCTCAGTTTAGACCTAGTTTGTGCCCATGCAAGTACATAAAATGAGAGATTCAAAGAGGAAAAGCAAGAATGCTAGTGTCCATGATCATCAAGTATGCATGCAAATGAAAATGAAAGCTATTCTATATAATAACAATGCATGAAAGCAAATTAATCTATGAAAAGAAATGTTTATGCAAGATTATTCTATGAAAGGAAATATGAATCTAATCTAATATGAAAGTGCAAGAGTAATCTAAAATGGATTGCCATGGGACATGAGAGAAGAAGACAAGAAAAGAGAAGTTGCAATATCCAAACTCAAGTGCTCAAATCCTCCTCCAAAATTACTCTCCAAACCTGCATAACAATAACATAAATCTCAATCTCTAAAATCTCCATGCATAAAATGAGAAGGAGAGGGCTCCATATAAATGATATAAAAATGAATGGATGGTCAAGATTAAGAGACAAAAAGAAATGAGCAATGGTGGAGATTAAATCTTGGTTGATCCATGTGCTCAAGATTTTCAAGAGGCAAAATCAATGGACATGGTTAAGAAACAAAAAGATGTGTGGAAGAGATTAAGAGGCAAAAGGAGATTCCACTCATCTTGGAAAGTGTGCATTCAATGTGTAGACAAAAAATCTTTTTATTTTTATTTTTATTTTATTATATATTTATTATTTTTAGCAAAGTGGTTTCCATTATTTAATTAAAAGATTTTTTATTTATTTAAAAGAGATTTGTTCTTTTAATTAAATGTGGCTTAGGATAAAGTGATTTTAGTATTTAATTAAAATATTTTATTATTTAATTAAAAAGGATATTTATTTAATTAAAAGGGAGCATGTTCTCTTAATTAAAGAAAATTTAGGATAAAATGATCAAACCTTAGGAAATAGTAAAATATTTCAATTAATTACAATTTGATCAAGGAAATTGATTTAAATTAAAAATATTGCAAACCATTGATTTAGAAAATTGATAAATTGATGAATGGGGGCCCAAAGTCTAGGCGACCATGTTAGGGTGCATACAGTATTTCTAGGATGGTCTTTTGGAAAGACCATCCTCTTAGTACTTCGATTATGTGGATGAGGTGAACAACAATGAATTAGCTTCTTCTATATCTACACATGGAACAAACAAGTTAGTGAAAACAATGGTATCTCTTTTTATTCCTACAGCACCCTTAGTGCACATGCCCTGTAGCAAAGCCCTTCCCAGAGGTGTTTGACTGAGTGCATATATGTGTGCTTGTAAATATTATGGTACCATACATTTCTTAGATCCATTGGATCTAAACCCCATCTCTTTCTCTCTTCTTTGCAGGTTCTAAATCATAGGAGCACACTAGATAGGACTGGATCAAGACTTCATTACTAGGCAATGTCTGGTACCCTTGTATTTATGTTCATCATTTCATGTATGTCTGTACTCATTCATGCAATTCTGAAAATGGCTATGCTCATGGCCTGTGTGAGCTCAAATAAATGGTCTTGTCAGTTCTTTCTTTCGTACAACACATTTAAGATATTGGCACATATACATGTAATGATTTTTAGATGTAAACATTTCTTTTCACTTTCATGTATCCTGCTATGAAATGAACACAAATTAAGAAAGATCACCTAATAATCTAAACTAGGGTACACTAGTCTCATTTAGTAATTAGGTCTCCAAAGATGAGTAAAAATATGATAATAGGTAACACTTTGGAGAAATTGATATGGTTATGAGGAGAGTGCAGGCTATGCATGTAAACCTTTTGACATATGTTGACCTAAGCATGGTAGCTAGTCATTTGTTTGGAGGTGTTTGTTGTGCAATCATCTCAGAGACAAAAAAAATCAGAATATATCAAAGCCTTTGCAAGCCCAACATACATTATAAAATCACTCATGCAGAATAATAGATGATAACCTTTTCAAAACATTCTTTTTCAGCAATTTTTAATCATGATTTTTTTGACATAAAAAATGGGTCTCAATGTGGGGGCATAAATTTTCTTTCAACTATTGGATCTTCCTAAATTTTGGATATGTTTTCTAGAATAAAGTTTTCTAGATCTTCACCAAAGCAATTAGAGAAATTTTTTTGTGTTTAAAATATATGATTGACTATGTGCACATCTATCCAAGAGGCCAACAACCTCTTATTTTGACAGCAGCAAGCATATGGTTTAAACTAAAATGTTTATCCAGATGGATGGTCTAATGAAAATAAATGATCTTTCCTTTTTCTTGGCAGCCACAAATCTATCATGAGATCTCCTTGGAAAGTGATCTTGGTGTTAAAACAATTGGAGACCATACACCCTTACAGCATATATATATATATATATATATATATATATATATATATATATATATATATATATATATATATATATATATATATATATATATATATATATAATGATTAAACATTATATCTACCAAAGTGAAGAAATAGAAAAATAATGTAAGAAAGGGATGTGCAAAACATGACACCTGGACGATCATTATCAAATACATTATTTTTAAGATTATTATGGAGGGAAAAAAATGACATTTAGACATATACAAAAGGAATCAGTGATTGAAAACTCATTGGAAGAACAATGAAAAATCAATATATTTAATTCTTGGTTGGTAGCTAAGTTAAGAATAAAAACATTAATAATATGTACCTTTCATTAATAATGTTTAATTGGTATTAATTAGACATTACACTTGCCCAGCCGAGAAAGCAATGTGATTACAAGGGGTTTTTTGTTACCATTAATTAGCCTATAATCAGTTATAAAGGGGAAAATAATAGAAATAGATAAAAGAGATAATTTTAGAATTTAAAGAATTAGATATTAAAACTGATGCATTAGAAAGCAAAGAAGATAAATATGCCACAAAATACAAGAGAGGGGTTCCCATTGTTTGCCAAGTCAGTAGGCTACAAGAGGAGGAAGCAATATTTTCTGAATGTCATTGTAGCAGGGAGGAGGAAATGATATTTTATTTTACAACTTGTTTTTGTGCAGGGATAAGGATAATCTATTGGTTTCCTTATTATGTATTTGAAATAAAGAGAAATAATTTTTCAGATCTGTTGGTATGAATGTTGTATTCCTCTTATTGAAAACAATTTGTTGGTTGACCCAATCATGTTTGAAGTTTCATCCTATTTAGAATGAGTGTTGTGTGTTTCACAAACTATTTGGGGTTTATTCAATTATACATTTAACAAAATATCATCTTCTTTTTGCTTCTATATTTTAGGGAGATTAGATGAGTGATCTATTGGTCATCCATGTCTTTCTTTCTTATTTTATAAATCTGATAATCGCATTCATTCAATGTTGATGGATGAATGTTAGTATGCCTTCATGTCTTCGGGTTAAAGACATATCAAGGTATTTGATTCATTGAATATCATTTAAGAGGGAGTTCTACCTCACAATTCAAAGGAAAGTTATCAATCTCATGATGGCCTTTCCAACTATTAGTTTAGTTTGTCCTCTCATTATGTGCATTTGAGGGTCATTAGTTAAGGTATTTTTGAGAGGACAAATCTATTTACCAACAAATTTTTGGTGACTCTACTGGGGAAACAAAAATGAAGATCAGTGCTTGATTTGTTTCCTCAATTATTTTTTAAATATATTTGTGTATGCAAGATTGACAACCTTGTAAAATATCATGCTCAATCCAAGAAGTTTGAGAAAAGGGAAAAGACCAAACCCTACCATTCCATAAATTCTTGAGATGAATGACAAAGTGTTGCTTGGATTTTGGGAGAACTACGAAGACAACATATTGAAGGTTGTAAAGATGAAGATAAGCCTAAAAGATGACCATGCATCTTCAATATTGTGGAGGAACCTCTGTGCAAGGTTTCACAAGCTAAAAGAGATGGAAGAAGAAATAAATCTATTGAAATCTCATGACAAGAAGATATTACATCTTAAACAAGATTTGAGAGTTGATGATGATGAAGTTACATCTATCCTTAAATTTTTTATTCTCAAAAAAATTTAGTTTTGAGTGAGCATGAGGTCTAGCGGAGAAAACAATTCTGAAAGAGACCTATTGCTGAAGAGTTAAATGTTGAAAATGATCAAACATTGCAGTATCTTTGGAATGCCTTTAAAGGGAGTATTTTTGAGGCTAAAGAGAATAGATTACATCCCTCTGAAGATCGTGGATCTTCCCTACTATTAAAATGTGTGCATGAAAGGTATTATCATCTCAATGACCTTAAACAAGAGGTGTTTGTTTCAGTAGAAATACCAAAAGAAAAATTAGAAAAAGAAAGAAGTGTTGTCCCTCAATCTCTTTGTTTTTAGAGAATGAGACGTTACATCAGCAGTAGCTAGACCATTAGAACTTTGAGATCACAATCAATAACAAAGGGAAAATATACATCAATCTAACAATGAACAATCTAAATCTTCTTTATCATGTATGCAAGATGGTTGAGCAGAAGAGATGCATGTGCAAGAAGGCCTTCCAGTTAGTGTTGATAAAGGTATGAATAACTCATATTTTCAGCATTCATGTTTATTAGATGGAGATTTTGGTTATATTAGAAAAGAAGAAACACTTCCTTTTAAGTTTAAGCCTATGAGGATGGAAAGTAATATCCAAAAACCATTATATTTAGCCATGTGCCATGAAAATAGTCTATCTTACAAATTGAAAAAGGAATTTGTGGATTCTGATTTTTCTTTTCTATGTTAAGATGAGAGTATAATTGATATTGCAGTGGTTGGGAAGCAATTGGAAAAACTTGATAATACAATCATTTGGGGCAGATTGAATGCATTATATTTACCTTTGGAATTTTGTAGAAATGCAAAGATTAGAGACAATCATCTTTTTGAATTTCATGAATTCAAGATGGCTGATGAGAACTTATCCCTATTGCATGATAAATTTGATTCAGAAAAGTACATTTAGTAAGATGACAATGATGTAGTTATGCACAGGCAAAACAAAGAAGGTAAAGTCATTGCTAATGATTCTTTATTTAAAAATGAAATCAGTGTTGAGTCATGATTTGAATAAAATGAGTTAGCTAAGTTTATGGATGCTAGTTTTATGATTGATAATGTTGTTTGTGATGGTAATATTTCTGATTTTTATGAAGAAAAAGTCAATCTAAAGCATGGCACCCAATTAGAACTTCTTCTAACAAATGAATTTAAGCTGCTTGAGGTAATTGAAGAAAGTATGATTGGTGATTTTCAAGAAGACATAGAGGTGTATGATGAGTATTGTTTGTTTGAATGCAAGCATGAATATATAGAAGTTTTTCATCCACCAAATCTGAGCTGCAACATTAAAGAAGTCGCTATAGGGCATAAATTTATGGTTGCATCATATGGCCACTAGTTGTTATTCCATAAGGGCTCGTAATTTTCCCAGTCGATGGATAGTTACATGTGAGTAGTTTCCTAGCTCTTCTCTTTGCGGTAAGATTATCCTACCTATATATGCTTCTAAATAAGTTTTGGATTTCTGAGTTTTGTTATGCGTATCTTATCTTGCTTGGAGTTATCTTTGGCTTCTAGTTTTTTGTGGTGCTAGTAAGTTAGATGTTTTGTTGTGTTTCCCTACTCCCCTCCACCCTCTCTACAAGAAACTCGCTATGATCTGCATTGCTTTGACTATGTTCCCAATGGATAGACACCGGTACCTACCATAGATTGGATGGATTCTCTATTCCCTTCCATTCCATGTCCCCAGTCAGAGCCATCTATTGGCTTGCCTTTGACACCCAATTTTTAAAATTTTAAAACCAACCCCAAAGGAAAAATATTCTCAATTGTCCCATATCTTATATGAGTTTTTGCTAACAATTCCTTTGTAAAGTTGATATTTTGTGAAAAAAGAAACGTTGCAAGGAGTTTTTGAACTTGAACTTGAACCGCATAGTCCAGAGTTCAAAGTTCAAGTTTGAAGTGTAAGTTCACCAGTTCAAAGTTCAAAGTTCAAAGTTCAAGTTCATTGGTTCGAAAGTGAAAATCCAAGTTTAGATTCACAATTCAAATTTGACTCAAGTTTCATTAATGCTCTTGGGTCATGTATATTTCCTATAGTATGCATCATCGAACCTGAACCTGAACCTTGAACTGCAAGGTTCATAGTTAAAATTTCAAAGTACAGGTTCAGAACTAGAATTCAACAATGCAGAATTTGAGGATCTAGTCAATTTTAGAAGTTCAAAATTGAATGGTTCAAATTTAGAAAGTTCTAAAAAAATACATGTGACATAAACACAGAACTCCATCTCTTATGGTCAATCCCAAAAGTCACAAAAATAGAGGATTATGAGGCAAAAATGGAAGTATCATTGTCTATGCAAGCAACTGTAGCATAATTTCTCTAGAGAGAGAGAGATCAAGAAAATCGTAGTTGTTGCAATTGGAATATCTGGAGTATATTGATTCAAACCATTCTATTGTGACTTATCTATTGGAACACTTCTTATTTATATATGTTGCACATTATACTGAGAATCATATGAATCTCAATTAGAGGATAAGAAAGGCAATTGTCACCTTGATGTTGATGATGTTTTTCCTTTAGGGCCACAGTGTTACGAATCATGGAGAATTTTGTCTTATAAAATGAAAAATCACTCAAGCATTGGCACCAATGGGTAACACTTTGGAGAAATTGATATGGTTATGAGAGTAGAGACTATGAATGTAAATTGTTTGACATATGTTTACTCAAGTACGGTAGCTAGTCATGCATTTGGAGGGTTTTGATACGAAATCATCTTAGAGATAGAAAAAATAAAAATATATCAAAGCCTTTGCAAGCCCAACATAGATTATAAAATCACTCATGTAGAATAACAGATGATAACCTTTTTAAAGTATTTTTTTTAGGATAATCATGAATTTTTTGATAGAAAAAATAGGTCTCAATGCGGGGGGCATAACTTTTCTCTCAACTATTGGATCTTTCTAAATATTGGATATGTTTTATGGAATCAAGTTTTCTAGATCTTCACCAGATAAATTAGAGAAAATTTTGTGCCTTTAAAAGATATGATTGACTATGTCCAGGTCTATCCAAGAGGCCAACAACCTCTTATTCTGATAACAGTAAGCAAACGATTGAAAACTGAACTACTTATCCAGATGGATGGTCTAATGCAAATAAATGATCTTGCCTTTGTTTTGGCACCCAAAAACCTGTCATGAGAGCTCCTTGGAAAGTAATCTTGGTGTTAAAACAATTGGAGACCATACACCCTTGCAACTTATATCAATATATATATAATGTATAATTATTATGATTAAACATTGTAAGAATTTGCAAATAGAAAAGATTGAACCAAGGATCTAGAGGTTAAAGAATATCACAAATGCAAGAGAGATGATATGAACAAGAATAGACTTTTATTAATGATGCAATGATTGATGATTGAATTGATCCAATGAATTAATTATAAAATGTACATAATAGGCCTCCTTGTATAGGAAAGGTGATAAGAGAGAATTATAAGGAGATGATAAGCTATAACCTATGCTAGGTGTTATCACATGTCCACATAAAGTGGATCATCCTCCATTATGCAATAAAAATATGTGCAATAGGATGAGGATGATAATGTGATATGTGCACTAAAGGTGGATTTCACACCTAAAGTGAAATTTCTCCTACACCATGTGCTTAATTGAGATGTAAACTCCTAGGTGTCTCAATGAAAAACTAATATGCAATGCATTATCCTAAGTAAGATTAAGTAAAGTGTAATTAGGAATATTTAATTACACCAATAAACATTATATCTACCAAAGTGAAGAAATAGAAAAATAATGTAACAGAGGGATGTGCAGAACATGACACCTAGATGATCATTATCAAATACATTATTTTGGAGATTATTATGAAGAGTAGAAATTGACATGAAAACATATACAGAAGGAACCAATGATTATAAACTCATTGGAAGAATAATGGGAAATCAATATATTTAATTCTTGGTTGGGAACTAAGTTAAGATTAAAAACATTAATAATATGTACCTTTCAGTCATAATGTTTAATTGGTATTAATTAAACATTACACATGCCTAGCCAAGAAAACAATGTGATTACAAAGGGGTTCTTTGTTACCATTAATTAGCCTCTAATCAGT
This sequence comes from Chamaecyparis obtusa, assembly GCA_027943335.1. Classification (NCBI taxonomy): domain Eukaryota; kingdom Viridiplantae; phylum Streptophyta; class Pinopsida; order Cupressales; family Cupressaceae; genus Chamaecyparis; species Chamaecyparis obtusa. The sequence goes on from BSBK01001910.1 coordinate 471,646, forward strand.
TATAAAGGGGAAAATGATAGAAATAGATAAAAGAGATAATTTTAGAATTTAAAGAATCGGTTATTAAAACTGATGTGTCAGAAAGCAAAGAAGATAAATATGCCACATAAATACAAGAGAGGGGTTCTCTTTTTTCTTCCGAGTCAGTAGGTTGCAGGAGGAGGAAGAAATATGTCATCTTCTTTTTGCTTCTCTATTTCAGGGACATTAGATGAGTTATTTGTTGGTCATCTATTTCTTTCTTTCTTATTTTATAAATATGATAATCACATTCATTCCATGTTGATGGATGGATGTTAGTACACCTTCGTGTCTTCAGGTTAAAGACATACCAGGTTATTTGATTCATTAAATATCATTTAAGAGGGAGTGATACCTCACAATTTAGAGGAAAGCTATCAATCTCATGATATCCTTTCCAAATATTAGTTTGGTTTGTCCTCTCATTATGGGCATTTGAGGGTCATTAGTTAAGGTATTTTTGAGAATTTTTTTTTTACCAATAGGAGGCATAAGAATATGCATTGATTTCAAAGATCTCAATAAGCCATGTCCTAAAGATGATTTATCCCTACCAATATTGATATTATAGTGGACCTATCAACCTTATATGAAATGTTACATTGATGAATGGATTTTACTACTACAATCAAATCAGAATAGAACCTGAAGAGGGGGAGTACAATTTTTGGTAGAGTTTTTGAGACTTGGCATTTTGATTGGACACTTAGTAATTTTCCACTAAGTGTTGCCATCAATGCCAAATGGCGAGATTATTGGAAAGAGACAACTAATAGTGCATGATATGTTATCATTCATGAAAAATATACACTTTACTCTTGGCCACCCTTTATATATTTTTCTTACTAATTATTTTGGTGATGAAAAGTAGCTAAATATGAAGAATAGTGTAGGATATAGGTTCAGAGATCGAGTCAGTACAGACAGAGGTAAAAGTTTCAGATGTTGTGAAGCTAGAACTTGAAAGTAGACATCATTATTGTATCATCTTAAAATGGATGCACTCCATGTTGAGACCTTTTAGCCCTCTATAGTAGGCTATTTTGATCCTAATTTAGACACTTTCATGCTTCTGTGGGGTTTCATGTGCTTATGTGCCTATTTTGCCCCTCTTTTCTACCTTTTCTCTCTGTCTTTGAGACTTGGGCACATTTCCTGAGGTCCTAACCCTCTGGGTTAGGGTCGACCTTGACCCTAACCTAGGTCAGGGTTGACCTCGACCTTGACCCTAGGGTCTAGGGTCCTTGGGGTTATGATGCAGGAGCATCTTGGGTCCTTGGCAATCCTGTGTCACCAAAAATAATTCAGAGTTTGTCTATGTTGCTCAGTTTTTTCTTTGACTGAGTTGGTTAGTTTCCTTTGGTTACTAAGTGTGGTCAGTTCTCTCCTAGGCGCTTAGTTATTTCACTGGCACTCGGCATTGTCTGTCTGCTACTCGGTTATTGTGCTTACCGATGGGTTTAGTTTTGTTTCCTGTTGTGGCCGACTTGTGCATTTATATTGGATCCCTGATTTAATGTTTGTATCCATCATTGGGAAGTGTGTGGTCCTAGATCTGACCATTACTTTCATTAATTATGGATGTAAAGGATGACTCAGTTTGGTATCCTCTTATATAAATGTAGTTGTTGAGTTGTAGTTTTGGGAGCAAGTTTTGGATAGAAGCTAGTAGACATTAGATTGGAGATTTGTAACAGATCCTCGCATGTTTGAGGACTTCTAAGATTCATTGTAATATTTGGCTATAACTGGGAATGCCTTACAGCCTGACATGTATGATTCAATTGATGATAATATATGAAGGTTCCTGCATTCTCTCTCTCATTGTTGTGTTTGTTGGCTTCTGCATGTGTTGAGCAGGCTTGGATCATTAGGGTGTGCCATCTTTTGGCACCTCTTGCTCCCTACCTTGTGACAGGTGGTATCAAAGTGAGGTGAGATCTTGATCTAGTTCTGTGGATCTAGGTTTGTAGGTTCCTCTTGAAGCCCTAGTTGATTGTTGTGGGGTAGCAGATTGCGATCTAGCCTGCAATTGCAAAGGGTTGTCAAGATGGTTTGTGGGAGGTGAGATGTAGATCTAGGATTGATAGATATGCTAAGGAAGATTGCTGCTAGGTTAGAAGCAGTTGAAACAGCCCAAAGAGGAGGCAGACATCTTGAAAATGTTAGTGATGATGAAATTGAAGAAGAATAGGAAAATGCAGAACCTACACCAGTTATGGATCAAGGTGAAGAAAGATTTTTGAAGGCTTTGAGAAGTCTGAAGTCAAAACCCCATTTCAATCCTCCTGAGTATGGTGGAAAATTGGATTCTGATGAATTGGTGGACTGGATCACCGAGATGGAAAAGTATTTTGAATATGAAAACATTCTCGAGGATAAGAAGGTGAAGCTTGCAAGCACAAAGTTGAAAATTCATGCATCCTTATGGTGGGAAAATCTATAATTGGATTGGAAGAGGAAAGGAAAAGACAAAATCAAGGTATGGAGTAAAATGGTCAATAAGTTGAAAGGAAAGTTCTTACCCTGTGATTATCAGATTAATCTAGTTTAGTGAATACAAATTTTGAGGCAGAAAGATAGCTCAGTAAAGGAGTATACTGAGGAATTCTATAGATTGGATATCAGATCTAGACATGATGAAGATGATGTGGAAAGAATCAGTAGATACTTGAATGGTTTGAGAGTTTCCATCCAAGAGGAAATTAGTATGGTCAAGTTGGAGAACATTGAAGAGGCTTATCAATTTTCTTTGAAGGCCGAGGAGAAATTGAACAAAAGACATGAGCAAAGACAGAGAGGTCACGGTGGTATATTCCCTAGAGGAAGAGGTAGATCTAATGGTGAGAATGGTAGATCTGAACTAGAAAAGACAAATCTAGACAAAGGCAAGACTGAGTGGAAAGGTGAAAGTTCTAGAGGTAGAGACAGTAACTACTGAGGTGGTTATGGCAGAGGAAGTTTCTGAGGAACTTGTTAATAATTGTGGAGAAGAAGGACATAGATCTTTTGAATGTACACAAGCTAGTAAGAAGGTTGGTAGTATTAGAAATGCTTTGGTACAAGAAGAGTCACCGAATGAACCTGAGAAAGAAAATAACTTGATGGTAAGGAGAGCACATGGAATAAAAGCAAGAAGGAAGATCCAATAAGGAAAAGTTTGTTCAAGACTAGATGTAGAGTTTATGACAAAGTTTGGAAGGTAATCATTGATAGTGGTAGCTCGGAGAACCTAGCATCTAAAGAGATGGTCACAAAATTGCAGTTGGAAAGGTTGGTACATCCGAAGCCCTATCAGATTACATGGATCAAAGATGAGCATACACTCCTGGTAAGTGAACAATGTTATGTGAATTTGAAGATTGGAAAATACTATGATAAGGTGTTGTGTGATATCATGCCTATGGACTGTTGTCATATTTTGTTGGGTAGACCTTGGCAATATGATAGACATGCTATATATGATGGGAGATTGCATAAGTATACTATTGTGACTGATGGAAAGAAATAAATCTTGTTACCATTGATGGAAGAACCTGTTAGTAATGTTTGCACATTTGTGAAAGTTTGCTTGATGGAAGGAAGGAAGTTTTTTAACTCATTAAAGAAGAATGATGTATGTTTTGTTGTGATTCCTAATAAGCCAAGTAAGAAAATAGAGGATAATGTCCTTGAGGAGATTGATAAGTTACTCATTGAGTACAGTGATATCATTTTTGATAATGTACCTGATGGTTTTCCATTGAAAATAAGCATTGATTATTGTATGGATCTAATCCCTGGAGCTAGTTTATCAAATAAGGCACCTCATCAGTTGACACCTATCGAGAATCAAGAATTGAACTGACAGATTCAAGAATTGCTGGAGAAAGGTTTGATCAGAGAAAGTTTAAGTCCTTGTGTAGTACATAATGTATTGGCATCAAAGAAGAATGGAGAATGGAGAATGTGTACTGATTCCAGAGCAATCAATAAGATAACAGTGAAGTATAGGTTTCCTATACCGAGGATGGATGATATAATGGACAGTTTGACTGGAGTGAAATATTTCACAAAGATTGATTTGAAAATTGGATATCATCATATCAAAATCAGAGAAGGTGATGAATGTAAGACTTCTTTCAAGACAAAAGAAGGTTTGTATGAGTGGTTGGTTATGCCTTTTGGTTTAACTAATGCACCGAGTACTTTTATGAGGTTGATGAATGAAGTTTTGAAGAAATTCTTGGGTAAGTTTGTGATTGTATATATTGATGATATTCTGATATTCAGTAAGACCAGAGAAGAATATTTGTTGCATGTTAGACAAGTTTTGTAGAGATTGAAAGAGGAAAAGTTGCTGATAAATCTGAAAAAGTGTTCATTCATGAAAGAAGAGATTGTGTATTAGGGATTTGTTATTTTAGTTGATGGTTTGAAGATGGATCCTGAAAAGGTTGAAGCTATTTTGAATTGGCCTACACCTATGAATGCTAGTGAGGTAAGATGATTTCATGGTTTGGAAAGTTTTTATCAAAAGTTCATAAGGAATTTCAGTTCAATTTGTAATGCTATGACTGAGACTATGAGAGGAGAGAAAAGAGAATTCAAGTGGACACATGATGCTGACAAAAGTTTTGAGACTGTGAAGCAGAAGGTTGTTGAACTACCTATTGTGGCACTACTTGATTTTAGTAAGGTATTTCAAGTAGAATTTGATGCAAGTGGAAGTGCAATTGGAGCTATGTTGAGTCAAGAAGGTAAACCTGTTGCTTTCTTTAGTGAAAAGTTGAATGATGCTAGAAGGAAATACTCTGTGTATGATCAAGAATTCTATGCTATTGTTCAAGCACTAAAGAAATGGAGACATTATTTGATACCAAGTGAATTTGTGTTGTATATTGATCATAAGGCTTTACAATATTTGGGTAGTCAGAATAAGTTGAATCAGAGACATATGAAATGGGTTGAGTATTTGTAGAGTTATACATTTGTGATAAATCATAAGAGTGGAGTCACTAACTGAGTTGCTGATGCATTGAGTAGAAGATCTTTGATGACCGAGATGAAAATTGAAGTTCTTGGTTTTGATGAGATGAGAAATTCTTATGAGTTTGACCTTGATTTTTCTGAGCCATGGAGAAAGTGTAGAGCACCTATTTAAGATCAACAAGATAATAAATGGGTTGAATATTTTATTCAAGAAGGTATGTTGTTTAAAAGTATTCAATTGTGTATACCGAGAGGAGTAATGAGATCTAATTTGATAAAGGATAAACATAATAGTGGTTTGGCTGGACATTTTGGCATTGATGAAACATGGAATTTTCTTAAGGAGATGTACTATTGGCCGCAGTTGTATAGAGATGTTCAGAAATTTGTGAAAAGTTGTAGAATTTGTCAAGTTGCAAAAGGAGTAAGTCAGAATACTAGATTGTATACACCAATTGTTGTTCTTGAGAAACCTTGGATTGACATTAGTATGGACTTTGTTCTTGGCTTACCAAAGACAGTAAGAGGTAATGATTCAATATTTGTTGTTTTGGATAGAATTTCTAAGATGGCACATTTTATACCATGTAGAAAAACATCAGATGCAGTACATGTAGTAGATATTTTCTTTAAGGAAATTGTCAGATTGCATGGATTACCGAGGAGTATTATCTCTGACCGAGACAGTAAATTTGTTGGATATTTTTGGAAAACACTTTGGAAGAAATTTGGCACTGAGTTGAAATATAGTTCTACATTTCACCCACAAACTGATGGACAGATTGAAGTTGTGAACATAAGTTTGGGAAATCTTTTGAGATGTTTAGTTGGACACACACCGAGTAATTGGGATTTTGTGTTGGCACAAGCAAAGTTTGCATACAATAATTCAATGAATAGGAGTACTGGAAACACACCATTTGAGATTTTGAATGGCACACAACCGAGAGGAATATCTGATTTGAGAGACATTGCTGATGAGAATAAGAAAAGTGTTGAAGGAGTAAATTTTGTTGAGTACATGAAAACATTGCATGAAGATGTGAAGCTGAAGCTGGAAGCTAGTAATCAGAAATACAAAGACAGGGTTGATAGATCAAGAAGACATAAAAATTTTGATGTTGGTGATGAAGTAATGGTTCATTTGAAGAAAGGTTGATTTCCTGTTGGAACATATGGAAAGCTGAAGATGAAGAAGTTTGGACCTTGCAAGATTCTAAAGAAATTTAACAATGGAAATGCATATGATATTGAGTTACCTGATGACATGGACATATCACCTATTTTCAACATTGCTGATTTGTATGAGTATCATGAACCTGATGAAGAAGTGACAGTACTGACAGAATATCCTAAAAAGCAGAATGATGAAGTTGAACAAATTTTGAAGGAAAGAGTTGGCAAGAGCACAAGATGAAAATAGTATATGGAATATCTGGTTAAGTGGAAGAATAGACCGATGGAAGACAATTCATGGATTTCACAGTCTCAGTTGGATGTAGCTCAGACCAGACATACCAAATGATTTAGAGAATCATTTCAAAATAACCCTAGGTGTCTGATGCAGGAGCATCTTAGGTCCTTGGCCATCCTATGTCACCAAAAATAATTTGGAGTTTGTTTGTGTTGCTCAGTTTCTGCTTTGACCGAGTTGGTTGGTAGTTGGTTGGTTTCGTTTGGTTATTGAGTGTGGTCAATTCTCTCCTAGGCAGTTGATTATTTCATTGGCACTCAACATTGTCTGTCTGTTGCTCGGTTATCATGCTTACCCACGGGTTTAGTTTTGTTTCCTGTTGTGGCTGACTTGTGCATTCATATTGATCATGGATTTAATGTTTGTATCCATCATTGGGAAGCGTTTGGTCCTAGATGTAACCATTACTTTCATTAATTATGGATCTGAAGGCCGACTCAATTTGGTATGCTCTTGTATAAATGTAGTTGTTGGGTTGTAGTTTTGGGAGCAAGTTTTGGATAGAAGCTAGTAGACATTAGATTGGAGATTTGTAATAGATCCTTGCATGTTTGAGGACTTTTGAGATTCATTGTAGTATTTGGCCGTAACCAGGAAGGCCTTACAACCCGACATGTATGATTCAATTGATGGTAATATGTGGAGGTTCCTGCATCCTCTCTCTCGTTGTTGTGTTTGTTGGCTTCCACATGTGTTGAGCAGGGTTGGATCATTAGGGTGCACCATCCTTTGGCCCCACTTGCTCCTTGCCTTGCGTCAGGTTAGGTCCCAGTTTCAGAGTTTCATCAAAATTTCATCTTTTCCCTCTTCAGGGCCACTATTTCTTGAGTTAAGTGTCAGATTATCAAATTAATATTTGAGGTGGACCTTTCTCGAGCTTTGTGTAGGATTCCTAATTTATTATTTGAGATTATCCTTTGTTGATTTTTGTGCCTAATGCTCAAATTAACTTTGGGGTTGGCCTTACCTCGAATTTTGTGACAAGGCTCTTAAATAATTATTTTTATTTCTACCTTAAGGGTGGACCCCTTCTAGATTTTTGTGTCAAGACCTTAATTTAATTTCCTCTCCATGTGCACCTCTCTAGAGTTTTGTGCCATGGACCCTTAATTATTATTTTCTATGTTGGCCTCTCTAGAATTTTGTGCCCTAGATCACTATAAAAGAAGGGCCTCCTCCTCTCATTTTCTCCATCAAGTATACATCAATAAATTATCACGCATCAAGAAAATGAAAGGAAAGAGAAAGAAGAGAAGGAGAAGAGGAAAACAAGAATGGCAATCCATTATCATCTACAAGTTATCAAGCAATCTCAAAATCTTTCAAGCATTCAAGACTTCTACATTCTTCATCTTGCATTCTCAATTCAAGTACATGAGCACATTTACTTCCATGGATCCATGAATTGGCATGGTAGATCAAATTCATACTCTTCTACAAGGTTCAAACAACTTCAAGCATTCATCCTTGTGGATTCAAGGATTTGAATCCTCCACTAGGGTTTCAACATAAGCAAGGTGAATTGTTCCTAAATTGGGGTTTGACCAAGGCAAACCCCCCATCCAAACAAAAAAACCATTTTTCTCATAGGTGAAGGTGCAGAACAATGAATTTCAGAGCAGATCTGGATACCCTTTTCGACAAAATTTCAAGATCCGTGAACAGAATTTTCGTTAGAGTAGTGCAGGTCAAGGTTGACATTTTGGGGTCAAGGTCAACCTTTCCTCCTAGGTCAAGGTTGACCTTTCTCAGCAAAGAAAAATATTTCTAGGTTTTGTAGATCTCACAGTTTTGGTTTGAAAGTGAGAAAGTCAATAGTTTCTGAGACTGTTTGGTAGGGTTTTCGGTAGATTCTTTTTTAGAGGTAGGTACTTTTTATTTTCATTTCAATATTAGCATTTCCAAATTTACATTCCATATCAATATAATTTCATGTGAGTGGTTAATATTGGTTTAGGGTCTCTTCCATGTGCATTGTTCCAAACCCTAGACCACATCCATATTTTCCATCTTACAATTATAACTCTAATCTGATCATCGTAGATCTTGGAGTTGCTGGATGTATCAGATATGCTTAACTATGTATCTGGTTATCAATAAATTATGTTGGAAAGTGATAGTATTATTTTGATCTATCGGTAATCGTGGTATATCATTGACTATGTTTATTTTTGTGAATTATCTTTATAGAGCCAACTATGGAGAGTATTCTATTTGCATAGCATGTTATTGTATAGTGAATTGATAGAGGTTAGAAGATATGATGTGAAAACAAAATAAAATTTGTGATGCAATATTGATGCGAAATTGATAGAGCTTCATCAAAATTGTATTGGCATAGTTGATGTTATTTGTTAGTTCAATTTTGGACTGTATATCCTATCTGATTTTGTAAGTGGCTTAATGCCTTGATGTACTTTGGATTTTGTATTGAGCTATAAGCTCTAGGCTATAATCTTTAATTCATGTGCATTACCCTTATATGTACTTATACCTTAAACATGGTACTTATTACTATAGTAGTGAGATATTTTGTGGGTACCATCCCCACCGAGGTTTTTCCCTTAACAGGGTTTTCCTTGAAAATAAATCACGGTGTTATGATGTTATGTGTGCTTATCCTATTTTGTTTTCTTTCATTTATTTTTGGTTTCAAGATTTGGTATTGTTTTAAGTTAATAATATTATTGCACCGATTCACCCCCCCTTTCTCAATGCTCCCTAATCCTAACATGGTGAACCTTCTATTGATATTGTGCCGACTAATCATGCATAATGCATTGTAATGTTGATGTACTATTTTGCTAGATAATAAGAAAGGAGTAGCTGTGTAGGTGGATGTAGCCTAGGGTTTGGGTGAACCACATTAAATCTATGTTATTTGTGTTCAAATTGTTTTCTTCTTTGTTTCTACATATAACTAATTATTTTTATATTGTTTTGTATCTGTCAAACCCTAACATCTTGACCCTCTTTCTAAAAACAAACATGCAATTTATTTCTTTTTATTTCCCAAGGTGACTTACTTTGGCTTGACAAAATTTACTTTAAATGTCTCTTTTTTAATATCTTTGAGAGCAGTTCTATAGTCTGAAATTTGAGTCCTTAATTGAACCTTTATCTTTGTGGCTTGCTTTGGTATGATCCAAAGAACTCACATAATGTTGGATGTAATGCCTTGCCAGGGAACCCAAGAGAATTTAACCTAAAATATGACACTAAGTTTATAAAATATATTTTTTCTTAAGAGTTAACAAAACAATAATGATAACAATGTGGAAGTAATACAACATAAGATACAAACAAGTACATAAGTACAACTCAATTTTAGTTAACGACTCTCAAGGGTTCCATGACATAGAATTATACATATTAATTTATTATTTATGTTTAAGTATAATTACAAATCTTGCATATACAATTGAATAATAAGTACAACCTCATATAAAAGAAACATAGATACCACTAATACCGTAAGGTATACACAATGAAACAACATCCTCTGCACAAGTCATAGGGTTTGTACCAATAATCGCATACAAAGTATGGTACAATATCCTACAAGAATCACATCTAAAACACTAATGCAAGGTACGCATATAAACATCAATGAGGCATTATCACTAATTATATTTTTAATGAGCTCTCCAAAGTTTGATTACTAAGTTATCACTTATTAACAAACTTACAATAGGTGGCCCTGGTACTGACTAATTTGGGTCCTAGACTCCTATTGTAAGACACTCCCCTAAGATGCACCTATTTAACCTCCCCTAGGCTCACAAGTCATAAATAGATCTCACAAATCATATCAAGCATGATGATCAATTTTTAGTTCCATAAAAGATAATTGGAACTCACACTGGTCATCAAACCAAAATCCCATAATTACAAGTTGGTCCCCAAACCATAACATGATATAACACACCCTCTCAAAGAGTTCACAAACTAATTGGCTTAAAAAAATTGTTAGGTAGAATGATCATGACCAAGTCATCATCATAAAATACTAAAAAATATACATGTGAGAAAACAACAACCCCAAAACCTCTGGTGTACCACTCCTAAAGCCAACATATTTCCCAGATGAACATTACCAAATAAAGTATCAAAATTACTCCACAGACAAATCCCAATATAAGACTCAGATTTATAAAACAATTCAATTGTTTACCAACGTCCAATTTAAATATAAACTATTCATAAAAGAATCACATGCATAATGATACACTAAGGTTTAGGCAAAAATCCAACAAATCAAAATTTCAATCATATAAAGAAAATTCACTATTCCCTTAATTTAAATCTAATTACCAATTTGATAATTAATTATATTTAATATATGCACAAATCTTATCATAATTACCAATATTAAAATGATATAAATAATAAGTCATTTGATACTATTAAGAAGATTAAAATAAAATAATTAATAATTAATAATAATTAATAGTTAATCTTAATAACCAAAACCTTATTAATATTAATAATATAGATATTAATAGAAAACTTATTTAAATGACCATTAATAAAATCTAACATAGTTATAAATTCATTTTAATAAAATAATTTTATTTTTTTTCAAAATATAATATAAAATTTAGGGGGGCGGGGGGGGGGGGGGTTGTCCCCACCACAAGGGTCCCATCGTGTGGCCCTTGTGAAGTTGCCGCCAGTAGGGCACCCTAAGGGATTCCACCAAAAGGGATCCTATTGTCGTGCAACTCCTATGAGGATGCCGCCGAAAGGGATCCTACTACCGTGCAGCTCCAATGGGGATGTCGCCGATAGGGCTCCCACTGCCATGCGAAAACAATATTTGTTGATGGCAGTACCCTATTGCTCGATAGTGTGGTTTTCGATGACTAGTGGGGAGTGAGGTTGTGTTAGCAAGTGGCCTGATGAATAAATCATAAAGGTTGTCATTTATGGAAACACTACTCATTGGTATGGTTGCTTGGAGTTCAGTTTAGTTTTGGATGTTTGCATTGGAAAAATGACCAAGTCTAGGAAGCATTTGATAGGGTATAGTTATACAGTTTCTCCTGGTGAGCACAGTATGTGAAGAACTAAGTCTTGAAATCTTAGAGGAATTCTCTATGAGATGTATTAGACCTTCATTTAAGGTTGCTTGTATTTTGGAAATTGATTGGAGAGAGTTACTACTTGATGAAGTTACACAAAGACAATATAATAGTGTAACAGGGCATATGAGTGGTTGTGATGTTTAAGGGAGCAACGTTTGGATTTTGGAGGTGCTAGCTTGTATTCTGTTTGGGTCCTACCTTATCTCTGTAGATTTCCAACTATGTATATACTATTTGATTATCTATTAAACATGTTTTGTGATGTATTTGTGAGCCGGCTGGAAATGTTATGAGATTGAGTATATATATAAAGAAGTTTTGATATGCGAAGTATTGAGGGAAATGTGAAGATGCATTGGGATGTTATAATAATGCAGATGATGTTGTGAACTATAGTTGGGACTACTTAAGTGTAATAGATGCTTGTACAGTTCATTTTATAAGTCATTATAAAGGCATTTTTGCATTGTAAGGGTAGTGAGCTCCTTGCACTATGTACTACCCCTAATAGGGTTTGCATCCTTTATAAGGATTTTTATTAAATGTATTAATCAACTCCTAACATTGCTATATCTTCTAATAGGGACACTATACTATTAGTACATCATTTGTGGGTATCACCCCCACCAAGGTTTTCCCTTTAACTAGGGTTTCCCGATTAACAAATCATGGTGTTATGAGTTGTGTACTTTATGTGTCTGCTCTCTTTATTTTAGTAATTACATGGTTGAGTTTGAATTTTTTAAGCTTGATTTTAAAGTGTTTTAATACTGATTCACCCCCCCTCTCAATATTACTTAATCATAACAATTGGTATCAAAGCAGTAGGCCCTTGGAGAGAAAGCCTAATGACTTGCGACTTGAGGGAGATCCTGATGGATTCAAGTAGTTTGGAAGAAACGTTTGAAGCAACAGTTGAAGACCTTGATAAGGAAAAAATTGATAATGATGAATTGAAATTCAAACTAAGAAGAGCTTCGGGTTACATCAAGAAGCTTAAGGAACAACTTGAACTCTCTAGGAACTAAAGGCAAGATCTTGTGGAAAAGATACTGGAGGAATCTGAAAATGACTCATCAGATCTGATCAATCAGCTTGAAAAAGAAAAGGAAGAATTGAAGTAAGAACGTCATTAGCTAAATGAAGAGAAGAGAAAACTTGATGAAACTTTGAAAGGCACTAATGTCCAAATAGGAAGATTGAAGATAGAACTGGATGGCTATAAAATTAGGTATCAAGAATTGGAGAAATATAATCACATCATTAAGGGATAACTTGGTGAGGTGAAGAATCACATTAAAAAAATTTATGCGAGTAGTAACAAGATTGATGAACAACTAGAATAACAAAAACCTAAAGGTGAAATGACTGGAGTTGGTTTGGATGAAGCCGAATGCTCTAACTTCCAAGAAAGACAATTTGAAGGAAAAATAGATGAGACACCTAATCAGAATGAGGAAGCTAGAGGGAAGATCAAACCTTTCAGAGGAAGATACTTTGGATGTAAAAAATTTGTTCTCATGAAGAGGGATTGCAGAGGTAAGACTATTGTTTCAATTGCTATGTATATGGGCACAAGAAGGCAGAATGTAGAAAACCTGATCTATCAAGCACTAAACAAGACTACATCAGAGAGGAAATAATAACGAAGATTACATGTTACAAATGTAACAACTTTGGGAACATTGTAAGAAGTTGTAGACTACAGGTTAATCAAAATAGATCATCTCCTACATGCTATAAATATAACAATCAAGGACATAGAGAGAAGTTTTGTAGGTATAATGGAAAGAGAAGGAACAAAGTGAGACTAAGGTTTAGGGAGAATGAATAGATGTTACTGAAACCTTGCCTAATGTTACTACATTAACCTAAATGTCCAAGCACGGCCTTAGGGGGAGCTTTGGAGAAATATAATAGTAATCTATCCACCCCCTTTAATGAAGAATAAGATGATGTGATATTTTGGATAGATAATATGATTAGAATAGAGTCTATATCTGAGATCTCATGTATCTAAACATTATATTGGATAATTGTCATAAATATGGATGACTAGATCTTTGCAAACTTACAAATTCATCAAGAAATGTGCAAATTTGAACATTGTGAAGTATAAGTTCATTTTCTCAAACATTTTGATCACCATTAGAGTATAACTAAAGGAGACCAAAGGAGAAATAAAAGGAGCTAGAACATTCTTTCTATCGTTGATCTTCTATGAGCTTTGTTCACTTTGGATACACCATTGATCTTTGATGTTTGTGAGAGGCCAAGGTACACATTTAAGAAACTTCCTTACAAATCCATGACAGATGATCTTGAAAGCACATTTTTTCAAACTCCATATGACATACTTCATGTGGAGGAAATTAGAGCATATATTCATTGCAAGTATGAGACATTAGGAGACTTTAAAGTCATCAAGGAGAAGGATGACTTGGTTAAGGATGATGGAACTTGGAAGGATGAGTTCTCTCATTTGCAAAATATTAGCATCATGTGAATGGAGAAACTCTACAAGTTTGATGAGGAAGAATGGATCAATGTCATCCTTAGCAAAGTCCATGATCAGTTTCTATCGATAGGAGAGAAGCCTGTTAAGATTTTGAATGATTTGATTCATGATGTAATTAGATTGGATAATACTAGCATTATCCCTACTGCAAAAAAGAACACAAAGAAATAGGTAGAAACCCTAACTCACTCTAAGTGGGATAAGAGGGAAATGGAAATCACTGACATCTTTCAACAAGATGTGAGACTAATTTCAGTGATTTTGGGATACAAACATCACTACAACAACTTATTCGAGTTCATGAGTAAACAACCTACAGCTACCAAGAACTCCTGCATGCAAACACCTATCATAGAAAGATAGAGAAGAAGAAAGAAGATATGGAGGCCTAAACGCATTGATCCACGAGAGAGGAGAAATCATTCTTGATATGCAAAAACAAAAGTTGAAATTCAATAATGAATAATCTATTACAAAGTTATGAAAACAAGAGGAGATCAATCCTTATAAAAGGAGATCTAAAAACCTATAAAGGTAAAACCTAGGTTGCACAATAATAATTAAAAAAGCAATTAATTATTATATGCCTAAAGTTTAGCTTAAGCATAAAGAGATAATAAGTGACTTAGTAATTAAATCAATATGATTTAATTAATAAGCAAAGAATTTATTACTCTAACACCCCCCCTTAAGATAAACATTGGGAGAAGCTAAAAACCTAGAAAGAACTATTGAAAGAAAATGAGTCTCAACAACAAAAGGCCTGATCAGGTACCCAAGTACAAAAGAGAGTCTATAAAGTGGAGAAATAGAGAAAACCACATGGAAAAAACTCTCCTCTAAAAAGAGATAAAGACTAGTCTAAAGGACTAAAGAAGCCTCCAAAACTAGGAATGTTCCAGAAAATATGAACAAGAATGAACATGTAGAACATCACTGAAGCAAGGAGCTACAAACTCTATAAAGAAGTAACTGATGATCTAAAGATCCTCCACTGAAATATGACCAAGTAGAGAAGACTGTAATTTGCATGAGTGCCCTCAAATGACACTACTCGAATCAGGAGGCAAACAAAGACAAACAACTAAAGTCGAAGATACCAAATATTGTAATTTGTACGAGTGCCCTCAAATGACAATACTCGAATCAAGAGGCAAACAAAGGAAAACACCTAAACTTAGAAATACAAATGCACTAAAAAATTTGGGGTTGAATTTCGATGCCAATTTGCGATGCCACTACCATTTGTGTTTTTTTTTGCAAGTGCCCTTGACAATGTCGTAATAGAGACATTTTTGTCGTAATTGTGACACCCGCTTGGTTATAAACAAAAAAAATAAGAAAAAGAAAGTGTCATTTGTAATTTTAGTGAATTTGAAGAGCTGCCACGAAGACGAAACTACACTTTTGCATGGCACGAAGAGGGCATTCAAGTTTGGGGTGCGCGATGAGGCCGACACCATGTGGGAAGAGGGCACTAGCACTTCAGGTAGGCATTAAAGCTTTGTCTTCTCATTAACTCAATTTCATTTTGATGGCATTTGTTGATTTAATGGCACAATATGAATGTTAATAGTAGAATTATTTATATCTTAGCATTTGGAATGCTCGATGACCCACAAGCTTTGAGAGCTAGGGCATCGTTGCTATTACCTTCAAGGAATTGTGTGAAGTGTTTGATCTCTCTTTATTTTTTTTGCTGTTGATATTCACTATGTGGTACTCCCCGATTATGATCATTTCATGAGGAAATGTCTTGATGGCTCATGGGCTGCAAGTTAGGGCATCATACATTGTTTATGAGCTCACTATTGAATACTGGCATTATTTACATCTTTTCATTTGGAATGCTTGATGACCCACGAGGTTTGAGAGCTAGGGCATCATTGCTATTACCTTCAAGGCATTGTGTGAAGTGTTTGATCTCTCTTTATTTGTTTTTTTGTCGATATTCACGATGTGGTACTCCCCGTTTATGATTATTTCATGAGGAAATGTCTTGATGGCTCACAGGCTGCAAGCTAGGGCATCATACATTGTTCAAGAGCTCACTGTTTAATACTAGCATTGTTTACATCTTTTCATTTGGAATTCTTGATGACCTATGAGCTTTGAGAGCGAGGGCATCATTTCTATTACCTTCAAGGCATTGTGTGAAGTGTTTGATCTCTCTTTATTTGTTTTGTTGTTGATATTCACTATGTGGTACTCCTCGTTTATGATCATTTCATGAGGAAATGTCTTGATGGCTCACCGGCTACAAGCTAGGGCATCATACATTGTTTATGAGCTCACTGTTTAATACTGGCATTGTTTACATCTTTTCATTTCGAATGCTTGATGACCCGCGAGCTTTGAGAGCTAGTGCATCATTTCTATTACCTTCAAGGTATTGTGTGAAGTGTTTGATCTCTCTTTATTTGTTTTTTTGTTGGTATTCACTATGTGGTACTCCCCGTTTATGATCATTTCATGAGGAAATGTCTTGATGGCTCATAGGCTGCAAGCTAGGGCATCATGAATTGTTTATGAGCTCACTGTTTGAGCACCTCGTGTCCCTATTTGATTGGATGGTGATATATTTGTTATATTGATGCTATTATATCAAATAGGGACATCAGTAATAAAATAGGGACATCAATAATAAAATAATACACTTGCTATTTTGAATTTGAGCTTAGGCATCATGCAATATTATTGTTGTCAAAATAGTAAGTGTATTAATGTATGATCTAATAGAAGCAACCTCATTGATCATTACCTTTGACTCCTCCATCATTATAGAAAAGATAACTACCTACAACTATATTTCATAATTCCTCCTTTGAAGTCATAGGTTATTTGAAAATGGAGAAACTATACAGACTCACCAATTTAATCCCAAAATATCATATAACTGGAATTAATCACATCTTACAAATGTATAGATTATACTACATGCCATTGTATTATATATATCAAGTATAATTATGATTTTTTTATTTTTATTTTTGATCGGTAAAAGGTCGAAGCCAAAAAATTTATTATTCTTCGAACAGAATTACATAAAGATACCTTGCTCTGTGCAGGCGCTAGTAGGAAAGAGCAGGGTTGAGAAAACCTCCATCCTTGCCTAGGACCGTAGTCGGGAGTCTGATACAGATAAATTTTGGTGGGCATACCCATCAATATCTAATACCTAAGAAAAACATCATGCTTAGTATAGGGACTAGAAGCATATTATTTGAAGAATCCTTGACAATCATCCTTGGGTTATTATTACTCTCGATTATTACTTTAGCTTCTCTCTTGGTGGTACTTCTTAGGTGAGGACCAAAAGCTTTATAGGGATGTCTTCCTTATTATTACATCAGGGTGATGCCTCCACCAGGTGGTCCTTGAACCTGACAAAAATAGAAATTTACCTACTATCTTTGTAAGCTTGTCCACATAAAATTTGATAATTTGAGCTATGGGAAACTAATATTTTTTTAAAAAGGTAGAATAAATATGCTAGTAAATACATACCTCTACCTGCAATACCTATTTTAGTGTAGAGAATTGAGGTTGTAGCCTTATTCCCTGTAGAAGTTCTATAAAGTGCTATCTACATACATTACTTGGGATATCATCTATAGAAAAATATATTTAATAATCCAGTGAAACTAGGATATGCTAATTATTTGAGCTTTGGATGCTATATTCATACATTAGAAGTCAAAAAAGTGCATACTATATGGGAGGTTTGAATTCAAGATGTCATCCAAACTTTAGACCCTAGAGTGAGCATACACAAATAATAATCTATGCTTTATCGATCCAAATAGAACAATAGAAAAAAATGTAGAGTCCGTGGTATCAGAAGGTTTAGTAATGATATCCTAGGCCTCACTATTTTTCATATCAAAATTTCAAAGGATATTGCATACTTGAATAAGAATCTTATCCCGTGTATTAGTCATGATCATATCCAAACTTATATTACCAAATTATCATGATCTAAGATATAAACATTAGTATCACTGTTACATTTGTTAGAGAAAAAAAACAATCATTAGCTATTGTCAACTAAGAATTCATGATATCAAATAAGACGCACTGGTCAGATTTCTGAATCCATCTTACTATACTTATCAGAAATTTAGTATAAGATCAAGCATCCAAATATGGCAAGTAGAAAATCTATTAATAATAAATCTATAGCTAGAAATGTCAAGAAACTATGAGATGGGGTATCATCAATTTTAAGAAATCTATTCTTAAAGTATGGTTCCTATATTCTATCATACCCTTCATATACTCAAATCTTGAACTATGTAAAAGATGTACCTGTTGGAAATATAGATGGAGTAACTGAGAGGGGGGTGAATCAGTTAACCACAAAAATATTACCACAGATCCCTTAGATGTTTTATTAAATCATTTACTGCTATTATACTAAAAACTCAGTTATTGCAGTGAGTATTAATTATAACTGTTCTTAAGCATTCATCAGTGATTAACATACATGAATAAAGAAAGTGTCATGAACACAAGAGACACCAGATTTAACGTGGAAACCCAATATGGGAAAAACCACCAATGTAACTAGTTATTATTTTTCACTCTTCTGAAGTGAGCCCTATTAGGAGCCAACCCGGTTAAAGGTTACAAAACACACTGTTAGGTGTGACCTTGTTAGAGGATTTAATCACCCTATTAGGAGTGGCCTTGTAAGAGGTTTTGAAAAAATTCAATAGAACTATCACCTTGTTAGAGGATTTACAAAATGGCTATTAAACCAACTCGATTAGGAGATTTTGAAATCATTGCTACAATGGTAAGAAAGTAACAATGAAGTGACCTGAATAATGATGCAACTGAATTGCTGATTATAGATCTCTGTTCTACTTCACTAGATCCTTCCTGATCAAATATATCTTTGCTGCTCTTCAAGGATATCTAATCATCCTTCAAAATTCACTCACACTTTTCTTCTTTTCACTTGCACACACTTTTTAATTCACAACTTGACCTTCTATATATGTCATTCAGATTGTCCATTCAGATTGTCAAGTTGGCACTAATAACATTACTAATCATTACAACAGTCGGTTGGAATAAACAAACTTTATTTCTCAAAATAACAAATTCCTTCACTGGGCCGACCTTGCTTGGTAAACACTAATCTGAAGAGATTTCCTTTGGTGACCGAGAGAACTTGGTAAGCACTGTGAATTCTGTAACATCCTTTGGAGACTGAGTGAACTCTGTAAACACTAACTTTCCTTTGATAACCATGGAAGCTTGGTTAACATTATTTTCTGCCATATTTTTCTTTGACGCCCGAAATATCTCGGTAGATACTAAAAACCACCTGCAGACTGATTGAGCTCGATAAATATTGGGAATTGCTTTGCTGACCGATTGAGCTCGATAAATGATATGACATTTTTGTGACATCAAAGACAACACACAATTAGTCCAACAATCTCCTTCAGACAATTGTATCCAACAGTACCAAACATATTGCTGATATTTTTGAAAGATAGATATTTCTAATTCCAAATAAACTCTACATTGTACTGGCTATTAGAATCAAAAGATGATTTATACTTGAAACTTTGAAATAGACTAAGTCAAATATACTATTGATATACTTATACTATCATACTCTGATACTTTGATGCCTTTAAGAACATGCTATCTCTATTTACTACATAGCCTTTAGGGTCTGTAGGTCAAAATAATCAGTGAACTTAAGTGAAAATTGGTAAAGGACTAGATTACTCCATATGTATCCTAATGGAATAGTATCTTAAGAGTTCTGTTTAGTATACATAGGGGGGGAACTTCTAAAAAGAAAAAATTGAAATTGTAAAGGACTGGTTTACCTGGGCTCAGGAGAAGAACTATTTTCAATAATCTAAGATTAATAACTAAATTAAAATCCATGCTTTGAGAAAAACCAATATATCCATAGGCCTCACTGAATACCAATTAAAACACTTGCATAGCCAGTTCCAACATTTTTGAGAAAATTCACAATTTTTAAATAAGTGATTAGTCTCTTCTTCTTGGCATTCACATAATTGTGAAGATTAAAGATACTAAGGGGGGAACTCGACACTCTATGTTAGTCTAAGGCATTATTATGAAAGGGGAGACTAATAGTACTATAAGAGATTTGCATAATATCCTATGCGGGGTTATTATATACTCAGTTTATTATATACTAATAATAACAAGCATATTAAATAATATCTCTTGTTCATACATATTATGTCAATGGTAAGTATAATGGTAAGATCTATTCCACTCTAGTTTATATCATTAGGAGATGGCATGCCTATAGAGGGCTTGATTTCTAAAAGAAGACTACACAAAACCTAATGCTAAAAAGTATATGCTAAAAGGCATTCACCCTGTGGCTATTTCAGTGTATATCTCAATACCAGGATATCAGATTATGTATTTATATATCCGATACCCCAATTGTTCTTTTTCAACTACAATACTTTAATGTAATGCTTATAAAATTAGTTATCTCAAACTCGTAAGATTTCTTATTGTGTTTTAGCTGTGCAGGACTTATAGATACTCTACTAGAATTACCAAGTTTACACAATATCCCCATCAACACCTTGATTAGCCAGCTTGTCCGCCTCTGCATTTCCTTCCCTATAAATATGTTTGATTTCAACTTGGGAAAAGGAGTCTATGATTTCAATGATACCTTCTAGCTTCAAATTGAGTTTCTAATTTGGAGTCTTTCTAGTCCTAATAGCATTGATTATGATTTGAGAATCACCCTCAATTTCAACCTTGGTGAGGCCTAGTCATTTGCATAATTTAAGTCCTATTACAGCCTTGCATTCCGCCATGTTATTAGTTTTAGGTTTGATAGGCCTAGCATATTTAGATATCATTTCTCCATTCCAATTATGAATTATTCCTCCTATACCTGCTATGCCCAGATTGCCTCGAGAGGCCCTAGCAAAATTAAGTTTATACCATCCCACTTTGGAGGGGGACCATTTGCACATGCTTCTATCTGATTTAGCTTTGTTACCCCCTCTTCCATATAATGGTGGGATTGCTAAACGGGGCCAGATGTTTCTAATCTTATTGTCCCAGAGTTTAAATGAATCTTCCATACTCATCTTTTCTCTAAGTTTATTATTTATGACTTCAATGATTGAGGTTTCTATTTTATTGGTAATCATTGTCCATTCAGACTTTTGATCAGAGAAAATTCTTCTATTCTGTTCTTTCCATATTTCCCATACTAAAATAGAAGGGGAAATGACCCATATATCCTTGTAAAGGCTATCCTTATTCAGAGAGGGCCATGCCTTAAGACAGTCCACAAGATCGAAAGGCATAGCAGCATGCCAATCCAGACATTTACACAACAATTTCCAGCACTTTTGGGTGAATGTGAAGTTTAAGAGCAGGTGATTGACATCTTCTTCTTGAGATTTGCATAAGGGACATCTAGAAGGTCCCTCATAGCCCAACCTCCTAAATCTATTTGCAGTAAGGATTTTCTTTTTTAGTTTTGTCCACAGGAACATCCCCGCTTTAGGGAGGCACATTTTATTCCAACATAAGTTCAGCGGAATATCTAGGGAATCCAGATTATGATCCTGCACAATTGTTTTATACCCATCCTTCACATTGTATAGCCCATTGTTTGAGCCAACCCAAATAAGGTTATCTTCCCTATTTTTTATCGTAACTCCTCTATTTTTTAGAATGTCAGTGAGTTTTAGTTTTTCCTCATTTTCTATTGGTAAATCATTTACTGTTTTTAAATTTGATCCTCTACTGGGGAAATATAATCCTTTAGGAGAGTGCCTCTACTATTTTTATAGAAGTCAATGAAATCTTGAGAGAAACCTAACTTAGTGAGGGAGGAATACCCACCCCAGGAATCTTCCCAAAAAAGGGCCTTGTCTCCTTTTCCAATATCCCATGTGAGTAGATTATTACTAATTCCTCTAGATTCTTTCATAAAATTCCAAATGTGAGATCCTTTTACATGGGTCTGGGATCTGAAGATATTAATAGGGTCCGCATTTGGGATATCTTTGTGCAAAAGGATTGAGGCCCATTTGCTACCAGAATCCTTGTAAAGCCTCCAAATGAGTTTGGCACCTAAAGCTTTGTTTTGCCATTGAAGATTTTTAATACCTAATCCACCTAGGGAGATTGGTTTACATAAATTTTCCCACTTTATAAGGGCTAATTTTTTGTCCTCTGATGGGCCTTGCCAGTAGAAATCTCTAAAAATCTTATCTAAGCTAGCTTTGATATTGACAGGAAGAGGTAGTATCGACATCTGATACGTGGGTATGGCAGTCAGTACAGATTTAATCATTGTAGCCCTTCCGGCTTTAGTTAGCCATTTAGCCTTCCAACTTCCTTTTTTGGTTTGAATATTGGATAAAACTTGTTCCCATAACTTAGTGTTATGAATTCCCTTATCTAGGGGAATCCCTAAATATTTGCAAGGAAATTTGCCAATTTTGTAGCCCAGGATGTTGCCTATCTGTTGGGCTCTAATAGAGGATGTATTAATCAAAAAAAATTTAGATTTATTTGGGTTGACTATCTATCCTGATGCCTTCATATATAAATCCAAAATATCTTTGAAAGCTTGAGCTTCCCTACAAGTGGAAGCTCCTAGGAGTATGGTATCATCAACAAACTATTGGTGGGTTATATTGGGGACTTGTTCTGTAACCTTGATTCCTGTAATTTTTCCTTCTGAGTGACTCTTGGTTATATATCTACCTAGAGCTTCAACCATAATTACATAGAGGAAGGGAGAGAGGGGGTCACCTTATCTAATACCTTGAGAGATTTCAAAGAAACCTTCGGGGGTACCATTAATAAGGAGTGATATTTTTGGAGTGGATATACAACTAAAAATTAAGTTAATCCAATGTTTAGAGAAACCAAAAGCTTCTAGGCATTTGCATAGAAATCTCCAATCGACTTTATCATATGCTTTTTGGATATCAATTTTAATTAGCATACATGCTTCTTTATTGTATTGTGATGAATGGACTAACTCTTGTGCTATTATTATTCCATCTAAGATACAGTGGTTAGGGATGAAGCCAGTTTTTTCTTTTGAGATGATCGCAGGCAAGAAGGTTTTAAGTCTATTTGCTAAACACTTGGATAGGATTTTATAAATGGTGTTGCAGAGGGATATAGGATGGAAATCCCCTGGTTCAGTACAGTCGTTCTTCTTAGGTATAAGAGTTAAGAAAGTATTATTAATTTCAGAGTATTATTAATTTCAGATAAGAGTGTTCCAAAATTTCTAGTTGCTTCTACTGCTTGCCATAAATCTTCTCCTAAGAAGTGCCAGCATTTTTGGAAGAAAGTTGCCTGAAAGCCATCTGGTCCTGGGGCTTTTTTTGGGTGTAACTGGAATAAAGCCTTTCTTACTTCTGCAGCAATAAATTTTCTATTCATCCATTTATTATCCGCAACGGAAATTAATTTGGGAATAGATGAGAGCATCTCATTTTGTGCGCTAAGGTTCACAAATTCATTATTGTTAAGAAGATTGTTATAGAAATTTATTATTGTTCAGATATAAGTTTGGGGTCATCTGTAAGAGCACCATTATTGTCACGAATTTTTGTTATTCTATTAATAATTCATTTGTTATTAGTGCTATTATGAAATTTTTTTGTATTGCAATCTCCTTCTTTCAACCAGTTTTCTCTAGATTTCTATTTCCAATATATTTCTTCTTTTAATAGGATCTCCACATGTTTTGCCATAAACTCTTTTTCTCTTAAATAACTTGTTTCATTCATCCCATTATCTAAAACTAACTTATTAAGACAATCTATTTCATATTCAATTTTGTTTTTTTGTTCAAAAATATTATTAAATTTATCCTTGTTCCACTCTAATATCTTGTGCTTAATGATTTTTAATTTTGCCACTAGACAGTACATTTTTGATCCAGTGGTTTTGATCTGATTCCACCATTGTTCTAAAAGTGTCATGAAATCCTTATCTTGAAACCACATGAATTCAAATTTGAAGGGGTTTCTGGGGGGTTTAAAGTTTTTTGATATGGATAGTCTTACTGGAAAGTGGTCAGACCCTGTGTGTGTGAGGATTTCTGCACTAATGCTATGATTTAGATTCCCCAAATTTCCATTAATCAAGAATCTATCAAGTTTTTCAGCTATATGACTAAAACCTAGTCTTATGTTATTCCAAGTGAAAATGCTATTATTAGTACTAATATCTATTAAATTAAAGTCTAAGACCCACTGATGAAAATCAATCTGTGATTGGGAAATATACTGTGAGCCCTCGTATTTTTCGTTACAATCTAGAATAGCATTAAAGTCTCCTCCTAAGATGTGTATGTCATTGGGGGAGGAAGATAGTTGATTCTGAATTTCCTGCCATACTTTTCTCTTATCTGCATTATGGGTGGAGCCATATGTGTTGATGAGTTTAAATTTTAAATTTGTCTTTAAACTTTGCACTATGATTAATAACCAATTATTATTTTTTGAGATTACCTCAATCGCTACTTTCCTGGGATCCCATAAGGCTGCTAAACCCCCAGATGCACCTGCTGAGTGGATTATTTCAGATTTCCATATACCCAATTTGAGACTAAACTTCATGCTTTCCTCTTTATTTAGCTTAGTTTCCTGTAATATTATTATTTCAGATTCAAAAGAGTTTAAATATCTTTTAATTAGTCTTTGTTTGTTAGGGGCATTAAGGCCCCTAACATTCCACGTGGTTATTTTCATTGTCCTTTGGGAAGGCTCTTCCCCTTCCCAGCATACAAGATGTCAGATAGTTTCTGCTGATTATCAGCATTGCCTGCTAAAGTTCTTAACTCGTTAGTCAATTTCTGGCCTCTTTTTTTCTTATTTTTGAGGATTATTGGAGAGGTAAGGCCTTCCCTATTCATAGCAATACCTAGCTATCTATCCTTGTTAGTTATTCCAAACATACAGCTGAGTGTAAGGAAACTCAGGTGTGGAAACAACTTCCTACGCTAATCTCTATAGGAGAGTATTGTGCAAATTCTTATAAATCTTACAATTTCAAATTCGTTAACTACTTTAACAAAGATATTGCAACCACATACCATACATATAGAAAAATAGAGAATGACACAATCATATACCCAGGGGAAAACCTTTCGGTAAAAAACCCCAGCACTCCAAAACCTGCACAATGTATTATCTTCAACACAAAGATTACAATACACTTGCAATGCAAGTTCTTTTAGGAAATGAGGGACAAAGCCAACAAGACTTAAATTTCTGTTATATCTCTCCCATAGGAGTAGCATCATATATATAGACTCCTCTAGACCCAAAAATAGGCACAACCACCAAGACCCATGCACAAAGCCACATGTACACATTTGTTGCATGCAATCCCAAGAATAGGCATCCATCCCTAGAATAGACTATGACAGCTTGTCATAGAATCCACCAAAAATAATGGTCACAAGAGAAGTGTAAGAGAATCTATCATACCAACCTATTTTTGGCATATTCTCTTACACACACCAACCACTTCTTCTTGGGTGCCCAAATAGGCCCAAGTCATAAGATGCTCTTACACCTGTCATAGCACATTCCTTAAATAGTTCTTACGCATCATAGGAATCCGTCATGACCGTTTCAGTCATGATCTCCTTACGCACAAGATGCCGACACATCAAGTGGAGTGACACATCAACATGCCAACTAGACATGTACACTCACACTTAATTACATTATTTGCAAAAAATACATTTACAAAACAAATAATAAGAATAGGAATTATCCAAGTTTGAGACACCTTATTCCTAACATTCTCCCACTTGTTGAACACCTTGTAAGAGCAACAGGAACTTTAACCGCTATAGGACAAAAGGCCCATAGACTCCGAACACCATCTAAACTTCTCAGTGCCCACTGGTTTTGTTAATGCATCTGCAACATTCTTTACAATATCTACCTTCTCCAAATTTACCTTTCCATCTTCCACCATATCTCTCACAAAGTGAAACTGCACATCAATGTGCTTTGTTCTGGCATGGAAAGTTGGATTCTTTGCAAGGCAAATAGCGCTCTAACTGTCACACCAAATAGTAATCTGTTCTGCATCAACACCAACATCAAAACACAATCTTCTAAGCCAAATGGCTTCTTTACAAGCATGAGTAGTAGTCATGTACTCAGCTTCTATAGTGGACAAAGCAACCATAGGTTGTTGCTTACTCATCCAACTAATGGCACCACCAAACATAGTGAACACATAAGCACTGGTGGATCTCCTACTGTCAATATCACCTACCCAATCTGAATCCACAAACCCACGAATACAAACTGAATGCGGAGATCTAGAAGAGTTACCATGATAACATATGGAGTAATCTGATGTACCCTTCAAATATCTGAATACTCGCTTAACTACATCCCAATGTACCCATCCAGGATTAGCCATAAACTGACTCAGGACTCCCACTACTTGGGCAATGTCTGGTCTAGTACAGACCATAGCATACATAAGACTGCCAACTGCACTAGCATAAGGTACTCTATTCATGTCCTCCACCTCACTAGGAGATTTTGGACAATCATCTACAGATAACTTTGTTCCTACAGAAATAGGAACACATAGTGGTCTACAATCTGCCATGTTGAACCTGTCCAACACAGACTTCACATACTTACTCTGACTCAACCAAAGTTTTCTGTTAGACCTGTCTCTACTGATTTCCATACCCAAGATGTACCTAGCTGCCCCAAGATCTTTCATCTCAAACTGTGCTGACAACTAAGATTTAAAATCAGAAATCATACCCTTACCCTTCCCAAATAGCAACATATCATCAACATATAATGCAACAATAAGAAGGCGATCATTTTCAACTCTGATATAAACACAATGATCTGATTTTGATCTTACAAATCTAATTGACAACACAAAGGCATCAAACTTAAGGTACCAAATCCTAGGAGATTGCTTCAAACCATATAAAGATTTCTTTAATCTGCAAACTAAGGATTCTTTACCTTTAACAATGTAGTGCTCAGGCTGTGACATATAAATCTCTTCCTCCAAGTCACCATGAAGGAAAGCTATCTTCACATCCATCTATTCTATCTCTAAATCATATGATGCAGCAAGAGATAATAGAAATCTAATGGATGTCAACTTTGCAACAGGAGAGAATATTTCACCATAATCTATTCCCTCTACCTGTGAATACCCCTTTGCAACCAATCTAGCTTTATACCTTTCAACACTGCCATCTACACAAAATTTCTTCTTGAACACCCATTTACAGCCAACAGATTTTCTCCCTTTAGGCAAAGGTACAAGGTCCCAAGTTTTGTTTTTCTCCAATGAAGCCATCTCATCATCCATAGCCTCAATCCAGGAACCCGCATCTTCCATGCCCAAAGCCTCTTTGACAGATCTAGGCTCATCAGTGTTAGTAATCAAAGCAAAGGCACAACTGGAATCTAACATAGAATAACCAAACCTTTCTAGTTGTTTTCTTTCTCTCGTGGATCTCCTCAAGGGCTAAGGTTGAGGTTGTTCTTCCTCTTCTTCTGAACTATCAGAGCTACTAGAGCTCTCCTCATCATTAGACCCAACATGGTCTCTCTGTTCAGTCTTCTCAGGGGTAGGAGGCAACTGAACAACATCTTTTTCCTTTTCTTTTTCATCTGGTTGTAGCACAATAGGAGAAGATGTTAGCTCTCTAAAAATAACATTTCTACTATACAACACCTTACTTGTCACAGGATCCCAAAGCTTGTATCCTTTCACACCAGCACTATATCCGATGAAAATACATTTAACGGCTTTGTTTTCCAACTTAGATCTTTTCTCCTTTGGAACATGTGCATAAGCTTCACAACCAAAAACATGAAGATTTCTAATTGAAGGCTTCTTACCAGACCACACCTCCATGGGTGTCTCACCAACAAGGGCTAATGTAGGAGATCTGTTAACCAGATAGCAAGCAGTGGCCACAGCTTCGGCCCAAAACCTTTGTTCTAAACTAGCTCCACTAAGCATACTCCTAGCCTTCTCCATTAGTGTCCTGTTCATTCTCTCTGCAACTCCATTTTTCTATGGGGTATAAGGAGTTGTCTTATGCCTCTCGATACCTTGTTCTTTATAGAACTGTTCAAACTCTACTGAGCAAAGCTCACCACCATTGTCAGATCTCACACACTTAATCTTCTTACTAGTCTGATTCTCTACAAGAGCTTTAAATTCCTTGAACCGACTAAAGACTTGTGTCTTACTTTTAAGGAAATAAATCCACATCCTTCTACTGTAATCATCTATGAAAGATACAAAAAATACAGACTTGGAGATAGAAGAAACTTTTACAGGACCAAATACATCAGAATGAATAAGATCCAAAACATCAGAAGATTTGTGAGAACTAGAGTAAAACTGAACACGATTTTGTTTACCATAGACATAGTGTTCGTAGAAGTCAAACTCGAGATTACAATCATTTAACCCCTCAATGAGATTTTTATTTTTTAGGGTTCTGAGACCCTTTTCACCAATGTGGCCAAATCTCATATGCCACGACATTGTCTTTTCTGAAGGAAGCTTACCTTCCAAAGTGTTTGCACTACCATCGGAACCAATAGCCATAGACTTCTTCACTGCTTGTTCAGATGGTCAGGATGAAGAACTATTACATAGAGGAATACATGCATCTAGCTAAAATAAGGTACCTCTCCTAGTACCCCTTGTAAGCACTATTGATCCTCTCATCATCTTGCATCCTTCTTTCGAAAAAACAACTTGCACACCTACATCATTCAGCATACTTATAGATAATAGGTTTCATGCAAAACCTAGAATGTGCATAACTCCGTTGATTTCCTTTACTCATCCATCAAAAAATTTGATAGTGACCCTTCCGCGTCCAACTATCTTTAGGTGAGAATCATCACCCAAGTACACCTTTCCACCATCGAACTCTTCATATTTTGAGAACTAGTTTCGATGAGAGGTCATGTGAAAAGATGCACCCAAGTCAACCAACCACACATCATCAGATGCATGGGCTGCCAAAGCTACAATGAATGCATCGCCATCTTCTTAAGATCTTTCTAAAGCTAAATCTGAACCTTTCTTCTTCTTCTTCGGCTCTTTGCAGTCTTTACGGAAGTGCCCAGATTTATCACAGTTCCAACATTTTGCCTTGGACTTATTGGAAGTCTTTGACTTCCCACAGGATTTGGATCTACCCTTATTGTTAGACTTATTGTCATTTTTCTTCCCCCTTTCAGTGGATCTCCCATGAACAGCAAGGGCTTCTTTTTCTGAAATGGAAGCCTTTCTCCGCATCTCCTCTGATAGCAGTGAAGACACCACATCATCCATTTTGAAGGTGACTAAAGTGCTTCCGAGAGCCATCACAAGATGGTCCCATGAATCCGGTAAAGAACACAAAAGTGTGTAGCAACGATCCTCCTCCTCTAACTTGACACCAGCTAATGTCAATTGTGCAGCCAGCAGATTAAATGCATTTAAATGATCCGTTAAGGATCCGCCTTCCTCCATTCATAGAGAGTACAACTTCTTCCTTAGGAACAACTTGTTCACCAGAGATTTGGCCTGATACACAGCCGCAAGTCTTTCCCACAAACTATTTGTGGTTTCCTCATCTAGAACATTCAGAAGAACTGCATCGGTTAAACAGAGTCTTATGAGACCCTTAGCTTTACGGTCTTTGATATCCCAATTTGCTTGAGCTATAGTTGCTGGTCTTGTAGCACTTGAAGTCACTTCCCATAGGTCACGATCTTCCAACATGTCTTCCATCTTGAGTTTCCACAACTTGAAATTAGTGCCATTAAATTTCTCCACCTCCATTCTTCCATATGATGAACTTTCCATCTCAATCTGCAAATAAGATTCAGAATGCTCTGCTAAAAACTCCCACTCAAACTTGAGATTAGCTCAAAAAACCCTACCCAACAACTAGGATCAAAAGTTGATCAAGCTCTGATACCACTTGTAAGGAAACTCAGGTGCGAAAATAGCTTCCTACGCTAATCTCTATAGGAGAGTATTGTGCAAATTCTTATAAATCCTTACAATTTTAGATTCGTTAACTACTTTAACAAAGATATTGCAACCACATACCATACATACAAAAAAATAGAGAATGACACAATGATATACCTAGGGGAAAACCTTTCGGTAAAAAACCCCAGCACTCCAAAACCTGCACAATGTATTATCTTCAACACAAAGATTACAATACACTTCCAATGCAAGTTCTTTCAGGAAATGAGAGACAAAGCCAACAAGACTTAAATTTCTATTATATCTCTCCCATAGGAGCAGCATCATATATATAGACTCCTCTGGACCCAAAAATAGGCACAACCACCAAGACCCATGCACAAAGCCACATGTACACAGTTGTTGCATGCAATCCCAAGAATAGGCATCCATCCCTAGAATAGACTATGACAGCTTGTCATAGAATCCACCAAAAATAATGGTCACAAGAGAAGTGTAAGAGAATCTATCATACCAATCTATTTTTGGCATATTCTCTTACACACACCAACCACTTCTTCTTGGGTGCCCAAATAGGCCCAAGTCATAAGATGCTCTTACACCTGTCATAGCACATTCCTTAAATAGTTGTTACGCATCATAGGAATCTATCATGACCATTTTAGTCATGATCTCCTTACGCACAAGATGCCAACACATCAAGTGGAGTGACACATCAACATGCCAACTAGACATGTACACTCACACTTAATTACATTATTTGCAAAAAATACATTTACAAAACAAATAATAAGAATAGGAATTATCCAAGGTTGAGACAACTTATTCCTAACACTGAGAATATCTTTTCCATCATCTATTTGTTTATTGATCTCCATACTCAGTTCTGGTAGGCCACTCTGTCCATCCTCTCCCTAACCTAGAGTTGCATTAAAGAATGAGTCTTCATGGTCTATCAATTCTTTTCCATAATCCTCCAAGATGTCTTCGGGGTTGCAACCAAATTCCTTGTTGAGGGATTCTAATTCTATAGGCATAGATATGGGAGGAGCTTTGGCTTGAGAATCAGTTTCCTGTAAATGTTCAAGTACTTCTTCTATATTTTCTTTCCTCATTTCCTTAAATGCCTTAATATTTTTAATTAAAAGATTCCTTTGAAGGACTAGTTCATCCCTATCACAGATGTCATTCAAGAGTAAATCCATTAGGTCACTTGTAACATCTTCGCCTAAAATGTTCTACAATTTCATTAACCTCTTTCTCAAATTTCTTTTCTTCATCTTCTGCTTTAGTCCAAGTATCTTCCTTAGAATTTCTTGTGATTATTTAATTTTCTATACCTTTATTTGCCATTGTTGTACTCAGAATGAGAGTTTGGTCCTTGTTGGTCTTGGGCATTTTATCTAGCACATTCGTTGGATCTTGATTTTGCTCACAAATGCATTGATTAGATGTTGAATCTTGCTTCTCATCGATATTAGAGTCAGCAATGGTCGATTTACATTTTTGAGGAGTTTCTGGTACCACATCTGTGTCTATAAGTTTTTTATTAGATTTTATATTACATTGTGCACCTTCTTCGCTGGCATCTATTGGAGCAACTTTGGGCTCTTCCACAATATTATCCTTTCTATTTTCTACAGGTGGAGATAAACACTCAGGAGTTTTGCTAGGATTATGATCTACATTCTTAATCTTACTCTGGTCCTTCACATATCCTGCAGCCAAGGGTGCAGTCTGAAGATTACATTATGAGTTACTGATAGCAAACCCTCCCTTATTCTCAAAGAAATCTATCTTAAAATCCATGTTCTTCATTAGGAGATTAGGGGTAGATGTTAATCCGATAGGGCATTTAGGGAAATCTTCCATCTCCTCTATGTAGTCATCGACAATAGTGGGATTGATTACCACCGTGCTTGACTTAAAACATAATCTGATGGGGGGAATAGTCTTTTGGTGAAGGTTCATTTTTACTATGATTATTTTTTTCGCTTGATTATGTTCATTTTGAACTTTCCGTATAAATTTGCCAATACAATTACCTATTTTCCTAAGATTTTCCTGCCAAGCGCATTCCAAGGGAAGGTTTTTAAGGAGAACTACTTTGTCCACCAAAATCCAGTAAGTTTTTTTGGGTTGAAAAGGGGAATCCAATCAAAGATAGTGATTGATATTAATATATATTTAGGGCATCCTTCTGTTAGAATCTTCTTCTTAAGCTCTTTATTACTAAAATCAAGATAAATGAAAGAATCTATAAGAATAATTACCGCTACCTTTTTTTGCCATTGTGATTTCAACCATGTGGCTATGTCGTAGATTGATGCTTTGACTCTGTTCCATCTGCAAATAATTTTGAAATCTACATAGGCACTTTGAACTCTTTCTATACAGCTATCTTTAAGATTAAGATTAGTAATCTCTCCTTCAGAAAATATATGATTTTGATTTGAGGGTATAATGCTAAGATTCTTAGGTTCAACAACTATAGAAGGGTTAATCCTAATATTATCAGCTCTCCTATGAGGGGGAGAGTAAAAAAAGTTTTTCTTGAGTGTATGATGAGAAAAATTAACTTTTCCATTGTTATTTGCAACCATAGATTTATCATGAAGATCTACTCTAAAATCAGAATCAGAGTGACTCTGTATAAACATACCTTTATTGGCATGATGCAGAGGAGTGTAAGGCTTCACATCCTACTGGTGTTGCACAATATTGATGGAACTATGCAGATTTTGGGACAGATTTCATCGCATATCCTTAGGTTTAGGAGATTTACTATTTGGAGCAGGTCTCATAAGCCGATTATGAGGAGGAGAGTATAAGGCCATATTCTCCTCTCTGAGCTTATCAAAATTGTTGCTAAGGGGCAGACAAAAAGGCACTTGATGATGGGAGAAATTTTGCACTCTGTTCTTTTTTTGATACTGCTTTGCCCTCCTAATGTTCTGCTTGTGTGCTGGCAGCCATAAATTGTCCTACCCAGGGTTAAGCAATTCCCGTGATGGAGCCTTAGACATGATTCTAGGGGGAGATTGCTTGATTGCCCTGGCATTGTTATGTAGAGAGATTAATGGAGACTTGGAGCAGAGAGCATACTTGGCTTTACCATAGAAAATTAGTTGAGCATCTAGGAAGAATGTGGAGAAGATCTTTGAAAATGTACGCAGCGGCTTTGCCATATTTGCTAAAGCAGAGCAACAGATTATTCACTAAAGCTAAAAATTTTGGGTAATAGGCAGAAGCCAATAATGTTCTTTAACCCTTGGTTGTAAGCACTATAGGCAAGAAGCCCCACTATTTCAGCAAGGGTCAAAGTCAACAACTCTCAATTAAGAAACACAATAGAGAGTGACCCTGTGGAGACTTGAAACTTGGTTGTAGGCACTACAGGCAAGAAGCCCCACCATTTCACCAAAGGCACAAGCCAAAATTTTTGGGTAATAGGTAGAAGCCAATAATGTTCTTTAACCCTTGGTTGTAAGCACTACAGGCAAGAAGCCCCACTATTTCACCAAGGGTCAAATCAACAACTCTTAATTAAGAGCCATAGTAGAGAGTGACCCTGTGGAGACTTGAACCTTGGTTGTAGGCACTACAGGCAAGAAGCCCCACCATTTCACCAAAGGCACAAGCCTAAAATTTTGGGTAATAGGCAAAAGCCAATAATGTTCTTTAACCCTTGGTTGTAAGCACTATAGGCAAGAAGCCCCACTATTTCACCAAGGGTCAAAGTCAATAACTCTCAATTAAGAACCATAGTAGAGAGTGACCTTGTGGAGACTTGAAACTTGGTTGTAGGCACTACAGGCAAGAAGCCCCACCATTTCACCAAAGGCACAAGCCATAAATTTTGGGTAATAGGAAGAAGCCAATAATGTTCTTTAACCCTTGGTTGTAAGAACTACAGGCAAGAAGCCCCACTATTTCACCAAGGGTCAAAGTCAACAACTCTCAATTAAGAACCACAGTAGAGAGTGACCCTACGGAGACTTGAACCTTGGTTGTAGACACTACAGGCAAGAAGCCCCACCATTTCACCAAAGGCACAAGCCAAAAATTTTGGGTAATAGGCAGAAGCCAATAATGTTCTTTAACCCTTGGTTGTAAGCACTATAGGCAAGAAGCCCCACTATTTCACCAAGGGTCAAAGTCAACAACTCTCAATTAAGAGCCACAGTAGAGAGTGACCCTGTGGAGACTTGAACCTTGGTTGTAGGCACTACAGGCAAGAAGCCCCACCATTTCACCAAAGGCACAAGCCAAAAATTTTGGGTAATAGGCAGAAGCCAATAATGTTCTTTAACCCTTGGTTGTAAGCACTACAAGCAAGAAGCCCCACTATTTCACCAAGGGTCAAAGTCAACAACTCTCAATTAAGAACCATAGTAGAGACTGACCCTATGAAGACTTGAACCTTGGTTGTAGGAACTACAGCCAAGAAGCCCCACCATTTCACCAAAGGCACATGCCAAAAATTTTGGGTAATAGGTAGAAGCCAATAATGTTCTTTAATCCTTGGTTGTAAGCACTACAGGCAAGAAGCCCCACTATTTCACCAAGGGTCAAAGTCAACAACTCTCAATTAAGAACCATAGTAGAGAGTGACCTTGTGGAGACTTGAACCTTGGTTGTAGGCACTACAGGCAAGAAGCCCCACCATTTTACATCATATATTTAGGCTTAATAAAATCCTATACAACAACATAAGACTAACCCAAAATACTTTGTCTTAATAAAACAATATATTTAGTCAAGTCCCAGGCTATAAATCTATTTTTGGTAGTAGAGGGAAGAGTATGTAAGGCGAAGAGGGTGAGAGATAACCAGAGAGGGTTTGAGGCGAAAGGAATGGAGGGTGGTGTCAAGTATTTGGAGAAGCAAAGGACATTGTAGCCAGAGCTTGTAGAATGGTATGCCACCATGGCGGATCTCTACGAGCACAAGCTATGGCATCAACTCACCCTCAAAATGGATTAGTTCTTGCTCCTTGCAGTTTTACGGGGTGGTGATACACTTATCCAGCTATATCACAATTTTATTACAAAATTTGAAACAAAGATAAATCTTTTTAAACTTGCACACTTTGTTGTTATAGTTTCACGTCAGTACACATAAAAGGAGGCTAGTATTAAATTTTTGGAGGGATTAATTGAGAAGCTTCGTGCCACAAGGCAGATGAGGATTGATGAACCTATCATATATGTTAGAATGTAAATAGCTACATTCAAACTTGAGAAAAGTGAACAGAAAGAGTGCACAAGGTTGCTAGATGGAAAAAGCACTCTAGATAGTATGACACATATTGATCCTACTATTTATGCAAGCTACCATTGGGTCTCATCGCAATATCATAAATCAAGACAAGAGTTTGCTGAGTTTTACAAAAGTGCCCTTCTCTATTTGGCTTATACGACTATAGAATCTCTTTCAAAACCATTTAAACTGGATCTGGCATTTGACTTATCTCTTGTTGCTCTGCTCGGAGATAATATATACAATTTTGGAGAATTATTAGCCCATCCAATAGAGAAAAGTCTTCTGGGAACAAGTGTAGAATGTCTTTACTACATTTTGCAAGCTTTCAATTATGGTGATCTTGTCCGATATCAAGAACTTTTCCATACTCATATGGAAACCCTTAATGCACAACCAGGTCTTGTTGAGAATGAGAAAAAAATGCTTGAAAACATTAATATCTTGTGTTTGATGGAGATCATTTTCAACTGACCTTCAGAAGATCGAACAATCCCATTGAGGGTCATTGTTGAACGTACCAAATTATCAGTAGAATATGTTGAATTATTTATTATGAAAAATCTTTCTGCGCATTTGATTAAAGGGGTAATTGATCAAGTTGAAGGGACTGTGCATGTATCTTGGGTGCAGCCCAGAGTGTTGGCAATCCCACAAATCAAATCATTACGAGACAAGCTTGACAATTGGTTGGATAAAGTACATACAACTATTTTGGCTATTGAGGCTGAGATACCAGACTTAGTGGAATCATGAGTGAAGGGTAATAATCTCTTTGGATTACTTAGTTTATTCTCTATGTAAATCTAGTAACTTTATTATTACCTGTTGAGTACGTCTTCTGAACCTTATTTCATCCAAGTGATTGTTTTTAGTTTTCTTGGTTTTCAGGGGTAAGATTTTAGAGATATGTGAGTTCAAATTTGGAATTCACCTTCCCAAATTTGTAGACTCACTTGAGTATCCATAAAATATTTTAGGAGGAAGAATTCATATACTATATTATTGGTTTTGTAATTTCCCATAAGAGGGGTCTCAAAATATCGTAAGTAAAAACATTACATAGTGGCATTCAAATTAAGTACAATATGAATTCACATGCCTTTAATTATGACACACTTTTGAAAAGCTTGTCATAAATTCATATATATATATATATATATATATATATATATATATATATATATATATATATATATATATATATATATATATATATATATATATATATATATATATATATATATATATATATATATATATATATATATATATATATATATATATATATATATAGATATATATATATATATATATATATATATATATATATAGAGAGAGAGAGAGAGAGTCAAGTAATAAAATCTTATAAAACAACATACATTGTGTGAATTGTTTGATCTCTCTTTATTTGTTTTGTTGTTGATATTCATTATGTGGTACTCCCGTTTATGATCATTTCATGAGGAAATGTCTTGATGGATCGTGGGCTGCAAGCTAGGGCATGATGAATTGTTTATGAGCTCACTATTTGAGCACCTAATGTCCCTATTTGATTGGCCAGTGCTATGTTTGTTATATTGATACTATTAGCTCAAATAGGGACATCAGTAATAAAATAATACACTTACTATTTTGAATTTGAGCTCAGACATCATGCAATTTTATTGTTGTCATTGCATGCTTGCTACTGTTGTGCACCATAACAGCAACAAGAATGCAATGTTATGAAATTTTGGGATTAAATTGGTGAGTTTGTATACTTTCTCCATTTTAAACTAACCTATGACTTCAAAGGAGGAATTATGAAATATAGTTGTAGGTAGTTATCTCTTCTATAATGATGGAGAATTCAAAGGTAATGATCAATGAGGTTACTGCTATTAGATCATACATTAATACACTTGCTATTTTGAATTTGAGCTCAGACATCATATATTGTTTTATACACTATTTATTTCATTAAGACTGTGAGCTTGGCATTTGTAATGTATTTCCTGTTATTGGATTAATATTGCCATGTTGTTGAGGTTGTAGATGTCCTTTTATTGATCTTGTATAAACAACATATATACCATGTTGACTCACAACCCATGAGGTGTAACTTGATAACACATTTGACATCATAATTTTTGCTCCATTTTGGTCTTGATTTACTCACTGCATGCATGTGTTTCTTGAGTGCACATGTTCTGTAGTATAATTCATTTTAGAAGTGTATGGCTTGACTATGCACATGCATAATTGTAGATAAGGATCAGTAATAGGGTGCCAGGCATTGCCTAGATCCTTTGGATCTAACCCCATCTTTTCCTTCCTTACAGGTTTTGGATCATACAAGAGCATACTAGATTGAACCCTGGGTCAACACTTTATTACTTCAGGCAATGTTTGGTACCTTCATTATTTATGTTCGTCCACTTATGTATGTTTTCATTCATTCATATTCTTTTGAAATTTGGCTATTAGCGACCATAGAGGACCATTCCAGATGTTTTTGGGTCATTTGATGAAAATATGTAAATAGGGATTAAATAGGTAGTTATCTCTTCTATAATGATGGAGGAGTGAAAGATAATGATCAATGAGGTTTCTGCTATTAGATCATACATTAATACACTTATTGTTTTGAATTTGAGCTCGGGCATCATGCAATGTTATTGTTGTCATTGCATGCTTGCTACTGTTGTGCACCATATATTTTTTTATACACTGTTTATTGCATTGAGATCATGAGCTTGACATTTGTAATGTATTTTTTGTTATTGGATCGATGTCGCCATGTTGTTGAGGTTGTAGATGCATTGAATCACCACTGCCATTCTATTTTGATAGCAACAATATAAAAAATAGAGCACCATCTAGTCAAATAGGGACATCAATAATACATTTAATGCATTATTACTTCATCATGATGATAAAAATTTTATTGGCTCAAAGCACATAGAATGTGGGTAGCTTCATTACTTCATTAAATCTATATCTTTGTTAATTTCACTAGCATCATGCAACTTTCTTACTTATCCTTTAAAATGCAAATTCAAATATACTCCATGCCATAGCATTAATGTATAGATGATGCAAATTTGTGTACCTCTTTGTTTTGATGTAGCTTACTCGCTGCATGCAATGGGGCCTCCTTGGGGCTTCCAACCATGTTGTGATGTTATGACCTTTACTTGAAATCCATGATGTACTCCTCCCTTAATATGCAGATTTGATGATGATGTATGCCCCTTCCATTGCTTACTCATTCTTGCTCATGACTACCTTGTGCTGCTAGGCATGGTGTGTGACTATTGTGGGTGCATCATTTGGAAATGATGTCATATCAACACCAGATGAAACAACATCTGGTGTTGTTGTTGTGCTGTTTGAATCATGTAGTCACAATAGTGACTCATCAAGTGTTCATGTAGACATAAATAAAGCCATTTACTTTCTGCAACATTCTTCTAAGTGCACATTGTTGGCAATTTGGCTAATGTGGATGCATAGATGTTGTCATTATGGCAACATATGATCTTTATTGAGAGCACAGAATTTGCAATGCAAGTATGGCAAGTTGAAGGAAGAAATTGTCTAAGTATGGATACAGTGATCCTGACAGAGCACCCGATGAAGATTTAGTTGGCGACGTCCACTGGAGCAATATTTTTGTTTGTGTATTTAACTGAAGCTTCTACAAAGTATGAGGATATCCCATCTCAGTGCGCATAAAGTTTGGATCAGTACGGATGAAGTTATTCAAAGTTTACTGAAGACAGTTTTTGCAGACAGAATAGTTTTAGAGACAGTATTAGCGAAGGAGTTAAGGGATTATTTTTGCTTGTCAAAATAATGACTTAACATTATGAAGGGATGAAATCCTAGATGTTTACTCTTGGATAAAGATTTTGGAAGCCAACCATATAAATTTATTAGCTCGAATAACTCATATATTAGGCATACTTGAAATGTAATGAAAAAGTGTGTGTGATGTGTAAAAAGAAAGAAAAGGATAACTTGCGATAGTTGTATATTGTGATAGCAGCAAAGGCTATTGATGTGAAGTTGTAAGTAGTACCATACTATAGTCAGAAACATTTTTTATTACCTGTTTGGGCAGTGAGCTCAACTGTTGATCAGGTTTTGTAATCTAACTCCTAACAGGGTTAAGGCTTCTAACAAGGCCTAAAGTCCTTTAACCAGGATAGATCTACTATATATTGTAAATTAACTCTTAATAGGGTCCAATATCCCTAACAGTTTACTTTTGATTAGTGATCTTTGTGGGTACCATCCCCACCGGGGTTTTCCCTTGGCCAAGGTTTCCTCGAGAACATATCATGTGTTATGAGTTCTTTCTATTTACTGCTATGTTTGTTAATCAGCTTGATAATCTTTTTATGCACTAAAGTAATCTGTTATATCCATAAGTGGGCAAAAGAAAAAGTTTGTGAAATACTAATTCACACCCCCCCCCCCTCTCAGTATTTCCTATTTCTAACAATTGGTATCAGAGCACAG
Source organism: Chamaecyparis obtusa (assembly GCA_027943335.1). NCBI lineage: Eukaryota > Viridiplantae > Streptophyta > Pinopsida > Cupressales > Cupressaceae > Chamaecyparis > Chamaecyparis obtusa. The sequence goes on from BSBK01001910.1 coordinate 511,520, forward strand.
TTACACAAAGAAGGAACATTCAAGGAAAGCTTAGCAGCTTGAGTAAGATCTCTATGGATATGGATCAACTTCAGAAGAATCTTGAAGAAGCTCTTGAACAGATTGATATGCTTACTAATGAAAGAAACTCCTTAAGAAGAAAATATGAAGATGCAAAGAATGCTATTGAAAAATTAAAAGGTAAGATTGAAGATCTGAAATCTGATATGCTTGTTGAAGATTGTGATGAATTAGAAAAAGAAAATGAGATCCTTAAGCATGAGCTGAAGATAGTAAATCTGAAGCTTAGTATGAAAGATGGAAATTTGAGATCTGATAATAAAAAATTGAAAATTGAGAATGAAGATCTGAGATCAAGACTTGAAAAGGAAACATCTGAATCTGAAAAAGTAAAAGTGCAGTATGTGGAACTTGAGAAGTATAATAAAATTGTGAAAGGTGAATTAACTCAATCTAAACAACAACTTGAAAGGCTATATTCAAATAGTGATAAGACTAAAAAGCAAATTTCTTTTGAAGAACCATTCTTTGATAGGACTAGATTTGGATTTAGTATGTTTAGAAAAAACCATGAAAGTAAGAAGCTAGATCTAAAGACATCTGAAAGTGTGGAGGAAATGAAGCTAGATGAGAACACATTGGAAGATCCACCTAAAGAAGAACCACCTAGAGAGAAAGAAGAATCAAAGCAAGAAGAATTAAAACATGAAGAATCATCTAAAGGTATGCAAAGAGAATTCAAAGGTAGATGTTTTGTTGTAATACTATTGGTCACATGAAGAGAGATTGCACAGGTAAGCAATTTAAACCTCTTAATGGACATTGTTATAATTGTCATAGTTTTGGACACAGAGCTAACGAATGTAGAAGACATAAAGTAATTTTGAATAATTATGATAGAATGATTGGGAATACTAACAATGCAGATAAGAAATCTATTGAAGAAATGAATCAAAGAAAAGTGGTAGTATGTTTTAGATGCAACAAAGTAGGACATATTGCTAGAAATTGCAGGTCACAGATTAACCAGCAAGGACAGAGATTTGGAAACAATGGAATCATTTGTCAGATATGCAACAAGTTTGGACACTCAGCAAGAGTTTGCAAAATGAACACTGGAGGTTATCATCATAACCCTAACCCTAGGAACAATGCAAGAAGGAATGAAAATGTAGGAAACAAAGAGAAAGGTTGCTGTAGCAATAAAGATGAAGTAAAATTTGATAAAGGCACAGATCAAGGAGGTATATTCAGCACTGAAAGTAGTCAGGAAGGTAATGTAACTAATGGTAAGGATGAATCTTTACCTGACCCTTCTTTAAGTACTTAAATTATGTAAGTTTCTTTAGTTTAGGGCTTAGGATTAGTGTAGATTAGGAATTTGAATGAGTTATGTTTTGTGCAGTTAGATATAGGTTTTTTATGTTGTACTAATGCTATGGTTAAGTGCGCAAAAGAAAATATCATGCTTTGCGAGGTCACAAAAAGTTTTATGGTTGCAGGTTTGCAGAATTAGCCTTTTGAGGTTTTAGCGGCAAAATGAATGAATACGATGTCAGATTGAGTTAATGTGAAGTGTTATAAGGTCAAAATTGAAGTTATCACAATTACAAAGTGATTGAAAAGATATTTGAAAGAAGAAAAAGCGAGTTGAGGATGATTTGAAGAAGTTTGGAAGCAGTTTGCAGCGACGATCATACCGAAACCCTAGATTTGCAAAGTTGAGGTATTTTTTGATCTTTAATCAGTTGATAAGATGGATATTTCTATGGTTCATAATGTTAAGGATAAGAATAGACCTAAGATTAAGAAAGAACCAGTAGAACCAGCTACAATTGATGATAGACTAGCACTATCATCTGTACCAGACGGAGTATTACACATTGAGAATGTTAAAGGATATTTAGGTTGCAAGTTTGAAACTTTGGGAGATGCAGATTTTAGTGATGATTATAGGAAATTGTATAATCAAGACATGTCAGTTAAACCAGCTTATGGGCACCTAGAGAATTATGAAATTATCAATTATTCCATGAATTATGAATTTAATGATGAGGAATGTACCAAGATCATTTTAAGTAGAATCCACAATGGGAAATTCTGGATGGAGGATAGAATTATTAATATAACTACCAACCTAATTCATGATGTTATTGGATTATCAAAAGTTGGAGAGATTCCACTGAATGAAAATAACATGAGAAAGATTGTTTTAGACAACACTGGATCTAGTTATAATGGTAGAGGAATTGTGATAAGTAAGATTAAGCAAGATGATGTTAGGTACCTTTGCAAGATCCTAACAACTAAATTCTGTGGTAGTTCAAGGGAAGATGACATGGCTGCAGGAATGGTTCATGTAGCTTATCTTATGTGTATTGAGAAGAAACAAGTAGACCTATGTGAAATTTTGAAAATTCAGTTATTTGAGAACTTAGAAAAGATTAAGAAGGCTAAGTACACATAGTTTAGGTTTTCATCTTTGATAACCTATATGTTTTTCCATATTTTGAGAAGATTTCCTTACACAGTTGATTGGAGTGACAATGTGAACACAATGGAAAGAATAAACTCAGTCTACATGAAGCACCTAATTGATAAAGTCAATGACAGTGTGAAGCTTGTATTGAAGACTTTTCAGAATATTGTTAAGAACAAATCAAGGATTCCTCAATCCTTAGTTTAAAAGCATAAAGCTGACATTTGTTTTATGGTAGACACTGATTTCACCTACATTGAAGCAATTAATCCTAGAATGGAATTCATAGACCCTCTTGGCTATGAAGTATCTGAAGTAGAAACAGTAGGATATGTGAATAGACTGTTAAAGCGTGAGTTGGATGGTCATGCAAATAGGTTTGGAACCTATGAAGAGAATTTCAACTCTGCAATAAGTTTGAGAGAAAAGAAGCAATCTAGTAGGAGAGTTGAATCTACTATGAAGAAAATACTGAAAGAATCAAGTATGTCAAGTCATGAGTTTGACATAGCTAAGAAGATTGCAGAAGCCTTGAAGCAAAGTGAAAATCTTGTAAATCCACCTATGGCATCTAGTGCAGACCCTATTCATCCTATTGCAGTAAAGGTAAAAGTTGAAGTGCTTGAAAAAGATGAAGGAGATAAATCTTTTTCTCCTATTCCTAGAAAAAGAGTAAAAGTGAGTGCAACAAGACCCAGCAAGAGACAGAAAGTGATTGTACCACCTGTACCTAGAAAAGTAGCAGAAATTAAAGATGATGATGAAGTTTCAATCAAGAAGAAAACTTGGAAACCAAGAATTGAAAGAGTTAATGAAGATATATTGAAGCATGGAGACTTCACTAAGATAAATAAATTCTATGATCTATATGGATCATTTGACAGATTGAATTTTGAAAATGCAATGATTACACATATGATTTTGACAGATAAGAAACTTAGCACTATTCATGGTAAGATCCCAAAAGATTTGTATAACAAACTTGTGAATAGAAAATAGAGAGCACAAGAAGAGGACATAAAGATGAGAGAACATGTAATCAGACAGTTCTATAAAGTTGAGGATGAAGATCATTTGAAAAGATTCTTGAAGCCTCTTGGAACTTTATTGAGAACTAAGAGAAGAACAATCCTTATAATGAGAGGCAAAAAGGAGGAAGTACAAAAAGAAACTGAGCAAACAGCAATGTAAGTTCTTGCAGACATAGTTGCAGGAAAGCAATTTGAATTAGATCCTCAGCAGAAGCAATCAGAGGAACTGCATGCAGAGGAAGTTGGTATTGAAGAAGTCCCATCTTCTTCACATATCAATATTGGCAAAGAATCAATGGACATTGAAGGAACCAAAGTGACACTAGAGTCAGATGATGCAGTATTTCATGATCTAGGAAACATTGTTGACAATTTGGCTTTAGAAGAGCAAGAGAAGATTACAGAATTAGAAAAGGATACAAAGGCAGTGGAAGCACCAGCTATATCAGAATCAGTTCCAGAAGAGCAGACAGTTAAAGGTAAACAAATTTTGACAGAGGTCACTACTCCTAGTGCACCTGACAGTAAGAAGAGACAAATTTGGTTCAATTTTTGAAGACCTTGGAAAAGAGGTTGAAGATGATGATCAACTTGAGTTCATCACATCTCTTAATAAAATTATTGGAAAGAATAAGAAGGTGAAGGACCTTGAAGGCAAAGTTAGAGTTTTGACAGAGAAACTTGAGAGCGTGATCAACACTAAGGTATTTGAATTGGATCCACTTGAGAAAGCTAAAATAGTAATAAACTCTTTTGACTCTGAATTTTCTAACATAAAGGATATTGCTAGAATAAAAGTTCAGGAAGCCTTTGAAGCACAAATGCAACAAAATTTAAGTGTAAATATTCAAAATGATATTGGTAATTTGGATGTATGCATAAAGAATTTGAGGAAACATTTTGAGATTGGAAAGAGTTTGTATATACAATGCACAAAATCATAAATCCTAACAACTGAAGAAGATAAGAAGATCAGAGAGAAGATAGATGCAATTATAGCTGAAACAAACACCTTGACAAGCCCAAATGTAAAGATAAGTTCTGTAGAGAAGAACATAAGGAAGTTAAATGATGAAATCAGAATGTCAGCAGAGGAGAAGAACAGAAAGATGATAAGGATTAACATCTTGAGAGAACATATCTCAATCAAGACCTCAATTGTTGAAGACCAAATTGAGCAGTGTCTTTCAACAAAGACATCTTTTCAGAAGTTTAGCTTTAATTCCCTGCAAGCTTGTCAGAAAGTAGCATATGGATTGAGTACTCTACTCAATGTTGCTGAATCCATAAGGAAGATATGGGAGAAAGATTTTGAATCATGGAAGTCAGAGTTTGGTGACTGTGTTGCAAGCCTACCGACTTTGCAATAGTTGATAACAAGGTATCAAGTTTTTCTTTTTGAAATTTTTGTACACCCTATCTTTGTCATTGTTGTCAAAGGGGGAGAGATAGAAAAAAATTGAAAATATGCTGAGGAAGGATACTCATAGGGGGAGCTATTATATGAAGTACAATATTGTATATGTGTTATATAACATTTGGCCACTATTTTGTGTAAATACTTTGAAGTTTTGTTTGCACACTTAGCCAATTTTCCCATATGTTGCCACCAATGACAAAGGGGGAGATTGTTGGCAATTTGGCTAATGTGGATGCATAGATGTTGTCATTATGGCAACATATGATCTCTATTAAGAGCATAGAATCTGGAATGCAAGTATGGCAAGTTGAAGGAAGAAATTGTCTAAGTATGGATACAGTGATCCTGACAGAGCACCCGATGAAGATTTAGTTGGCGACGTCCACTAGAGCAATATTTTTGTTTGCACAGTTAACTAAAGCTTCTACAGAGTATGAGGATACCCCATCTTATTGTGCATAAAGTTTGGAGTAGTACGGATGAAGTTATTCAAAGTTTACCGAAGACAGTTTTTGCAGACAGAACAGTTTTGGAGACAATATTAGCGAAAGGGTTAAGGGATTATTTTTGCTTATCAAAATAATGACCTAACATTATGAAGGGATGAAATCCTAGATATTTACTCTTGGATAAAGATTTTGGAAGTGGACCATATAAAGTTATTAGCTCTAATAACTCATATATTAGGCATACTTGAAATGTAATGAAAAAGTGTGTGTGATGTGTAAAAAGAAAGAAAAGGATAACTTGCGATAGTTGTATATTGTGATAGCAGCAAAGGCTATTGATGCAAAGTTGTAAGCAGTACCATACTATAGTCAAAAACATTTTTTATTACCTATTTGGGCAGTGAGCTCAGCTGGTGATCAGGTTTTGTAATCTAACTCCTAACAGGGTTAAGGCTTCTAACAAGGCCTAAAGTCCTTTAACGAGGACAGATCTACTATATATTGTAAATTGACTCTTAACAGGGTCCAATATCCCTAACAGGATACTTTTGATTAGTGATCTTTTTGGGTACCATCCCCACCAGGGTTTTCCCTTGGCCAGGGTTTCCTCGAGAACATATCATGTGTTATGAGTTCTTTCTATTTACTGCTATGTTTGTTAATCAGCTTGATAATCTTTTTATGCACTAAAGTAATCTATTATATCCATAAGTGGGCAAAAGAAAAAGTTTGTGAAATACTGATTCACCCCCCCCCCCCCCTCTCAGTATTTCCTATTTCTAACACACATGTCATGTAGCATGGTTTTTCTTTCAGAAGTGTATGGCTTGACTATGCACATGCATAATTGTAGATGAGGATCATTAATAGGATGCCATTCATTACTTAGATATTTTTTTATCTAACCCCCATCTCTCTTTACTTTGCAAGTTCTGGATCACACAGGGGCACACTAGATTCATACCCAGGTCAAAAATTCATCACTTCAAGCAATGTCTGGCACCCTTATTATTTATGTTCATCCTTTTATGTATGCTAGTACTCTTGCATTTTCTTCTGAAAGTTATTTTAATTGTATAGTATATACAATTTATTTTTCATATATATACATGTAATCTTTAGATGCAAAAATTTATTTTCCTTTACATGTATCTTTGCATGAAATGAACACAAATTAAACAAGATCATCTAATAATGAAAACTAGGGTATTGTAGTCACTCATCTAGTAATTAGTTCCCCAAACCATTACTAAAGATTGAACATAAGTCTAGGTCCCCAAACCTATTATTCTATGTGTCCTTATTTCCTTTGTAATTTTGGTTCAACCCCTATAGGATGCCCAAGCCTAGAGGCCAAGGAAAGTACCCAAGAGAACTTGAAATAAAGATGAATGAAACCATTTTCCTTATGTGGGTAAACCCATATAAGTGTTCTTCCTTTGCATCACAACTCCTACTTGAGGATCCACAATCATGTATTTATGTTCAAGACTTATTATTACCTTGGTTGTTTTAAATCTTAGGAGGATATCTCAATTGGGAAAGGAAAACCAAAACCTTTCATAGACCAATAACAACCAAGGCATGTGGGTGCTCTTCTGTTGTACAATTATACTAATAAAATATATGTAGAGTTATAAAATTTCATGCCTTGAAATTTTATAACATAGTTCCTCTTCATCAAAATACAATGGAAGTGGTGATTCAATGCATCTACCCACATTCTATGTGCTTTGAGCCAATGAAATTTTTATCATCATGATGAAGTAATAATGCATTAAATGTCTTACTGATGTCCCTATTTGATTGGTCGGTGCTCTGTTTGTTATATTGTTGCTATCAAAATAGAATGACAGTGGTGATTCAATGCATCTACAGCCACAACAACATGGTAGCATTGATCCAATAACAGAAAATACATTACAAATGCCAAGCTCATGGTCTTAATGAAATAAACAGTGTATAAAACAATATATAGTGCACAACAGCAACAAGCATGCAATGATAGTAATAGCATTGCATGATTCCTAAGCTCAAATTCAAAATAGTAGGTGTATTAATGTATGATCTAATAGCAACAACCTTATTGATCATTACCTTTCACTCCTCCATCATTATAGAAGAGATAACTACCTACATCTATATTTCATAATTCCTCCTTTGAAGTCATAGGTTAGTTTAAAATGGAGAAAGCATACAAACTCACCAATTTAATATTATAAAAAAACATATATTGGCTGAAGTGTTTGATCTCTCTTTATTTGTTTTGTTGTTGATATTCACTAAGTAGTACTCCCTGTTTATGATCATTTCATGAGGAAATGTCTTGATGGCTCATGGGATAAAAGCTAGGACATCATGCATTGTTTATGAGCTCACTATTTGAGCACCTCATGTCCCTATTTGATTGGTCGGTAATCAAAAAGTGACCTCATAAATAATACATGATGCCCTAGCTTGCATCCCATGAGCCATCATGATATTTCCTCATGAAATGATCATAAAAAAGGAGTACCACATAGTGAATATCAACAAAAAAATAAATAAAGAGAGATCAAACACTTCACACAATGTCTTGAAGGTAATAGAAATGATGCCCTAGCTCTCAAAGCTCATGGTTCATCAAGGATTCCAAATGAAAAGATGTAAATAATGCTAGTATTAAACAGTGAGCTCATGAACAATGTATGATGCCCTAGCTTGCAACCCGCGAGCCATCAAGATATTTCCTCATGAAATGATCATAAACGGGGAGTACCACATAGTGAATATCAATACCAAAACAAATAAAAAGAGATCAAACACTTCACACAATATATGTTGTTTTATAAGATTTTATTAAGACTAAATATATTATTTTATGAGCTCACTATTTGAGTACCTCGTGTCCCTATTTGATTGGTCAGTGCTCTGTTTGTTATATTGATGCTATTAGATCAAATAGGGACATCAGTAATCAAATAGGGACATCAAATAGGGACATCAGCAATAAAATAATACACTTACTATTTTGAATTTGAGCTCATAAAGATTAAGGTATCCTACCTCGAATGCCTACTTCAAGTCATGGTTTCACTATGTATGACATCTCTACCCACATTCTATGTGCTTTGAGCCAATAAAATTTTTATCATCATGATGAAGTAATAATGCATTAAATGTCTTACTGATGTCCCTATTTGATTGGTCGGTGCTCTGTTTGTTATATTGCTGCAATCAAAATAGAATGGTAGTGGTGATTCAATGCATCTAAAGCCTCAACAACATGGTAGCATTGATCCAATAACAGAAAATACATTACAAATGCCAAGCTCATGGTCTCAATGAAATAAACAGTGTATAAAACAATATATGGTGCACAACAGCAACAAGCATGCAATGACAACAATAACATTGCTTGATGCCCGAGCTCAAATTCAAAAGAGTAAGTGTATTAATGTATGATCTAATAGTAGCAACCTCATTGATCATTACCTTTCACTCCTCCATCATTATAGAAGAGATAACTACCTACAACTATATTTCATTATTCTTCCTTTGAAGTCATAGGTTAGTTTAAAATGGAGAAAGTATACAAAATCACCAATTTAATCTTATAAAACAACGTATATTGTGTGAAGTGTTTGATCTCTCTTTATTTGTTTTGTTATTGATATTCACTATGTGGTACTCCCTGTTTATGATCATTTCATGAGGAAATGTCTTGATAGCTCACAGGATGCAAGCTAGGGCATCATGCATTCTTTATGAGCTCACTATTTGAGCACCTCTTCTCCCTATTTGATTGGTCGGTGCTCAAATATTGAGCTCATAAATAATGCATGATACCCTTGCTTGGAGCCCGTGAGCCATCAAGACATTTCCTCATAAAATGATCATAAACAGGGCGTACCACATAGTGAATATTAACAACAAAACAAATAAAGAGAGATCAAACACTTCACACAATACCTTGAAGGTAATAGCAACGATGTCCTAGCTCTCAAATCTCACAGGTCATCAAGCATTCAAAATGAAAAGATGTAAATAATGCCAGTATTAAACAGTGAGCTCATGAACAATGTATGATGCCCTAGCTTGCAGCCCGCGAGCCATCAAGATATTTCCTCATGAAATGATTATAAACGAGGAGTACCACATAGTGAATATCAACACCAAAACAAATAAAGAGAGATCAAACACTTCACGCAATATATGTTGTTTTATAAGATTTTATTTAGATAAAATATATTATTTTATGAGCTCACTATTGGAGCACCTCATGTCCCTATTTGATTGGTCGGTGCTCTATTTTTTATATTCATGTTATTAGATCAAATAGGGACATCAGTAATAAAATAATACACTTACTATCTCAAATTTGAGCTCATAAATATTAAGATATCCTACCTCGAATGCCTACCTCAAGTCATGGTTTCACTATGTATGACATCTCTACCCACATTCTATGTGCTTTGAGCCAATGAAATTTTTATCATCATGATGAAGTAATAATGCATTAAATGTCTTACTAATGTCCCTATTTGATTGGTCGGTGCTCTGTTTGTTATATTGTTTCTATCAAAATAGAATGGCAGTGGTGATTGAATGCATCTATAGCCTCAACAACATGGTAGCATTGATACAATAACAAAAAATACATTACAAATGCCAAGCTCATGGTCTCAATTAAATAAATAGTGTATAAACCAATATATGATGCACAACAACAACAAACATGCAAAGACAACAATAACATTGCATGATGCCAGAGCTCAAATTCAAAACAGTAAGTGTATTAATATATGATCTAATAGTAGCAACCACATTGATCATTATCTTTTACTCCTCCATCATTATAGAAGAGATAACTACCTACAACTATATTTCATAATTCCTCCTTTGAAGTCATAGGTTAGTTTAAAATAGAGAAATTATACAAACTCACCAATTAAATTTTATAAAATAACATATATTGTGTGAAGTGTTTGATCTCTCTTTATTTGTTTTGATGTTGATATTCACTATGTGGTACTCCCCATTTATGATCATTTCATGAGGAAATATCTTGATGGCTTGCATGTTGTAAGCTAGGGCATCATGCAATGTGTATGAGCTCACTGTTTGAGCACCTCATGTCCCTATTTGATTGGTCGATGGTTAAACAGTGAGCTCATAAATAATGCATGATGCCCTAGCTTGCAGCCTATGAGCCATCAAGACATTTCTTCATGAAATGATCATAAACGGGGAGTACCACATAGTGAATATCAACAAATAAATAAATAAAGAGAGACCAAAATTAAAATTTTGGTCGAAGTATGTGTATAAATGAAGGATGAAATGCATAGGAAGCTATGAGAAGCTATGAGAAGGTGACATGAAGCTAATAAAAGGAGGCATCTCCAATTTTTTTTTTAGATATACACATTAAGGATCATATTAGATAATACAAAGGAATTCGATCAAAATAGGGAGACAATCGCTAAATTGTTGTCTAACTTTCAAAGAGAAGGCGATGACAAATGTTATTGTCCATGCAAGAGTTGTAACGACTTAAAGACAAGAATAATCCAAATCAAAATAGCAAAGAGACATTATAGGGAGAATGGTCACATTGAAGGGGGGTTTGATTATCATCTAGTGTTAAGTTGTTTGTTATATTTTTTTCACAATTAATATACATATAAACCATGGAGGGAGGTTTGATTACAAATATTACCTATTCACCAAGTCAAGAACAAACAATTTTAGAAAGATAGTCAAGAAAATATTACATCAACCCTACCTATTCCTTCAATAATTGTACCAAAAGAACACATATTCCTTTCATTATGAAAAACTCCTAATTTCATCTCTATGGTTAACCCCTACATAGGCTTATAGTCACAAATGGACCTTAGGTCTTTTAGCAAAGAATTTCCAAAATCAACAAATTTAATCATATTTTTACTTTATATAGATAACATCATTTGATGGTCATTCATCATGAATAGAGAAGAGATATTTATTTTTAATTTGCGGTTATTATTATCAAATAACCCTAATGTAATTCATGTAAACATTCAAGTCCTATAAAAAAAAATCAATCATGCATCATGTCATATTATCATTTGCATATAAATCCCAAGAGAAATACTCACAATGTTAATTTAGTAGATGTTCCCCACTATTTGTAATTCTTCAACAACAACATGACCAAAAGGATTACCCAAGAATTCCAATGTTGCAACATAATTAATAAGGTCCTAAATTCATGTTTTGTACAAGGATTTATTTTTCAATTCTATTCTAAAATAGGGAAAAAGAAAGAGAGAGACACAATATTTCAGTCCTTACAATAGCCTATAATACATATGCAGTAACTTCATCATTTGAATCTATAATAAGAAGAACTACCATGGTAACATCATTAACTAGATTACTTGATCACACATAGCTATTATGATATCTAAAATAGAATAAGGTGTTAAGCCCTTTCAAGTCAATCAAGCAACCTATAATATCTATAAAAAGCACTCGTGATGACAAGCTTTAGAGGAGATATGGTTGGCTACTGTCAACACTTATGGTACAAAATAAATTGTAATACTAATTTGAGTCTTTCTAGGAGTACAACAAAAAGGTGACATAAAATATGAGGAATTAATTAACATTTATTTACTAGAAAGATATTCACTATCTGAGAAAGTACTTAGGAGGCTCATTCATTATTTCTAGAATGCAAAATAGAAGTAATTTATGTAAGACAACCTAATCTTAGAAGAATGGGTACAATTTTTTTTAAAATACCATAGCATGAAAACCAAGCATATAGTTCCTATATCTAGGATCTTATCTTATAATGATAAACCAAAATTAAACTATGCAAAATATTGAGCAATAAGTGAGCTAAGAGTCCTAGAGTTCCCAGTGTGGAAACCTAGTGCTCTGATACCAAAGATGTCATGCCCCGCAAGGGAACCAGGAAAGAGAACAAAGATTCTTAGGAAAGAAAACCTAAGAAAATGAAATGTGATAATTTTTGAACTTTAAAAAGATAATAACATAAGAAAATTTTAACTTAGATTACTTCCATGGTTCCCTACTAGTATACTAACAATCCTTTCAAGCTTCATTAAAGATATGAATAACATGGATAAATTTTGAAATCAGTTATATTATAATATTTAAAGATTATTGATAGGAAACATAAATACTTTCTTCCAAACATTTAACCTAACTCTTAGATCCAACCACATTCTCTAAATATTCCTGTACGTACAACATGACATTTGAAACACTAATTCCTTACAAATGAATCATTTAAGACTTTAATAAACATGTGTATGAAATTAACCCATTTGATTTACTAGCCTTTCTTACACAACAATAATATACAACATACCACTTTACTTTTAAACTTACTAAATTCCTTTTTTAACACTACCATACTTTGCATAAAGATTATAATTCCTCTTCTTTCTTCTTTTCCTAAACCTACCCATTCCAAATTACATCACTTTGAATTTACAATGAAGATCACATTGCATTTATCTCCTCTTAGGAGGTTACAATAATAACTTTACTTTATGTTTGACAGAAATGATGAAGGGGGGTAGGGATGGGGATTGGATAAAGAGGACTAGGTGTTGGGGTGGGGGGGATGGGAGTTTGATAGATAATGACTCAGTCCACTATGTATGGCACCTGTTTTCAGGTTTTAACCAACATACTTTTCCAAGGCGCTTGAATTGCCAAGTTTTCATCGTTGGACGATTATTTTTCTTTTCTTTTTTTCTTTTTTTATTTTTTTGTATATTTATGTTTTTTTAAATTTTTATGGATTTTCTTAATTTGTGTAGGATCTGGTTCAGACATAGAAACTCTTCAGATGTATGATGTTGATTGGATCATTCAAGGGCTCACCTTCTAGTGTTGATAGCTAATAGGCTCTAGAGCCAAAGCATGTTGTGCCCACATAAGGCCCCAACCAGGTAGGCTCAAACTTGCTTTTTTTCTCTTGATGCACTTGGACTTTCTAGTTTTCCTTTAGGACCATGTCACCCACTTGGAATTGTCTTGGATGGACCTTCTTTTTGTAGCTCCTTTTGAGTCGATTTTGGTATGCAACTAGGTGATCATATGCATGCTACCTCTTTTCATCTAGTAGATCAAGCTGTGTGAGGCGTTCCACTCGATAGTCTTCATCAATAATATGGTTCTTCATGGAGACTCATAATGATGGGAGCTCGACCTCAATCGGTAGAATGACTTTGACACCATATACAAGGGAATATGGGGTGGTGCATGTGGGAGTGTGATAGGTGCAAAGGGCGGGATTTATTTGGAGGTGCCAGTCATGACCAAAATCATCGACAACCTTCTTGAGGATTTTTAGGATTATTTTATTGGTTGCCTCAGCTTGGCCATTTCCTTGGGGGAAGTATGGACTGGAGAAATGGTGATGGATGTGGAGTCTAGCACATAGATCATCTACATGTTGGTTTTCAAAAGGTTTTTCATGGTCTGTGAAGATGGTAGATGGTATGATAAAGTGGAAAATGACATGGTACAAGATGAACTTGGATATTGGGATGCGAGTAGTGAGAGTGAGAAAAATTGCTTCAACCCATTTTGTGAAGTACTCTATGGTTGTGATTATATACTTGTGTCCATCTAAGGAAAGGGCAGTGATTAAGTCGACGAAGTTGAAGCCCCAACATGAAAATGGCCAAGGTGGTGCAATGGGTAGCAAGTCTTGTGCTGGTGCATGAATCAGATTAGCATGTTGCTGACATGGTATACATTTCCTGACAAAATCACAAGCATCATGTTCCATGGTTGGCCAATAGTACCTGAATTGAAGAAACATCTTTGCTAGAACTATGCCACTCATGTGGGTACTGCAAAGTCCAATGTGAACCTCTTGTAAAGCCAGGACAACCTCCTTTGAATCTAAAAACCTAGATAGGATATTGTGATATCCTCGACGATAAAGGGTGTTAGCTACAAGAGTGTAGCAAGAAGCTCTGTGAATTAGGTTTTGTTATTGGTTATTTGTGAGATGGGGAGATATGATACCATTTTTTAGATATGCATGGATGTCTTGGTACCATGGGGACTAAGGACCAACCAAGACACACACACCATTTATGCATCGACATTCGCATAAGCAGGTGTGTGTAGCTGCTCGACTAGGAATTTGTATTGAGTTGAATTGCAAGGGATCTCTAATAATGATTTGATGGTTGCCATTGCATTGGCTGCTTTGTTCTATAGTCTTGGTATCTGCATGAAGTGTAGATTTAGGAAATGCTCTTTCAGTCTATCCACCAGTTCTTTGTAGGGTAGCAGCTTATTGTCCTTTGTCTGAAATTCATCTAGGACCTGCTTGATAATACGTTGTGAATCTCCAAATAATTTTAGTTGTGTGATGTTCCATTGAATAGTTGTTTTGAGACCTGAGATGAGGGCCTCGTATTCTACAATATTGTTAGTGCATAGGATCCCAATTTGAATGATTTTGGAATATAGTCAACTTGAGGTGTGATGAATAGGATTCCTACCCCTGATCCATGTGATGTATAGGAGTCATCAAAGTATAGCTTCCATATGGGTTATTCTTTGATCATACATAGGTGATCATCAGGGAATTCCATGATTAGTGGATAGGCATCCACTAGTGGTGCTTCTGCTAGCTTATTGGTAGTTACTTGCCCTTTGATTACTTTTCGATCTATGTACTAGATGTCAAACTCGTTGAGTAGCATGACCCATTTTTCCATATGGTCTGTTGAGAGTTTTCCTTGATAATAGATACTTGAGTAGGTCCACCTTTGAAATGAGCTTGATTGTGTGACTAAGCATGTAATGTATAAGCTTTTGAGTGGCAAAGACCATTGCAAGGCATGCTTTTTCCATTGGTGAGTAATTAAGCTCATAACTGACAAGAGTTCAGCTGATATAGTAGATGGCTCTCTCTCTATTGTTGTCATCATGTTGTGCTAAGAGTGCCCACAGTGTTGTAGTGGTTGCTAAGATGTAGAGTATGAGAGGGCATCCTAAAATTGGTGGTACGAGGATTAGGGAGTTGGCCAAATATTCCTTCATCTTCTCAAAGCCTCTCTGATAGATAGGATCCCAGTTGAAGTTGGTGTCTTTGCATATGAGATGCTTGAACGGTTGGAACTTGTCTGCCAGCTGAGAGATAAATCAATGCACCGATTGGAGCTTTCCTTGCAAGCTTTTGAGCTGTTTGAGTTTTCTTGGAGGAGGCATTTCTATTATAGCTTGGACCTTCTTGGGTTTGATCTCTATGCCACGTCAGGATACAATGAAGCCCAACAGCTTTCCAAATGTAACACCAAAGACACACTTCTTTGGATTGAGCTTCAAGCCATAATGATGAAGATGATCAAACATACTTTCAAGGATGTCTAGGTGTTCACATCATGTTTTAGATTTTGCAAGTATATCATCCACATAGTCTTCCTAGATCTTGTGTATCATATCATGGAAGATTGATGTCATTGCTCGTTGATAAGTAGCTCCTGCATTCTTTATCCCAAATGGCATCATGTTATAGAAGAACGTTCCCCATGGAGTTGTGAATGCTATTTTATGTTGATCTTCTACTATTTGGATTTGATTATATCTAGAGAAGCCATCCATGAGTGACAACATCTCATGGCCCGTTGTAAGATCTATAATCATGTCTATGTTGGGTAGTGGGAAATCATCCTTAGGACATGCTTTATTCAGGTCCTTGAAATTTGTATAGATTTTGATATCGCCTGAAGGCTTCATTACTGGAACCATGTTGGAGATCCATTCAAAATAGTCTATTACTCTGATGATCTTAGCCTGAAGGAGCTTTTCTAGTTCTTCTTTTACTAACAAGGCTACCTTTAGATGCATTTTTCTTATCTTTTGCTTGACTGGCTTGGCGGTCGGATCCACAGCTAGATGATAGATGACAAGATTAGGATCAAGCCCTGTCATGTTGTGATATGACCATGCAAAGTTCCTAGTGCCTTCTTGGAGAAGTGCAGTGAAAGCCATTTCTTCACCTTCTGTTAAAGATGCTGCAATGTAAGTGATTCTTGGATATTCTTCTATGCCCAAGTTGATTGGCTTGGTTTCCTCTATCATGATAGGAGATTGCTTAGGTCTGTAATCTTGTATGGGAGGAAGAGGCAAGTCTTCATCTTCTAGCACCTCAGGAGGTTTTTACTAGAAGATACACCCTTTATTTTATCTTTTTTAGAATTGGAATGTGACCTAGAGGGGTTTTCACATAAGGAATCATGCTTTTCTTTTTCTTTTTTACTTTTACAGCTAAAGCTTGTCTCTTCCCCAAAATATCCCTTAGGGTCAAGATTACAAATGTGAGTTGATTATGAATCTTGATCTGATTGTTGGCTTGATGCCCCCATGAATCTTAAGAGTGCTTCTGTGCTTTGGAACTCATCGATATGTGTGACACTTGGTTGGTCCTAGTCTATGAGTTTACGGTGAATGAGGGGAACTTCTATGAGGTTAATGATGAGTTGATGGAGGACAAAAGTGCCCAGGAGGGTATCATCATCAAAGATGTTGTCATAAGATTTATTTTCTTCTTCATCGGGGATGTCTTCGATCTCTACAAGCTCATCCTAGCTATTCAAGAAGGGAACATTGGTCATGTTGGTGCCCGCAGTTATGGTATTGGGCTCTTGTATATGCAAGCAAGGGGTATTAAAGCCAAGACCTTTAATGTTTTGGATTCTTGGATGTTATGATTGGGTCTTTGCTTCTACCTTCTTGTGGTCCTAGACCACTGCCTTGATATTTCCATTTCTTAGTGGCATACTTGTGTGATTGTGGATATTTGTCTTTGAAGTAGCTAAGAAGTTGAGTGTCAAGTGGTGGGGGATTTTTGTACAACCATCGGTTGATGTTAAGGTCCATCTCTTGAATTTCTATGTTGCCATGGGAAATGAAAGTCATAGGTCCCATCTCCTTGATTTCATGTTTAGCTTCAGTAGGCTTGCTTTTGTGATCCAAGCACCCTTGTGTGTGTGGATCAAGTGGGAGGGCCCCAACTAAAAATGCATCATTCAGGGTGTATTCACCACAGCCTTGATTGTTGATCTTAATGAAGGAGAGAGTGAAGGTGAGGATAATCTCTTGATCGCTATGGGATCGTGAGGAGCTGGTGACAAAAGTGCCAATATCAGTTCCAGGACAATGAGTGGAATAAGGGAATGAAGATTCCATCGCACGATATTATGCGAAGGGTTGAGGGTCTGCATGGATGGTAACCTTAGTGCCTTGATGCAGAAATTTGATGTACTGTTGGTAAGTAGATGGTACAGCCTTGATGGAATGAATCCATGGTCGGTTGAGGAGGATGTTAAACGGTAGTTCAAGATCAACAACATGGCAAATAGTGTCTTGAGTTTCTGGGCCTAGCTGGATAGGAAAAAGAATGGTACATTTAGAGGGATGCTCTGTAATACCCCAAAAATGGGCTATAGGTTCATTAACCTCCTACATCTTCAAATTCAAGAAAAATTGACATCAAAGTCCTAACCTAAGGCACATCTGCACATTATCGAATCCTAATTGATTTTATCCTAAATTCTGCATCAGGGAATATTCCTAGCAATCCTAATTATCTTTAATTTAATAATTATTTGGTGATAAATCTTATTTATCCTAAAGTTTGATTAATTGAATATTCTGAATATTTAATTAATTAGATTTAATACTGCCACTTAATTATTTAATTACATTTAATTATAATTATTCCTAAATTATATTATTTAATTTTGACAATAAATCAAAAATCTCATGACTAATTGATTAAATTCTTATTTAATTAATTAAAGTCAGTTGTCAATATTTAATAATATAGTTTTTGAATAAAGTTTGATTTAATAATTGATTAACCCATAAATCAATTATTTTATTTCAAAAATCAATTAAGTTGAGGATAAATCACTTTATTTATTTAATTAATTCATAATTAATTGTGCACATTCAAAGAGTAGTTAAACTCAAAATCAGGAAATCAATGCAAGTTGTTAACTTTTGGAAACTCAACATTCTATTTTCAGTTCAAAGTTGATCTAAACTTATGATTTGAGTTAAAAAGTTGTTCTTGCATGATTTTGCATGATTTTATGAGTTATCTATTTCTAATTTCTTGTTAACTCAAAAATCAACCTGAGTTCATCAAGAGTGATTTATGACTTTTTCCATGCACCCTTAAGCCCTAGATTTCTATAAAATCAAGGCTCGGCTCTTTACAAATCATCCACAGAATTTGCATACTTACTCTGGCAAATTGACATCAAAGGAATGATCAAGCTTCTTGTGAATCAACATTTTGTGAGATCAATCTTGTTTTCAATTCATTCTAGTTTCATATTTCATATCATTGTTAGCTTAATTTGCATATCATTTCAATCCATTTAGATTAATTTATTATCAATTTTTCTCATCTTATTGAATCTAAAAAAAGAAAAAGAAAGATTAATTTGCATTCATATTTTATTGCTTTCATCATTTAAATCCTTCATTTAGGTGTTGCATTGTCACTGATCTCGGTCTAATCTGAGAATACCATACTCGCACCTACTAGAAGGCAGTAAATCGCCTGGTTAGCTATATTGTTCTTATTTGCATATTTTAATTTTTTCTAACCTCTAATATTTTACTAAAGTGTTGTCTCTATAGCTAGGTACAAAATTCACACACACATTCCGGGCACCCACCGTGCGGCAACCCACCTTTACATGCTGGTTTTGATTTATTTTTTGGAGCTAAAACCCTAAAGTTTCAAAGATTTAATTTTATCTCTCAAAAATCTTGAATTTTTGGTCTAAAATTTTTTTTTCAGGTTGGAGACATATCAGGAAAGCTTCAATAAAAAATTCAAAATTTTTTGAGATGTTTTGAATTTTTAATAATTTTTTCTTAATTTTTGAAAAAAAATTAATTTCTGACACAAATCAGCATATTTTTAAAAAAAATTTACATTTTTGGAAATCTCTTTAATTTATACAGGGGTTCCATTCTTTGTGTTTTAAATTTGGATGCAATATAATAGCTCAAATAGTCAATTTACAAAAACTGGTCTGTTTTGGTAAAATAGGTCTCTAGGAAACAAATGAAGAGATTTTTCTAAAAATTTTATATTTTTGGAAAGCTCTCTATTTTTTAGCAAGGGTCTCTATTTTTCATTTCTATTTTTGTGGCCGAAATCATATCAAAAAAATCAGATCTTGTTGACTAGGTGAAATGCAACAAAAAAATAAAATTTTGTGATGGGTATGCACTTATTTTTCACATGGTTCAATGAATGATATGAGTTGTCATTTGGATTAGTTGCTGGTTATTATTTCTCCTAATAATTTATTTTTAGATCTAACCCTAGGGTTTTCATAAATTGAATATACGTTGCATATCTTGTTTGCTTGTTTTCTTGTTGGAGAGTTTGTGGCTTGCTTGCGTGGGATTGTTTAACAAAGCTAAAAATTAGGTAAAATCTACTAAGCGTGTTGCAAGGGAATTCAGGTATTCTACTACATTTGAAAATATTTCAATTTGGACATAAAATGAACATCTCACGTGTCTAGCTTGAGTGCCTTTCCTGCTTTCATAAATCAGACTTCAATTTTTGGGCTATAAAATGAACATAGATTTTCTTTTTCAATATTTGTTACACATAGTAAATAGGCCCTATGAACACTATTTGTGGATGATCTTGAGAGATTGAGCCTCTTTCACTTGTTTATTCATGTGAAGCTCCTCTTGACGAAGGATCCCCTTGTAGGTAGGGAAGGTACTGAAAAAGTCTAACATTCTACTAGATTCGTGTGTCTTCAACTTTTGATTGATACATTCTCTCTCCGGAGAGGTTGATAGATCATAAGTGGTTGACGTCATAGATCTTTGTGAGATAATCTTGGTCTTAGCATGTCAGATTAATCTGTCTGCTTTGTCTTGGTGAAGTGAAGAGGTTAGGGGATTATGCTTTACTTCCTTTTTGGATAGTACCAGAAACCCAGATCCTTGAATCTGATCTAGTCCCCTTGTGGTATCTTTTGTGAGTCACCTTTAGAGAGGGTTAACCGTAGTGGACATTCCTTTAATTCGGTCAACCACATGGACGGAACCTCAAGCGATAATAGTCATTTTCACCATGGTAGCAGTAGCCACTATATAAATGTCCTTGTGGAGGAAATCTTCATAGGTGTGGTCTCTTGTTGGGCTGTCAGATCTCCCTAGCAACTCTTGATTGATTAATTTCTCAAACTATGTCAAAACCCTGGTGCGCCTGGATTGGAGTTTTCCCTCTTGAGATCACAAAATTTGTAGAGTCAGACCATTACTACAAACCCTAGTGAGGCCAAATTTTTTTTATTTTTCTAGGAATATGTGCGTTATTGAAAAACTTTTTGGAACATACACAATTAGCACTTCTAAGGATTAGCACAATAAGTCACTATTGCTTGTTCATGCGTAAGGTTGCTTTTTCCCTTGTTCATTATTTTCAGACAATTGCTTGCTTCCCTTGCTTGCTATTTTGCGTGCTTGATATCTTCTTGGTTACTTGACACAAACTTTTACACAGATCTTTAAAAACTAGACAGAAAAATTTGCAAACAAATTGGTACTGAAAATTGAAAAATTGCAAATCTAAAGCAAAAATCCTTTCTAGTGTCAAAAGTCATCCTAAAATTTCAAAACTCGTATCAAAGCCAAAGTCAAAGTTGTCAGAGATTGGTCAAATTTGTCAGAAATTGAATTTTACAGCCTATTTCCAGAATTTTGTCAAACGAATCATTGTGTCAGGAACAAAGCAAAACCTATAACGAATACATTCATTTTCCTAAAGTGGTCACTTGAGTCTGATTTAGCCTTCTAATTTATCGATTTGAGTCTTTTTCAACTTGTGTCAAAACCTTGTCAAAATTATCTTCAAAATTCAATATTTTTACTAAACAGCTAAGTGTTGTGAGCTCGTGCCCGCCATCTGTTGGGCATCTACCCACACTACTGTGGCACAATATCCTTCATTTACTTCTGATCTATTCTTTAATCACTTCAATCTTGACAAGGTTGCGTCATTTGATCTTTTAGAATCAATTCATTCTTCAATTGTCTTCATCTTATTCTTTGGCTTCACCCAAGGTTAATGGTGGAAACCAAAGCTTCGTCACACAAGAAATCTGGAGAGGTATCCCATACAATACCTCTGAATACTCTCCAGGCCCCAACTCTTGAACAACTCTACAATTTTGGTCTTTACAAAGATGATGGTCTTGGCAATTTTTGATTGAAAACTGGTTACGTACCCCCTCCATCAACTCACAGAGGTAATCAACAAACCCCACCTCAATCTAATCTAGGGAGCCCTAAAACTCCTAACATGTCTCACGGAGGGACACATCATGGGTCTCAAGGACACCAATCTCAACATAGTAAGGATCGAGAACCTACACCTTCTGAAATTGTTTGATATCAAAATGATGATGACTTCAAAAGAATGATGAAACATTTCTTGAAGGAAGATAGAGAAGCATACTTTCTAGAGTTAGCTCATCAAGGAGCTAAACTTCCTCCAAACTTTAATGTGGAAGATATCATTACACATGAGGAAGAAACTCCTATCATGGCTATGATGAAACAGATGCATGTCATGCAAGTCAAACTTAACAAACTTGAGAAAGAAAAAGAACCTAAAGAGTTCTCCATGGAGGCTCTATGTCCTTTTCCATTTGGTAAAGACTTGTACATGCCGTCATTCCCTAAAAGAGTGGAGATGCCTAAATATGATAAGTATGATAGAAACTCTGACCCTCAAGATCATGTCAAAGAATTCTATACTCAATCTATGGAGTTTATGCATGAACCAACCTACTTAATGCGTCTTTTCCCTCGATCTCTAGGAGGAGTAGCCATTCATTGGTTCTCTAGATTGCCCCCTACTATCAAAACTTTTGAGGAGTTAATCAAAATATTCTATCAGCAATACTCCTACAATATTCAACATCTGGTCACCATGATCAACATCTGCAATCTGAAACAATATCCAGGTGAACCATTCCTGACATTTCTCAAGAGATGGAGGAAGAAATTTTTTCTATATGCTAGACCCATTCCAAAAACTAAGAAGCTGGAAATCTTCATCAACAATCTTGTTCCAGAACTCAACTACCACTTGCAAATGCAAAATCATACATCCTTTGATAAGATGGTAGAAAATGCAATCAAAATTGAGAAAGTACTTGTGCAAAAAGGAGAAATATCACTTCAAAAGGACAAGTATGAATCTAGATCTAGCTCTAAAGACAAAGGAAAAAATTGGAAAAAGAGTAAAGGCATTGTCATTGATGGCATTGTTGATAATATTTGTGCCCCGTCTAAGGCACTCGCTTTCAATCTCACTTATTGATAATATCTTTTGGATGAATTTCAAAGTGCATAGGTTTAGGGCTGAGCCATTATCTATCATGACCCTTTTAATAGAAAAATCCCTTACCATAATGGCGATGCGGAGAGGGAGATTGTGGTCAGGATCAACACCTAGTATGTCATATGGTTTGAAGGATAGAGCATAGGATACTGATAAATGTCCCACAAGGTTCTCAAACTGGATGGTATTTATGTCTATGGGGACATGTCCTTCATGGAGGGCTCGGTTGAGGATTTCTTGATGGATGGGTGAAGTACGAAGAAGGTCAAGGATGGAGATTTGGGCAGGTGTATTCCCAAGGTGTTCTATAAGGTTGTATTATGCATTGTGTGTTGGCCTTGGAGTGGCACTGATGACAGTTATCTAGCCTCAACGTATGGTGACTGCACACTGACTACTAGCTCCTCTGACATGGATGATATTGACTGTGGGCTTGACTTAGGTTATGCATCCGACAAACTTGTCATAGTTGATATGGGAAATTGTGTAGTATTTATGGTCTACATGATCTCCTTTCTTGTCTTTGCCTTGATTCTGGGGTGGAGGATTAGAATTTGCTTGATTTTTTTCAGCGTTGTGCTAAGGGAACACGTTTTGATAAATCTATAGATTGGCATTAGGTGAGGCTTGCATAGGTGTGTCCACTTGGATCTCTTTCCTATTGATGAGATCTTGGATCTAATGCTTGAGTTTCATGCACCTTAGGGTAGTGTGTCCTTTAACATAATAGTAATCATAGTACTCATCATCTTTGTACCAATTAGGCTTGGGTGTTGTGTCATCAAATTTTTGCATTGGTGGGTAAGTGATGAGATTAGCTTTAGCCATTCGATGAAAGATCATGTCCACGGGTTCACCAAGAGGTGTGAATATTATCTTTTGGTGGGTCTCGGCTCAAGGCCTATTTGGATTAGGAGTTTTTGATATGTCATTGGCTTGGTTTTCTTGGTTCGCTTGATGTACTTGTTATTGATGGTGTTGCTAATTGTTTTGAGGCTAATATTGTTGCATAGGTTGCTGATTGATTTGAAGTTTTTGTTTATATGTAGGAATAGGTGTAGGGACAACCATGACAATTTGAACATGCTTGGTGTTTGTGGCTCCATCAGTAACAGTGTGTTTGTTTAGATTCCAATAATGGGTTTTGTCATTGCTAGGCTTGTTGTGGGAATCATCCTTGTGATTCTAGATTGTGTCTTCATCTAGGAGACCCCTCTCGATATCTATCCCCTTGCCTTTGATATCTTGATACGTTTGGGTGTAGTTCATCCTCATAAAGTGGGATAGTTTGGGATGGAGGTTATTGATAAAGATCTTTGTGAGATGCTTCTCAGGGGGTTGATATGATAACCTAGTAGTAAGATTCTACCATCATTGTAAGTAGTCGGCTAAGCTTTCTTCTCCTTTCTATTTTGAGGTGCAAAGGTCTAGCAAGGTCAAATCATTCTCAACATTGTGGGAATATTGGGCCATGAACTTCTTAGAGAGCTCAGCAAATGTTATGACTATCCCATAGGGTATTTTATAGAACCACTCAATAGCAGTTCCTCCCAAGCTTTTGGGGAATAGGTGCATAAGGTAGTTGTCACTGTAGGCCACTTCTTGACAAGCCATATAGAACTCTTTGACATGATTTATTGGATCTCCTTTCTCCATATATTTATTGAACTTAGGTGTCTCAAAGTGTTTGGGGAAGGGGATGGCTATGATTGATCGATCAAATAGATAGGGACAGACCTTGTCAAATTTGAAGGCCTTGCTATCTGTTCTGGCTTTGAGCTCTTTGAGAGCATTCTTAATCTATTCCCACTCCATGTTGATCAGTGTTGGAGTGGGTACTCCCATGGGAAAGGGATCTGATGGTGCTGGCGAATATGAATGATTTTGCGGTGGATACTGCGAAGTGGGATATGGAGATTTCCCAGCAAGATAGGAAGATTGGAATGGATGTTGGGGTGATGGTTGTTGGGGAAGATACTGCTATTTAGGTGAGGGAGTGTATTGTTGTGGAGGATATGTAATTTCTTGTTGATGCTAGGGTATGATGGTGTTTTGTTGGTGCGTAGGATAAGAGGATGCTTGTTGTTACTAAGGAATGATAGGAGGTTGATGTTGCTGCACGGGGAAGTATTGTTGCGATGGAGGAGGCTGATGGAATGGTGCAACTTGCTGATAAGATGGTGCTTGATGCACTTGGCTGATGTAGGTTGGGTGCATTCCTACATTGCTTGGAGGTGGAACAAACATTGGAAAGATAGAAGCAGGAGGTGGTTGTGCAAGGTAGCTCATGAGATGGGAGGAACTCTATTGTGGGAGTGGTGGAACCATTTGAGAAGTGGTAGGTGGTGCGGATAGATAGTTGGTGTATGGAGGAAAGGATGAAGCTGGCGGAGGTTGGGATTGTTGTTGTTGCGCTGCTTGAGAGAAAGCAACTTGTTGGTTTGTAGGCATGGAGGCAAGAGAGTGGGTTTGTATGCCTAAGGCTTGCATTATGCTTGGGTGAAACCCCAACGAGAGCCGGTTCATGGTGAGAGATGTGATGCGGAATATGTTAGAAATGCAAATATGATGGTGGAAGCTTGCGATGTGGAGGGGGGATTTTGAGGTCCCATAGGTGGCATGCCTATTGTGAACATATTTTGTTGGGCTTGTGCTTGGGTAAATGCTTGTTGGGGAGTGGAAGAAGATGCTTTTGTTCCCCACATGAAAGGTGATGTTGATGTGGAAGTTTGCTGGGAGAAGGAGTGAAACAATGGTATTGCCCTCAAAAATGATGGCATAGATGCAGAAGCTTGTGGAGTGAAGAAGGGAAATGATTGTGTTGCCCCTAGAAAGGGTGATGGTGCTTGGCTCACAAAAAGTGGAGGAACTACTTGTGTAGCAGCTTGCGTAGAAGGTGGCGGTTGGTTTTGTGTGAGGCTTTGGGCCTAAGTGATGGCTTGAGATGCCATAGAAGATAATGATGATCCCATGATGGAAAATGGAGTGGATTGTGTTGTGGGATTTGTGAAACTACTTTTCAAAAGAGGAGGGATGGGTGAAGCCACTTGTGATGTGTAAATTAGGATCAGGGATTTTCTAGATGATGGGGTGTAGGCTTTTGCTGGGATCTGGATGGTGTTTATGAGAATGTGAGGTTAGAGATATGGTGGAATGGGAGTACCTTCTTGAGCAAAATTAGCCAATATGTTTTGTCAATTTTGATCAATAAGTGCACCGACTATTTGTGCATGCCCTGGATGGCTCATGAATTTCTCCATAGAAAATGAAGTAGGGGGTCAATTGGGATCGTCCCATATGTTATCAACTTGTGGGATCAATGGATTGTAAGTTACCATTGTGCTAGTAGGATTGTTAGGATTGAACGAACTAGTGGCCTGATTGGGATCCATGTTCCTTCTCTTCCTAGATCTTGTCTCGACAGGCATGGAATGCTAAACTAAAGATGATAATGCAAATGATGGGTGTATGTAAATCTAAAGAACTTCTAAAGATGGTGGATTTATAGGATGTGATGCAAGAATTTGGATGAACTTAAGAATGGTAGGATGATGAAGGATTGGTGGGATGCTCTGATTTGGGATTAAGGATTATGCAAGATTGGCGAAAGATGGTAGATGATTGTGGAGGATTGTACTAAGTGTCAACAAATGAGTTGTTGCTTCCTAATGTAGGATCAGTGAGGATTGTCAACCTAAGATAGACTAATGATCTTTGGAAGACTGGATTCTCATCAATGCATGCCAATCTCTTGCTCGATATGATGAGGCTAGCAAGGACAAGGAGGATTCCCTAGACAATGCTCTATCAAAGGGTGGAGATTTCTGATTTGGGATAATGATTGAAAGCAACTCAAAGGATAGGACATGAAGTGGATGGATTCAAATCACCGGATTTGGATTCTGATTTGGATGATGGGTTCTAACTTGGATGGTGGATCAAGGATGATGCAAAAAGGATTTGAAACTCTGATTGTGGATTGCTGATGGAGAGACGATGAAGGATGACTGAATGATGCTTGTTCTATGAAGATGATCTATATGGAGATGCAGAGGATGATCTATGATGCAACTAGGAAGATGATAAAATAATGTACTCAAGGATGTAGCTGAGAATGATTTAGGATGACACTAAGGATAGATGGTGATGCAAATGATGATCTAGGAATGATCTAGGATGCAAAGGATGTCGAGATAGGATTGTGGGATCCTGAAGGAAAAGTGGATAAGCGATGGGCCAATTAGTCCTCACTTTCTAGGTTGACATAGCGACGATTAACTTGGAATTGGTAAGAAAATTGCTTCACTTTGGCGTTATATTCCACGTTGTCAAGTATCTCTTGATTCCTCTCTTATGCTTGGATTGCCTTAAGGGAATGTTGGTGATCTTTCAGGTTTATTTCTGCAAGTTTCTTCTCTTGATAAACTAGGGATTTGGGAAGTTTAGCCTTTTTTTGTTGGGCCAAATTAGACATAGCTTGGGGAGATTTTGGTAATTGGATTTGAAACAAAGATCTGAGTGTCTAATTTCAAAGGATCTCTTTACAAGTATGTCTGAATGATTTTGGATCAATTTTTTGATGTCTCAATGGAAAATGACTAATTTTGACAACAGTCGCTTTGAAAACAATCCTCACAAGGGACAAGGCAACCTTGTGGGATATAAACAACGATTTTAACCACTAAATATGAAAAAAGCTTTGAAAGGTGTATATTCAGACAAGTGTGTTCACTGAGCTTTTGACTATGCAATCACTTCAAGCATATCTACCTAAGGGAAGGCTAGTAGCATAATCTTTGCCCACAACTTGATACCCTCAAAAGGGGATACATATGGTGAGTGTCTTAAGGTGATCTAGGAAACCATAAGGATCAGTCCTTGCAAAAAGATTGTCATACCTTCGGGGGTAGATCAGAAGGTTTCTGATTTATCAAGTTTGTATTATGATCCGTGGAGTCCTCCCAATCAATTTGTACATGTGTGACTCACTTAAGAGCCTTGTTGACCATGCTAAAATAGTAGGGATATTGACCTACCTCAGGCTACCATCAACACGCATCTCTCAAGCTTGAGGGGATGAAGTGAGAGTTTGCTCAACACTTTATTTCTATATCGATCGGGGAAGTACCGGTTTGAATTCGTTCTCCAAAGAGGAAGCACTTTTCTCTTTGAACAGGCTTCATTAGAAGTAAAACAAGTGAACTTATCCGAGTTCAAGTGTTTTTACACCACTTAGCTAACAAGTTTTGCAAAATTGGAAACTCTTTAACAAAACACACCAAGAAGATGTTCTTTTAGTGATTTTGAAATGAAATTTTGTGAAAACAGATGTGTTTATGAGTTTGATTTGTTCCTTCCTTGAAGACACAAAAAGCTTTGAAAGAGATTTGTAATTTTGTTTTACCTTTTTCAATCAAGATTGTGTTTTTTGAAGTTTGAAATGAATTAGAGTGCTTTGTTTTCGCTTTAAGGCATTCAAGAGTGATTTTTGCTTGCTTTTAGAATTGAAAGAAAATGATTTTCTTGCACTTTGATTCACTCTTTTAGTTTCACTCAAGATTTGGTGTTTTAAACCCCAATTTGATTAGCACAAAAAATGAGTTGATGAAGAAAACTACTTTGAAATTTTTACCCCCCTTGTAGAAGACATAACTTTATGCTCACAACTCAAAAATAATTGTCATTTACACCATTGGAAAGATAATCCAATTATCTAGAGGCAAATTTCTAGAGTATAAGACTTGTAGAAGGAAGATGGGCCCAAAAACGCTCCGAAGACCTCCGAAAATGCAAATTACTAAAACATCTAAAAAATATAGATTTTCTGATTAATTTTCTTAGGCATTCGAGATTGGATTTTGGTTTATTTAAAACACCAACAAAAATGTGTGAGTTTCTTTTATGAAAATTAAACTTGTGATCCTGCCACCTGTTCTTGCAATCCAACAAACACCAAATTCACATTCCCGCGGACCGTACAAGCGATCTCGTAGGACTGTCAGTTTGAAAAAGTGTGACATAAAATTGATTAAAAGCAAAGTCGATACCTACGGCCGCAATCCTGCAAGGTCAACACAAGATCCCACCAGTCAATAAGCAATCCTACGTTGCGGGAATGAGGGCACAAATTTTGAGATTTCAGATAGAATGCCTTACGACTTAGAAGTTTATAATGGTGATCCCGCCTGGTCAACCCGCATTGCGGGAATGCGATCCCTTGGACTGTGACAGAGAAATTGCTAGTGAATTTTAGGATAGAGAGAAAGTTTTAGACAAAATATAGAAGGGTCCTTTGCAGGAATGTGATCCTACCGACCGTACAGTCAATCCCACCATTCGTACTCACGATCCCACCAATTGTTCCTTTTTTTTTATACACAAATCTATGGATGAGAATTTTAATGAGTTTTGGACTTGTTTTCTTAGTTTGAGGAGAAAATTTACGTGGTGGGTGTCCCACCTAACCTATTAGGAATAGGCGTAGACAGTCAAACATTAGTTAATCAATCTAACAACATATTCCTAGACATATAGAAAACAAATATTCACAAGGACATCTAGATAAAACCAAAACGGAAGCATCTTGTTGTTGTTTGATTTGTTCTTGCTTTAGGGATGTGGGTGTGCTCTCAAATCACTTGGAGCATATCCCTAATGATGATTAGGGAGGATTAGGATGGATTAGGATCCATGAGAACCCTATAGTGGCACAGAATCAGGTATAGAACACCTATTTTTCCCCTAAGGTCTCAAAGAACCTAATGATGCTGAAATGAAGATTAAGCTACAAATGCTTATTCTAAGATTGATTTTAAGCCAAATTAAGTGTGATATGATACAAATATGATTATAAAAGCTTAGTAAAGAACTAGGTCCATTCTATTAAGCTAAGCTAAGATTATCTATGAAAGCACAAAATATGGTTAATTTAACAAAATAGGTTAAATGCTTAAGATTTAGAGCTAAAATAACATTATAACTTTACTATGAATGAAAAGGGAAATTGCTTATTTTCTCTTGGGAGAGGAGGGTATTTATAGGATTCAAGCCAAGGGCTTGGGTTAGGAAGGAGAGTTAGAATTGGAGGTAAGGTTTGGGGTATAATTAGAGGTAAGGTTAGCTTAACCTTGGTCAAGGTTGCTCACACATGTGTGAGCAACACTAGGGAAGTGTGAAAAGCGTATAAGAGTGGAAGAAGAGGCATGGGCTTCATTTATGGCTTGTAAGAAGCCTTAATGAGGATGTAAGAGACATTTATGAGGGGATTTGACCCAAAGTCAAAGGTTGAAGGTTTAGGCTAAAAAGGGTAGGAATCACCTTTTAATCAGGTTTAGAGTGAGATTAAGAAAGTCTAGAAGAGGTTAGGGATTTCTAGAAGATTTCTAAGGTTTTAGGACTTAAACAAATATTTTATTTATT
The DNA here is from genome assembly GCA_027943335.1 of Chamaecyparis obtusa. Classification (NCBI taxonomy): domain Eukaryota; kingdom Viridiplantae; phylum Streptophyta; class Pinopsida; order Cupressales; family Cupressaceae; genus Chamaecyparis; species Chamaecyparis obtusa. Next base: position 541,746 of record BSBK01001910.1, read on the forward strand.
TAAAAGATTCTTGGCTAATTTATTAAATAATTAATAAATTTTGGGGGAAATAATGTTTAAATGAGATTTAAACATTTTAGGAGAGGATTCCTTAATTAAATATTTTTAATTAAGATAGAGGGATTTAATGGCATAATAATAAATTAATTAATTAATTAATTAATTAATTAATTAACAAATGATGATGTCATCAAGGGTTTTCGAAAAATAAAAATACTTTTATTTTCTAAAGGATTTTTAGGTGTCTACAATGGTATTCTCATAAATTGACCGAGATCAGTGACAATGCAACACCTAGATGAAGGATTTAAATGATGAAAGCTATGAAAATGAATGCAAATTACCCTATATTTTTGGATTTTTCTATGCAATATGATGAAAAACTAGATGAAAATTGATCTAAAACTAGACGAAAACAATGAATTAGAAATCTAAGCTATGGATGTAATGAAAATAATGAAAAACAATGGTTAGCAAGAATCTCAAAAATAGCACAATCTCACAATTCACCAAATTGCACGTGCAAGATTCTCCAAATTCGTTGGGGGGGGGGGGGGGTGTTCTACAAAGGATTGAGGCCTATTTATATAGAAATCCAGGGTTTGAGAACTCATGGAAAAACCATAAATTACTCCCTGATAGACTCAGTTTGATTTTTGAGTTATCAAGAAATTAGAAACAGTTAACTCACAAAATCATGCAAAAACAACTTTTTAACTCAATTTAGAAGTTCAGATGACTCCAATCTACTTTTCAACTCACAATCACATGTTGAGTTCAAAAAGTTAACAAATTGAATTTAATAGTTGATTTAGAGTTTAACTACTTTTCTGATTTGTGTATAGATAGTTATGAGTTTATTTAATTTCCATGTGTTTTATTCTCAACTTAATTAATTTTTGAATAAAAATAACTGATTTATGGGTTAATCAATTATTTAATCAAACTTTATTCAAAATTAAATTATTGAATTTGACAACTTTGATTTAATCAATTAAATAAACATTTAATCAATTTTTTTTAGAATTTTGATTTATTGTCAAATAAAAAAATATTAATTAGGTTTAAATTCAATTAAATCCAATTACATAATTAAGTGGCAGAATTAAGTTTAATTAATTAAATGTTCAACATATTCAATTAATTGACTTCAGGATAAATAAAATAAGTCATTTATCACCAAATAATATTTAATTTAGAAATAATTGGGATAGATTAGGGATATTGAGGAATATTCCCTAATACAGAATTAGGATAGGATCAATTAGGGTTTTGATCATTTGATGTGCAGATGTGCCTTAGGTTAGGTCTTTAGGGTCGATTTCAATCGATTTGTTGATGTAGGAGGTTAATGGTACTGAAGCCCATTTTTGGGGTATTACATTTTGCCCCTCTTTGAATTAATGTGTGAAGTGCAATGGTTCAAAGATTAATCTATTTTTTATGACATTTAGACTTAGTTATGTGGTAGAGAAACTGATCTGAAAGATTAACAGATTTTGAGATAGAAACCGATTGGAAGATTTGAAAATGTTGATTCAGGTCCTGATTGACCAAAGAATCGAGATGATGTTAATGATAGTAACAATGAACTGGTGATTATGAAGAAGTGTTAAAATGCCTGATTTTGAACCTATGATTACGAGGAAGTGACTGTCCTGACTCCATACCTGATTGTCCAAAGGAATTGAAAGGATGACAAATCTAAACCCTTCAGTTACGTAGAACCAAGGAAATAACACAACTGAACCGATGGTTACGAAGAGTTGATACAGTTTACAAGATTAAGAGAACATCAAATTGATATGGATTTCAATGAATATGATATGCCCCAAGTGACATGCCCCAAGCAACGAGGACTTTAATAAGTCAACAACTAGATGTGGTTGTTGTCTTGATTGTTGTAGGAAGATTTGATTTGACAGATTTTCGTCGAAGGTCCAAAAATTTTAAATCACATTTTTGACAAAGTAAATGATCTCAAATTTCAATTTTGATCCCAAAAATGGATTCAAGACATCGAAATTAGCTAGGGGTGCAATTTTCATGCAAAACAAAGCACTTTGAAAATTAGGTCAAAAACCTATATAAGGCCCAAAAGGGTCATTCAATTCATTTTAAACCTTTTTGACTTTAGAAACTTGTGGAGCCCTCTAAGAGAAAATGAAGGTTCCTATATCATCTCACTGATTCAAGTGCTCCAGGCGATTCCAGAGACCCTGACAGTATGGTAATCCGGTAATGGACCTCTGTGCCTCTCTATGAATTCATTTTGCTATGTTTTAATGCTTTCTAGGATCTTTAGGATGATTTTCCAATTTTTAAATTTTTGCATCACGAAATGTAGTACGACAACTTGTGGGGGGTTGTACGACATTTCAAGTCAATTTACTTTGTCATGTTTGTTTTAGTAGATTTTCTTATGAGAGACACCCATCTCTCGTACGACATTTCTTTGGGTCCCTTAAGTGTCATGCGGGAACATACATAGTGTCGTATACTCATGAATTGTCACATGGGTAGCTATTTATTGTTGCACGACAATTGGTACCAGTCTATATTGTCTTATGGAAAACAATAAGCATTTTTGAGGTCCTTAGGCCAATTTTTCAAAATTTTTGATCTTTTAGCTCAATTCCATAAACTTTAATGCACCTTCTGATATGTTCATTTTCTCATTTTACGTGCATATAGCCTTATTTTTAAGAAAATATCTGATAGTCATCCCATTTTTGTGCTTGTGTAGGTCCTGTACCTAGATGTCTATGTTCGTATTTCCCATCCAGCTACACAGAGAATTTCCTAGCCTTACCAGATCCCATGAGAGTGCACCTTGCAGCGTGTGGCTTCAAGTACTTGATCTATTTTCCTAATATTCGGGTGAACCATGGTCTGATCACTGCACTAGTAGAGAATTTTCATTCAGAGATGCATACATTACATCTTCCTATAAGGGAGATCACAGTTACACCTGAGCACATATATAGGATACGTAAGATTCCCTTCCATGGCCCTCTCCTAGACTATCTTAGTTTGGGTAATACAGGATTACAGGCGTTTCAAACATTGTTCAGGGAAAATGAGCAGATCACTTAGTAGATTACTTGGGAAGTGCTTATACAGTGATACAGACAAAGTCACTGGTTATAGTGCATTATTGCTGGGATGATCGGCGGGATCATCATGTCTGACCATCAACAAAACAGTCTACTAATGGCCTGGGCTCCTATGATTCAACGCTTGATGGTGCAACTGACAGAGTACAGATTGGAATAGTGTCTACTCACATACATGTTCTTAAATATGCATGATATTTTCTACCATGAGGGTAAGACATTCACCTTAGGAGCCATTGTATTACAGATCTGGGCATGGGAGCACATTCCCATATATAGGCCTATTTATGGCGGTGAGAGATAGGACTGGGAGCCCCTTATAAATAGGTATTCTAGATTTGTTACACAAGTTTAGATGGGGTGCACAGAGTACTAGCATCAAGTGTTGGATGATATGATAGTGGTCATATGGAGACCATACTTGTAGGTAGAGGCATGACCAGTGGCGAGGGCTTAGTTTGGTTACTTCTACCAGAGCCGGACCTTGATAGGGCATACTACCATCATCCTTGAGATATTTTTGATCACATGCATTTGGAGACAGTACAGACTCATTCAAGATGAGCCACAAGACTTTGTAGCTTACGCATGATAGTTGTGAGAGATCAGATTAGTATGGTCTGCTAGGCTATCATTTATAGTGTACAACCTGGAGTATAGTGGGCTACTAAGTAGAGACTCAGATTATCAACCCTAGGTTACTGGTGCAAGCGTTACTAATGCTTTCATAACATATCTAGCGGAGCATCCCATTAGGCAGTTCTCTAATCTAACAGAGCTAATTCAGACGATGGAGGAGGCTGAGGATGTGACAAGTGCCCTGATGGGTAGAGGATAGAGATGTAGGGAGGTCCAGATCCTGATTGTGTAACCTACCCCACTAAGGCCAAGAGTGATGATGACCCCACCATTACCAGTGGGATAGATGGGATCCCCTCTTATTCCATGAAAAGCTCTAGCAGGGAGACTGACAGTTTTGCAGCATTGGTACAATAGAGGTGAGGGTGGGACACTAGGTGGTATTGGTAGTACTATAGGTGTTGAGGAGGTGTTGGGTGCCCACTAGGATGACCCCATGGAGGAGGTACAAGATGCCCTAGATTTTGACTTAGGAGTGGAGGTTCGACATCGTAAGGCACAAATTGATACAGGTGCAAGTGGTGATGAGGTGATGGAGGAGGCAGAGGTGGCAGTAAAGGAAGATCCTAGACTAAGGTAGAAACCTCAGGACACCATCAAGTGGTTATATCACCAGCTCTGATATCAGAGGACACATAGCCTAACTCTAGAGATTCAGCTACAAGAGTGGGACATGTAGTCAAGAGAGTGAGATGCTAAGGTTAGGTGCTTATAGGTCAAGCTCATCCACCAGACTGGATGTGCAACATATTATGTGTCTACGTACTTTTTAGTGGTACCTCCTAGTCAGAGAATGACATCATACTCCCAGTATATGGTAGGATCAGAGGGAGCCAGAGTGCCACAGGCAAAGCCACCACCCAATGCACCTATCGGAGGAGGAGCAATGCCTGATATTGAGGATCAGGCTAATAGCTGATTCATGATTGGATCCTTATTTTTGACATCGTGCTCCTTTTGTACTGGATAGCTCATTGAAGCTTATAATTTTTGTTGTATCATATGCACTTGTTGCACCCCTTGTACTGTATCAGTATTTATATATATGAGATCATTTGTATTGGTTTTGACTTCATAGCACTTGTTATTTCGATGTATGATGTATTATCATGTGATGCAAATGTATGAAATGTTTTTCTTTATAGTGTAATGTGTGAATGTTTACTATGAATGTATGGATGTGCAATGTAAAATGCAATGGTAAATGGTAAATGAACAATGCAAATGTATGATTCTTATTTATTTTTAAAAATGATGTACATGTATGTATGCGATGGATATATGAAATGTTTATGAAAATGCCATGTTATGCAGTGATTCACATGATATTTTTGCAAGTACGTGAAGAGTTCAAGTGCTCAGTCACTGTAAAAAAGGATGTGTAACTGAGAACAATGATTTCTTGCTGATTAGTTTGTAGGGACCTTCACATGACAGTTGGTCCTTGTACTATGTTGCTTGGTGCCATTTGGAAAATAACAAACACGATGTTGAATCTAGATTATGAGAAATATGTAACCATGTAGAATGCAAAAAGCAAATGAAATGCACACCTAGGACTTAGTCATTCATCACATGTCGGTCTTTCATCATCATTGAATATTTTTAGGTAATTATGGATAGTCAATACAATGTCCACTAGTTAGACAACCGTGAACATATGAATATTGACTTTTAGTTGAAATGTCAGATTAGATATATGCACCAAGGCACAAAATCCAGGATGACCTAAATATCATGTCCATTTTGATTTAGCAATTTGTATAAGCATCAGAACATAAATGTTGTGATTACCTGAATACACCTTGCATACAAACACACCAAGCAGTTGGGAGGTCATTCTGATTCCGCTGTGAATTACCCGCAGTGACCCATTATTGTTCACAACCTTGGATAATATTGTGTTTCACAATAGAAAGAAGAAATCACTCAATAGACAAAGTTAGATAAAACTTCTCTGAAGCATCTGGGTATCAATGGTCGAGGTACACATGGCCATCCAATTCGAGATGGAGGCACTTATAGTGGACACCAATTCAATCTAGAATTTCCAAAGTCATTAGATATTTACTTACAAGAAAAAAAACAAGAAAAGATTATGCCCCCAGTCATCACTCTCTAAATCCTGTAAAAGGACATCATCGATGAGCTCAAGAGAACATAATATGAAAAAATCTTAATGCAAATTTATTTGTTTGTGTTATCGTTAGTTGCAAAATCCTTTTCTGGTAGGGAGACAAACAAATAAACTTGGATATAGCTTTGAAGGACCTTGACTGGATATGACTCATTTGAGATACTAAGGACCAATATTGGATATGACATTGGTTGCCCCCAAGTTTGAAACATTGATAGGATGCAGACACTTTTGAGCTTAGTACACAGACCAAATTTATTGAAAACATGATGTAAAAAGAAAACAAGGAGATATGTACAAACTAAAAAAATACTGAAAGTTGGGAGATTGCCAAGACCGTGTTGATAGATGAAGCTTTTAGATACAAGTGGAACACGTTTGCTGGGTTTTCACCATCTTGGCATAGATTCTATTTTTGCTACCAAAGCGCCTATTTACCAGGTTTTCACCAAGACACTTTTTCTTTTTCTCTTTTTTTTTTGTATTTTCAATCTTTTCAATTTTTTTGTATTTTTTCTCTTTTTAATTTTTTTGTATACCATCAAAGCGCCTATTGCTAGGTTTTCACCAAGATGATCATTTTTTGAGGACTAATTCTGATTTTTATGATTTTTTCAGGATATTTTCACAAACTGAACACCTTAGGCATAGAATTTCTTCAGATGGAGAACGTTGATTGGTTCTCAGAGTTGTTCTCCTTTAGTCATTGAGAGTTGATAGGCTCCATAGCCAAAAGAAGCAATGACAACAAAGGGACCCAACCAGTTGGGTTCAAACTTCCCCTTGCATTCTCAATGGGATTGATTTTTAGTATTCTCTCTCAAGACTAGATCACTAACCTGAAATTCTTTGTGTTTGACCTTCTTGTTGTAGCCTTTGGACATTCTTTTCTGATACAGTCCGAGATGATCATATGCAACTTTCCTGAGCTCATCTAGTAGTTTAAGTTCTTGTAACCTACACACTCTATAATCATCATCGGTTACCAGACCATGCATTCTGATTCTTAGTGATGATATTTCAACCTCAATAGGTAGTACCGCTTTAGTCCCATATACTAAAATGAAAGGAGTAGCTCCATTGGGTGTTCGGATACTCATTCTTTAGGCCAAAAGAGCTGGATTTATTATCAGGTGTCAGTCTCTTCCTGTCTTGTTGATTGTTCAATGTAGGATCTTCAGTAAGTTTTTATTAGATGCTTCAGCTTGTCCATTCCCTTGTGGATAGTAAATGGACAACCAATGTTGAGTGATCTTGAATCTAGAGCATAAGGAATCTAGGTCCTTGCTCTTGAATTGGCCTCCATTGTCTATGATGATGGAGTGTGGTATACCATACCGACAAATAATGTAATTTGGTATGAACATAGAGATATGTTTGCTAGTGGCTTGTGTCAAAGGAACTGCTTCTACCCATTTTGTGAAGTAATATGTTGTTGTGATGATATGGGTATGACCATTTGATGAATGCGGATAAATAGCCCCGATGAGATCAAAAACCCATTGTTGAAAAGGCCATTGTGTTGTAAAGGGAATCAGATCTCTCCCTGGCACGTGAATCAAGTTACCATGCACCTGACATTTCTGACAATTCTTAGCATATTTCACAACCTCTTTTTCCATGTTTGGCCAATAGTACCCAGCCCTAATGAGTTTTTGAGCTAGTGTCAAACTATTGGAATGTGATCAACAAATACCTTCGTGGACTTCCTCTAATGTGCATTGTGACTCTTCACATTCTAAACACCTAAGAAGTGTACTGTCTAGACTTCATTTGTATAAATAATTACCAATGATAACATATTGTGATGCATTTTGGATAAGGTGGCATTTTTTATGGCGGTTAAAGGTATCGGGAATGATTTGGTCTCGAAGGTAGGAGTATATGTTTTTATAGTGGGAGGAATCATGACCAACAATGGTGCAGATCATGAAGGTTTCTAGGAAATCATAGGCAGGGAATGACAGTGCTTCCACTAGGAATTCATAGTGTATCTCATGTTCGGGTTGTTGTAGTAAAGATGATAGTGTTTCCATAGTGTCAAGAACCTTGTTCTCCATTCTAGGTATTTGTTCAAATGTGATAGATATGAAGTACTTCTTTAGATCATCTACCATGCATTTTTAAGGAACAAGCTTTTCATCTTTTATTTGATACACATCATTTTCTTGGTATATGACCAGTTGTGAGTCTCCATGAATGTTTAGTTCTGTTACTCTCCATTTGATTGCTATCTTCATGCCATTTAGCAAAGCTTCATATTCAGCTATGTTGTTGGTACAAGGGAACTTGATCCTGAATGCCTTCAGAATGGAGTAACCCTGTGGTGTTATGAACAATATGCTAGCTCCACACCCATTTTGTGTGTAAGATCCTTCAAAGAATAAGCGCCATGTTCTGGAGGATATGTGCATGATAAGAGGAATCAAGAAATTCCATTTGTAGCGGTTGGTCATCAAACATTGGTGCTTTAGCTAACTGATCTGTAATTACTTGTCATTTGATAGCTTGTCTTTCAGCACACTCAATGTCAAATTCACTTAGTAGCATTACCCATTTTGCTAATCTACCAGTGAAGTAAGCTTTTCTTAATAAGTACTTTAATGGATCAATTTTTTCTATTAATTACATAGTATGAGCCAACATATAGTGTCTCATCTTCTGTGATGCAAAAATAATAGCTAGACATGCCTTCTCTATCATGGAATAGTTCTTCTCATAAGCTACCAATGTTCTATTGATATAGTAGATAGCTCGTTCCTTCTTATTATTATCATGTTGTGCTAGTAATGCCCCCAATTATGTATTTGTAGCAGAAACATACAATAGTAATGGTTTTCCTTGGATAGGAGGCATGAGAATCGGTGGATTCTCCAAATATTTCTTGATGTGATTGAAGTTCTTTTCACATTCTTTGTTCCACGCAAAGGTCACACCTTTATGTAATATCTTAGTGAAAGCTTGTGAAATATCTGCTAGCTGAGATATGAAGCATCTGATGGATTGTACCCTTCCTTGTAAGGTCCTCATTTGATTGATATTATTAGGAGGTTGCATCTCCATGATTTCTTTGACTTTTTCTGGATCTACTTCGATACGTTTCTTTGAAACAATGTACCTAGAAACTTTCCCGAAGTAACACCAAAGGCACATTTATTAGGATTTAATTAGAGACTAAATGTTTCCATTCTATCCAACATTGTAGCCAAGTCAGCTAGATGTTCAGATCTTTTCATTGATTTAGCCAAGGTATCATCAACATAATATTCTTTATTTTTATGCATCATATTGTGAAAGATAGACGTCATAGCTCTTTGATACGTAGCAGCTGCATTTTTAAGACCAAACGGTATTATGTTCTAGCAGAAAGTACCCCATGCATAAGTGAAAGTTGTCCTCTCTTCATCTTCAAAAGCTATCTTGATTTGATTGTATCCGAAGAAGCCATCCATTAAAGAGTACATTTTGAAGCCCACAGTCATGTCTACTATCATATCAATGTTTAGTAGCAGAAAATCATCCTTAGGGCATGCTTTGTTTACATCTTTGAAGTTTGTGCACACTCTGATAGATTTATCTAGTTTTGATAATGGAACTATGTTTGATATCCACTCTATATAATCAATGACTCGAATAAATCCAACTTTTAATAGTTTCTCTATCTCAGCTTTGACAAGGAGTGCAATGTGAGGATGCATTTTTCACAACTTTTACTTGATTGGTTTTACTCCTGGAGCAATAGAGAGATGATGCATGATGAGATTAGGATCTAATCCAAGAATATCTAAATATTTACATGCAAATTTGATCTTTTTCTCTGTTAAGAATTTTGTAAATGCTTTATTTTCTTCTTCTGACAAAGATTGTGCTACGTGAATCAACTGAGGTTCCTCTACTATACCCAAATTGATAGACTGAGTTGGTTCTATCAATACTGGAGATCTTTCCTATAAATGACTTAGAAGACATCAAATATCTCATCCTTAGGCACCTTAGAGAGGTTTTCACCTTCAATTACGTCTTTTGTTTTTACTATTTTAGGTTCTGAGATTGCCACATAGTGGTTTTCACCCTCAGAAATTTTTTTCTTTTTACTTTTATTCTTTTGACTAAGATATTCGATATCCAACTCCATCATGCTCACACTAGGTTCACTGATGGAAGTCATCATGGGTTCTACTTCGTTTAGGTAGCAGGAGAGAGCATAGTCTATTTGGAAAGTATGGATGTCTTGGCTTGGATCATCAGATGTTTGGTCAATAATCTCAGGGTGTTGGATAGTAAGTGTGGGAAAGGATTGGGTGATGGTGTTTATGCATAGATTTTTTTCATCATTGGCTTTGAGTTGACTCTCAAATTCAAGGATGATATTACTGCTCAGAATGTTTAGTTCGTTAAGTGTCTCAATGTCATCGTTGGATCCTACGTTAGTGATAAGTGAATCAGACTCATGAGGTTTTTTAGTTCATTCTAGAATCACGTTGGGTGTAGGTGTGTATTAGTGAATGACATCAATATGTTTATCAGTGATAATGCCCTCTCCTTCTAGTTCTGGAATGACTCCCCATTCACTGTCATTTGATTCTTCATCTAGATCCCTGGGAAAGTGAAGAACATGTGTAAAATCAGGATGGGTTCCCCAAGAAGGGTTACCCTCAGAATTTGAGTGGAATTCATACTCGTGGGAATCTATCTCAAAATCACTGTCATGTCCCAAATGTTTATCTATTGTGATAGGTATACCTCCTTCTTCTTGTTTATCTACAATATCAGTCAGTTCTTATGTTGTGACTATTTTTTTCTCAGTAGTGGGTTCTTGTGTGTCTACCACATTGATTGTCTCTTTAGGTTTCTTCCCATCTTCAAGAAGGGCTAGAATGTGTTGAGGTATATGTTTATAAGGAAAAACATCAATTGTGTTTGAATCATCACTGTTTGGGTGTTGTGTATCTTCCTTTTGCTGAGTATCTATTTTTGGTTCAATCTACTCTAGGACATGTGTAGAGCTTCCACTAAGATGGAAAGGTTTCTTATGATAACCCATGCCTATAGTATCCTTGTTTGTCCTTCCACAGTGTTCAATGGGTTTGATGATGCCTTTGCCTCTTGTTCCTAGAGGTCCTTTTCCAGTATATCTCATTTTAGCTATTAATTTGTGACTTGGTCCATATGACTTTGTAGGAATCTTAGGTATTTTAGAGTCACATTTTTGAATTGTCTATGATTGGGACTCATCTTTGTATATATAGTCTCTTCCTCATTAGAGTCTTGTTTGGATACTTTCTTTGTGAGAAAACTCCCATCAAAGATGACCTGGGGTTCTTTGGTTGTAGGTTTCACTTTCTTTAAAGGTTGTCCATAAGACTTAGGTGAAAGTGGGAGGGACGTGAGAGAGAGTACTAGAAGACTCCCTATTATGTGTGAAAAGTTTATCTGCACTATCTTTCAAGGCATTGCAAGATGTTGATGTGTCTATAGGTATAGTTACCTCTACTCCACCATAAGGAAATTTGACACATTGGTGGTATGTTGACGAAATAGCTTGCATCTCGTGAATCCAAGGCCTTCCTAGAAGAATGTTATAGGCCAATGGGAGATCTAAGACTTAACAGGTGATATCTCTAATGACAAGTCCTATTCTAATAGGTAGCACAATGACTCCTTGGGAATTCCGTTATTGTTCATCATATGCTTTTATGGTGATTTTATTTTTAGGATCAATAGCACCCTCTAGAAATGCCAGTTGTGTAACCAATTTTTAGGAACATATATTTAGACCAGCACCTCCATCTATCAATAGATGTTTGATGCAACGGTTTTGGATTAGGACTTTAATATGCAAGGGTTGGTTATGTGGATGACCTAGTGAGTTATCATCTTCCTTTGAAAAGGAAATATATTGAGGGGACGTTAGATGACCCACCATGGTTTGAAGCTGATCAAGATCAAGATTATTTGGAACATTGGAACTTAGCAGAGCTTTGTCGAGAACAGCTCGATGAGCCGGAGAGATTCAAAGTAACTCAAATATGGAGATTTTGGCATTAGTATGTTGCAGTTGTTGGATGATGTTGTATGATATCTCTTTGGACTCTTTAGAATTTGAAGATTTGGAAGAGGTCCTTTGTTTAGATGTAGAAGCAAGATTGAAGGGCACCTTTGGGGGCATTTGATGAACCCAAGTTTTTTCCTTGGAGGGTTACCTGAGCTTGAGATCGAGTAACTGCGTTAGCTATCTTGTTATCTCTGTCCTTTTTGACAATGGTGATGATATTGCAATGTTCAAACAGACATGGTTCCACCATGTTGATGACATCATTGTTGCCAGAGTAAGTGTAATTGACTTTAGCACCCATGTTTGGTTTAGAAGATGAATCTCCTTGATTATGTTTCAGAAAAGGTTCCATGAATGCTGTATGATCATTATTGCATTTATGGTTGTCAATCACAATTTTTCCAGCATCAATTTTATCTTGTATGAGATGTTTCAGACACATGCAGTTATTGGTTTTATGACCCTTGTTTTGATGGAAATCACATAAATCGGTCTCTTTCCACCATTTAGGTTTGACTTCAAGGTCATATGGTTTGATTTCAAGTAACATGATGATATTTTTTTCCAATAGAGTTTGCATGGAAAATTTCAAGGACTCACCCAATGGAGTGAACTTGTGCTTTAGTTTTGTAACCCATGGTTTAGAGTTGCTTGACCTCTTAGTAGATTCAATAGCCTTCATTTCTGAAGCTTTAATGGCTTGGGTGCCAATTGTGAGATTAAATGCTGGTGCTTTGGGTGTGGCACTGATATGATCAACAACACCATCTGTGATGACATTTTTGTTTTTGTTCCAGAATTTGTTTTTTTCTTTGGAGTTGGAACTAGAACCCGAATCATACTTATTTTCTTTGTGAAGTGATATATCTCCCTTATGAAAAAGCACATTTTTTATTTTTATGGCATTTTCTACCATTTTATCAAAAAATGTATGATTTTTCATTTGAAGATGATAATTGATTTCCAGAACCAAATTATTGATAAAGATCTCTAGTTTCTCATTTTCCAGGATTTGATGAGCATAGAGTGAAAACTTCTTCCTCTATCATTTGAGAAAGGTAAGGAAGGGTTCTACTAACTTTTGTTTTAGATTGCAGATATCAATCATGGTGACAAGATGTTGGATATTGTAGGAGTGTTGTTGGTAGAACAGTTTGATTAACTCGTCAAAAGTCTTGATGGTTGGAGGCATTTTAGAGAACCAGTTGATGGTTGCTCCTCCCAAAGATCATGGGAAGAGATGCATTAAGTATGTTGGTTCATGCATAAACTCCATGGATAGGGTACATAATTCCCTAACATGATCTCAGGGATTAGAATTTCTATCATATTTATCATATTTAGGTAGTTCCACCCTTTTTGGGAATGGTGGCATATACAAGTTTTGATCAAATGGAAATGGACATAGTACCTCCATAGAGAATTCTTTATGTTCTTTCTCTTTTTCTATCTTGTTAAGCTTGACTTGCATAGCATGCATCTATTTCATCATGGCTATAATAGGAGTTTCTTCCTCTTGTGTGACAATATGTTTGACATTGAAGTTGGGAGGAAGTGTGGCACCTTGTTGAGCCAGTTGTAGAAAGTAGGCCTCTTTTTCTTCTTGCAAGAAATGTTTCATCATTCATTTAAAGAGGTCATCATCATGAAATCATTCAATTTCTGATGGTGTGGGTTCTTGATCTGCATCATGATTGGATTGGTGACCCTATGAGCCTTGGTTTTCTCCTCCTTGAGACATAGTAGTGTTTTGATTATCCTTTGGGATTGATTAAGGAGGATTATAATAACCTTGTTTCAAATGTAGATTGCCTAGGGCGTCCTCTTTGTAACAAGTTATGTCATAAGGTTGATGAAAGGTCTGAACAATAAGAGAAGATTATGCTAATGGTTTAGGTACTTCTCTTTGTTTCTTGTGTGAGGAGGCTCTTGTTTCCACCATTAACCTTAGGTGAATTCAGAGAGCAAGATAAGATGAGTGATCAATAATCTGAATTTAAGAAAAATTAGGTGATGCAACCTTATTAAGATTGGTTTTTGAAAAGATTGATTGAATGTAAATGAAGGATATTGTGCCTGAGATGTATGGGTAGACGCCCAAAAGATGGTGGACAGGAATTCGTAACACTTATCTAGTTCAAGGTTATAAATCAAGATTGGTTTTTGACAATGTTTTGACACAAGATGAGACGTGGTTCAAATTGGTCAATCAGATGACAAATTGAGCTAATAGGATCACTTTGGAAAAATAGATGAATTCTCTATTTCTCTACTTTGTTCCTAACATAGTGGGTATTCTAATAGAATTTGGATAATAGCTACAAATTGGTTGGATTTCTGACAAAATTTAGAGTTTTTGGCAATTTTGGGGAAACTGTCGTATGACAATATCCAAGCTCGTACGACACAGAAATAGGTCTGGCATGAAAATTGCAAAGGCTCATATGACAAATGATTCTAGGAATTATTTTTGTTGTAGTTTTTGTATAATTCTCATACGACACAGTAAGGCTTCCCGTATGACTCTTCGAGGGTTCTGGTATGTTAGTTGACAAATTGGAGCAATTATCATACAACAATTGCAAGCTCAGGTGACAATTTTCACCAGAAAAGGATTTTTCTTAGGATTCTTCAAGTTTTTTCAGATTTTGGTCTCAGTTGTTTTGCAAAGTTTTCTATCCAATTTGTGAAGATTTGTGTATTGGATTTTCAAAGGTTGTTTAATATAGCAGTAGACTCACAATCACAACAATCAAATGGGAACTAAATAAAAAACACACCTATCTTACCCTAGCTAGGAGAAGAGATGTATTACTTTCTTATTGAATTAGGAACACACTCAGAGACAACAACACATACTAGATGTTGAAGCCCATAGTAGTTGAGTTCAAGCATCAAAGAGGGCTTGATATGATGAGTGTCTTGGGGTGATTACTATTCACCTTGCAAAGCACTACAAATCCTTCAGAGATGGATCAGTAGAAAAACTAGCTTAAGCTTTTAATTAGGGCATCTGTTCACAACTGTCTCCCATAGTCCTGCAAGAAGGATTGAGGTTGTTAACCCTATGAGTACCTTGATTAGTGTAGTCTCGCAAGCAAGATTTAAGTGGCTTCACTCTATACAAAATCAAAGCATGTTCATGGAATGAATCCAAGGAACAAGCACAACTATATCTTTTGAGGCTTTAAACTCAAGGAAGCGTCAAATTTTATAGTGGGGTGGAAGAGTCAGCTTAAGACTTGTCCCCACTTGGGTCATTCCCAGGAGCTTTTTACCTCTCCGATAGGCCCTCTAAAAGATTAAAGCAAATGTGAGGTTAGGGACCACACGATCTAGGTTTCTGATTCTCTGAAAGAGAAGAGCATAATCTCCTAAGCTTATCCTTTTCCCTATCCAAAACATGTCAAGTAGAGTTAATCTAGAGATAGTACACAAACTGGCACTAGGGAAGATACCTTTTGGGTTTTTGATTCTCCTAAGAAGGAGAAGAGCATAATCCCCTTAATATCTACCTCAATGGCAATAAGCGCACGCACCTAATTAGCTAGATGCCTATGAAAAAAATGAGATCTAAGAAAACAAAATATTTTTTCATAGAAGATTTGGCAACTTGCAAAACCACTCGTCATAAATCTTGTTGAATGAGCGTCTTTGACAAGCGATTCCTATAAGGATTTCCTGCAAAAGAAGGGTTTGGAAGTCAAGACAAGAAGAGACTAAAGAATAGGTTTTTATGCTCTTCCTTTGTCTTTCGTCATGCAAAAAATGTGTTAGGCTTTGAAAATGATCAAGCACCAACAAATAGTAAATGTCAGAGTTAGCTGTTAGTCAAAATCTTAAATCAAATATCTCAACAATGACCAAAAATTTTGATACGACTATTGAAAACTGGAGTCAAAACTCATACAACAATATACCAATTCACATACAACAATCTAGACATGATACGATTCTGAGTTCCTGCACACACAACAATCCAAAGCTCATACGAAAATATGTAACAACCGGTATGACAATGCAAAATGTTGTATGTTGTACGATAGATAGAATGTTCTGATACAACAATCTGAAAGTGTCGTATGAGATTGTACGGAAGAAAAATTAAAAATTAAAGCTTGAATTGGAAATGTCAGAAAATGATGAAAACAATAATGGAAACCCATTGTCGGGCCCCATAGTGGGCGCCAGAAATGTGTGTGTGAAATTTTACCTATCTGTGTACACAACACTTCAGTAAAACGTTATTGGTTAATAATAACAATTTTTTGCAAATAAGCACAAATATCATTAACCAGGTGATTTATTGCCTTCTAATAGATGTGAGTATGGTATTCTCAAAAATTGACCGAGATCAATGACAATGCAACACCTAGACGAAGGATTTAAATGATGAAAGCTATGAAAATGAATGCAAATTACTCTACATTTTTGGATTTTTCTATGTAATATGCTGAAAAACTAGATGAAAATTGATCTAAAACTAGATGAAAACAATGAATTTGAAATCTAAGCTATGGATGCAATGAAAACAATGAAAAAAAATGGTTAGCAAGAATCTCAAAAATAGCACAATCTCACAATTCACCAGATTGCACGTGCAAGATTCTCCAAATTCATCGGGGGAGGGGGGGTTTCAACAAAGGACTAAGGCTTGTTTATATAGAAATCCAGGGTTTGAGAACTCATGGAAAAATCATAAATCACTCCCTGATAAACTCAATTTGATTTTAGAGTTATCAAGAAATTAGAAACAGTTAACTCACAAAATCATGCAAAAACAAGTTTTTAACTCAATTTAGAAGTTCAGATGACTCCAATCTGCTTTTCAACTCACAATCACATGTTGAGTTCAAAAAGTTAACAAATTGAATTTAATAGTTGATTTAGAGTTTAACTACTTTTCTGATTTATGCATAGATAATTGAGTGTTTATTTAATTTCTATGTGTTTTATTTTCAACTTAACTGATTTTTGAATAAAAATAACCGATTTATGGGTTAATCAATTATTTAATCAGACTTTATTCAAAATTAAATCATTGAATTTGACAACTTTGATTTAATCAATTAAATAAACATTTAGTTAATTATTTTTAGAATTTTGATTTATTGTCAAACAAAAATAATATTAATTAGGAATAAATTCAATTAAATCCAATTAAATAATTAAGTGGAAGAATTAAGTTTAATTAATTAAATATTCAATATATTCAATTAATTGACTTTAGGATAAATAAAATAATGTCATTTATCGCCAAATAATATTTAATTTAGAAATAATTGGGATAGATTAGGAATATTTAGGAATATTCCCCGATGTAGAATTAGGATAGGATCGATTAGGGTTTTGATCATTTGATGTGCCTTAGGTTAGGTCTTTAGGGTCGATTTTGATCGATTTGTTGATGTAGGAGGTTAATGGTACTGAAACCCATTGTTGGGGTATTACAATTATTAGATAAAATCAACATGTTAGAGACAAAGAAGTCAAGAGTGTTGGGGAGATTTGTTATGTTGAGGAGTATGTTGACTCCTAAACTATCTATTCTGGAGAAACATTTTGAGGACATGGAGATAGCGAAGAAGTCCCTTGATGGAGCTCTACCTATAGTACTAAAGGATGTTGAGATCTCACCCTTTACGTAGAATGAACTTATACATATTGTTCAGAACTTGGAGAATACATGGGCAATAGATGTAAAGATCTTGGAAACCTCTTTCCAAGATATACTTCATATGGTATGAATTTTTGGTGAGAAGCTCTACATTTTATTGAATTGTATATAGCTACATTTTTAGTATACTTTTTTCATTGATGTTAAAGGGGGAGTAATAAGTGTGAAAAATGTATAGATAAATATATAGGAGTTGTATAGTTGGTAGTTTGGCATTTGACACTAGTCATTTTTCACTAAGTGTTTCCATTGATGCCAAAGGGGGAGATTGTTGGCAAGTGGCCTGATGAATATAGCATAAAGGTTTTCATTTATGGCAACACTACTCATTGGCATGGTCACTTGGAGTTTAATTTAGTTTTGGATGTTCGCATTGGAAAAATGACTAATTCCAAGAAGTAGTTGATAGGGTATAGTTGTACAATTTTGCCTGGAAAGCATAGTATGTGAAGAACTAAGTCTTGCTAACTTAGAGGAATTCTCTATGAGATGTACTAGACCTTCAGTTAAGGTTGATTGGAGAGAGTTACAACTTGATGAAGTTACATGAAGATAGCATAACTATGTAATAGGGAAGATGAGTGGTCACAATATTTAAGGGAGCATTAACGTTTGGATTCTAGAGGTGCTACCTTGTATTCTATTGTCCTACCCTATCTTTGTGGATCACCGACTATGTATATACTATTTGGTTATGTGTTGGGAATGTTTTGTGATGTATTTGTGAGCCGACTGGAAATGTTATGAGATCGAGTATATATATATATGAAGAAGTTCTGAGATGCAAAGTATCAAGGAAAATGCACAGATGCATTGGGATGTTAGAATAATGTAGAGGATGTTGAAAACTATAGTTGGGACTACTTAAGCATAATAGATGCTTGTACAGTTCGTTTTATAATTTATTATAAAGGCAGGTTTGCATTGTAAGGGCAATGAGCTCCTTGTACTATGTAATACCCCTAACAAGGTCTGCATCCTTTAACATGGATTTGTACTAAATGTATTAATCAACTCCTAACAAGGCTAGATCTCCTAAAAGGGCCACTATACTATTAGTAGATCATTTGTGGGTATCATCCCCACAAGGGTTTTCCCTTTAACCAGGGTTTCCTCGTTAACAAATCATAGTGTTATGAGTTGTGTACTTTATGTGTACGTTCTCTTTATTTCAATAATTGCATGGTTAAGTTTGAATTTGTTAAGCTTAATTTTAAAGTGTTGTAATAATGATTCTGCCCCCCTCTCAGTATTACTTAATCATAACAGGGTGGTGTCTTGTCCCCACCACAATATATATAAATCTTTTTTTTCTTTTATAATTTTATTTATTTAGTTAATTTTTTTCTTTTTCAATAGATTTTTGATGCAGTCAATGATGGAGGATCCAATTAAAGACAGTCCAAACTTGCAGCCAAACCACAACACAGTGGAATTCTACAATATAACACCAAATCTAATAGAAAATTGATATCTTTATTCATCAACAACTGATTACATCCAATGTGTCAAGATGTAAGGCCTTCTCCATTACGGCCAATTACAATGCAAGAAAAATTTCTACAAGATCATGCAGGATCCAACACATCTCTCAGCTAGTCCATGTCTGCAACACAACAGGACACTAGTAGGCACTCCAAGAGAGATCTAAACTTGTTCTCGCAAGCCACCAAGCAATCTTCTTGTTCCTAAGCTTGCAAGCTACTAACTCTGCTGCCTTCTATCCAAATCTAATTTGACTCTAGATCTCTTCTCTCACTACCTCCCAAACAACTACCCAAACGCCCTCTTAAATACTAATCTTCAACCATAAGTCGGCTGGAAGAAACCATTAACTCCTCCAAACAAATATTAAATGCAATACAAGTCGGCCCTAAAATAGCCTTATAACAATTAAATTATCCATGTCAGCCTCCAGATCCACATAGGGGAATGTGACATCAACTACCACTAATAAATACAGCAAGTCGGCCTCCCAATTCTCCAAGAACAATCATCGGTAAGCCAAACTACCGAGTGTTAGGAAATATACCGAGCACACATACAAATTGAGATCCACAAGCATTACTAAGCACCAGATATGTCGATTCTCCTTCAATGACTGAGCTCCCTTCAGCAACCGAGTCCTCCAATGACCAAGCCACTTCAACAACCGAGCAACAAGCATAAACACAAAGACCTCATTGGTAACTGAGCACCGAGAAACAAACCACCAAGTCACTGAATGACCATCATCCACTGAGATCCACCAGAACTTCCAACTGAGAATCACCACCAAGACCACCGAGCTCCATCGATGAAGCAACACAAACTTTGATCGAGAACTATTACCCAAATAACCAAGTAAAAGAAAGTCTTTACCGAGCTCATCCACCTCCTTGATTGAGTGCTAGAAAATCACAAGGAAATGGACAAGAAGCCAGGATGCCATTGCATCAGACTCCCGGGGTACAAAGAAAATTGTGTCCCACACTTTCTCACCAAAGGAAACATCTGAACAACACCAAATCCACTTCATCTTCACCAAATGTTTCCACTCCATCACAAGTTTGAGAACCAATTTGCAACTCAACTAATCAGCATGTCCAACATTAAGAACAAACTGAACCTCCAACACATCACCAAGGATCCAATCAAAATCCCATCTCAGAATCTCCTCACAAGACTTATCATTGTCAACCAACAACTCAAGTTTGTAACCAACAAGCGACATCTACATCTCAACACCGAACAAAAGCAATTCAGTAACACCATCATCACAAATGTGTTCAACAATTGGTATCTCTTCACCAACAACAACCTGATCAAGCACAACCAGATGTTCTACAATTTCTATGTTAGGCACAACTAACTAAAAATGAAAACCAACTTCACTCCCAACTTTAACAAGGTCAACAACATCATTGACAACCACGGGTATCTCAGCAGCAGCCACAAGTTGCTCTACGGGTTTCATGTCAGACTCCACCAACTGAACACCAAAACCAATTTCATATACCTATATTGTCACACACAACCTTGTCAAGATGTCTTCTCTCTCAGACTAGTCTACAAATCGGCTAGATAACTTTCCTCCAGATCGGCATGCTCCAACTCTGGTAAGCTCTACAAAGCTCAACAACACTTTCCTTCGCTAGGTTCTTAACTCGGTTCTACACATGGTTCAACAAATCCATTTCCTATCGAGCAAACCTTTCAAAAATCTTCATCTCCACTACATCGCGAAAAGAAGCAATCGCACCAGGGTTTAATCCTCTCGGAGACATCTCCAAAGATCTTTGAAAACCCTCTACAACAAACCCAACACTGACCACCTTGTGACAACCTCCAAGTTGGATGCAAGTCAGATCACAACCTGCCACCTTGCATGAACAACTAGGGAAAGATTCCACAAGTTCAGTGCCATAGATCTGCAACTCAGATCATATGATCTCTTCGTCAACAAGATCAATTTCACAGTATCATCCCTTGCAAGATCAATCTTCGCTCCACAAGATCAACTTTTCTCTGATACCACTTGATGCAGTAAAGGATGGAGGATCCAATTAAAGACTGTCCAAACTTGCAGCCAAAACACAACACAATGTAATTCTATAATATAACACCAGATTTGATAGAAAATTGATATCTTTATTCATCAACAAATGATTACATGCAATGTGTCAGGCTATAAGGCCTTCCCGATTATGACCAATTACAATGCAAGAAATAGTTCCACAAGATCACACATGATCTAACACATCTCTCAGCTAGTCCAGGTCTGCAACATAATAGGACATTGGTAGGCACTCCAAGAAAGATCTAAACTTGTGCTCGTAAGCCACCAAGCAATCTTCTTGTTCCTAAGCTCGTAAGCTACTAACTCTGCTACCTTCTATCCAGATCTAATCTGACTCTAGATCTTTGCTCTCACTGCCTCCCAAACAACTACCCAAACACCCTCTTAAATATTAATCTTCAACCACAAGTCAGCTAGAAGAAACCATTAACTCCTACAAACAAATATTAAATGCAATACAAGTCAGCCCTCAAATAGGCTTACAATAATTAAATTATCCATGTCGACCTCCAGATCCACATAGGGGAATGTGACATCAGCTACCACTAATAAATGCACCAAGTTGGCCTCCCAATTCTCTAAGAACAACCGTCAGTAAGCCAAACTACCGAGTGTCAAGAAATATAATGAGCACACATACCAACTGAGCTCCACAAGCATTACCGAGCACTAGATATGTCGAGTCTCCTTCAACGACCAAGCTCCCTTCAGTGATCGATTCCTCCAACAATTGAGCCACTTCAACAACTGAGCAACAAGCATAAACACCGAGACCTCATCGGTAACTGAGCACCGAGCAACAAACCACCAAGTCACCGAGTGACCATCATCCACCGAGATCCACCAGAACTTCCAATTGAGAATCACCACCAAGACCACCGAGCTCCATCGGTGAAGCAACACAAACTTCAACCAAGAACTATTACCCAAATAACCGATTAAAATCAGGTCTTTACCAAGCTCATCCACTCCTTAACCGAGTGCTAGAAAATCACAAGGAACTAGACAAGAAGCTAGGATGCCACTGCATCAGACTCCCGGGGTACAAAGAAAATTACGTCCCACACTTTCTCACCAAAGGAAACATCTGAACAACACCACCTCCACCTCATCTTCACCAAAGGTTTCCACTCCATCACAGGAAAGAGAACCAATCTGCAACTCAACCAATCAGCATGTCCAACATTAAGAACAAACTGAACCTCCAACACATCATCGAGGATCCAATCAGAATCCCATCTCAGAATCTCCTCACAAGACTTATCACTATCAACCAGCAACTCAAGTTCGTAACCATCAAGTGACATTTGCATCTCAACACCGAACAAAAGTAATTTGGTAACACCATCATCATAAAGGTGTTCAATAGTAGGTATCTCTTCACCAACAACAACCTGATCAAGCACAACCAGATGTTCTGCAATTTCTATGTCAGG
The DNA here is from genome assembly GCA_027943335.1 of Chamaecyparis obtusa. Lineage (NCBI taxonomy): Eukaryota > Viridiplantae > Streptophyta > Pinopsida > Cupressales > Cupressaceae > Chamaecyparis > Chamaecyparis obtusa. The sequence continues at coordinate 564,365 of BSBK01001910.1, forward strand.
CACAACCGACTAAACATGAAAACCAACTTCACTCCCAACTTTAACAAGGTCAACAACATCATCGGCAACCACGGGAATCTTAGCAACAACCACAAGTTGCTCTGTAAGTTTCATGTCAGACTCCACCAACTGAACACCAAAACTAATTTCACATACCTATATTGTCACACACAACCTTGTCAAGATGTCTTCTCTCTCGGACCAGTCTACGAATCAGCTAGATAACTTTCCTCTGAATCGGCATGCTCCAACTCTAGTAAGCTCTACAAAGCTCAACAACACTTTCCTTCACCAGGTTCTTAACTTGGTTCTCCACATGGTTCAACAAATCCATTTCTCACTGAGCAAACCTTTCAGAAATCTTCATCTCCACTACATCATGAAAAGAAGCAATCACACCAAGGTTCAATCCTCTCAGAGATATCTCCAAAGATCTTCGAAAACCCTCTGCAAAAAATCCAACACCGACCACCTTGTGACAACCTCCAAGTTGGATGCAAGTCAGATTACAACCTGCCACCTTGCATGAACAACTAGGGAAAGATTCCACAAGTTCAGTGCCACAGATCTGCAACTCAAATCATACAATCTCTTCATCAACAAGATCAATTTTGTAGGATCATCCCTCGCAAGATCAATCTTCGCTCCACAAGATCAACTTCGCTCTGATACCACTTGATGCAATCAAGGATGGAGGATCCAATTAAGGATTGTCCAAAATTGCAGCCAAACCACAACACAGCGGAATTCTATAATATAACACTAGATCTGATAGAAAATTGATATCTTTATTCATCAACAACTGATTACATGCAATGTGCTGGGCTGTAAGGCCTTCCTGGTTATGACCAATTACAATGCAAAAAATAGTTCTACAAGATCGTGTAGGATCTACCACATCTCTCAGCTAGTCCAGGTCTACAACACAACATGACACTAGTAGGCACTCCAAGAAAGATCTAAACTTGTGCTCGCAAGCCACCAAGCAATCTTCTTGTTCCTAAGCTCGCAAGCTACTAACTCTGCTACCTTCTATCCAGATCTAATTTGACTCTAGATCTCTGCTCTCACTGCCTCCCAAACAACTACCCAAACACCCTCTTAAATACTAATCTTCAACCACAAGTCAGCTAGGAGAAACCATTAACTCCTACAAACAAATATTAAATGCAATACAAGTTAGCCCTCAAATAGCCTTACAAGAATTAAATTATCCATGTTGGCCTCCAGATCCATATAGGGGAATGTGACATCAACTACCACTAATAAATATACCAAGTCATCGTCCCAATTCTCTAAGAACAACCATCGATAAGCCAAACTACTGAGTGTCATGAAATATACCGAGCACACATACCAACCGAGCTCCACAAGCATTATCGAGCACTAGATATGGTGAGTCTACTTCAATGACCAAGCTCCCTTCAGCAACCGATTCCTCCAACGACTGAGCCACTTCAGCAACCGAGCAACATGCATAAACACCAAGACCTCATCGGTAACTGAGCACCGAGCAACAAACCACCAAGTCACTGAGTGACCATCATCCACCAAGATCCACCAGAACTTTCGACTGAGAATCACCACCATGACCATCGAGCTCCATCGGTGAAGCAACACAAACTTCATCCGAGAACTATTACTTAAATAACTAAGTAAAAGCAGGTCTTTACCGAGCTCATCCACCTCCTTGATCGAGTGCCAAAAAATCACAAGGAACTGGACAAGAAGCTAGGATGCTGCTGCATCAATTTTAATAAAGAAAAATTATATATATTCTTTTTAATTGTCCTTTTTGTAAATTTCTTCAACAAAAACCTATACTTTTAACAAATCAAATTAAAATAGGGTTTTCTCAAATTCGAACATAAGGGTTTATAAATCTAGATTTTCCAAGGGTTTTCTCCACAAAATAAATCAATCATTCTTCTAATTTTCTCAAAACAATGGAAATTGAATTCATTTTTCTTTTAGTTTATCAAACATTCACATCAAGATAATTTTATATTTTAACACCTGAATTTCATTCACATACAAACAACCACGATGTATAGAATCTTTTCAAAAGAAAGATCAACATGAGTTTTAAAACCCTACCTAGAATTTACAAACTGATTGAAACAACAAATGAGGCCAAATTGAAGACTACAAACTCTAAGCTTCAAAAATAATTCTTTAACTTCAAGCACTAAAACCGTTCTCCAAAACATGATAAACATAATGAAATAATAACCCAAAACCTCCTACTATAGAAACCCTGACAAGCTAGGTTTTCAAAACATGCAACTCCAAAAATAAGACGAACTCCACTCGTAAATAATAAAAGAATTACTTAACTCAAAATCACTGAAATAAGAGCTTAACTACAACCTTGGCCTCTTTGCATGATTAATTCTAATTTTAATAATAAAATATGCACTTTTCCAATTACAACTCCTAACTCAACTTTAACTTAAATTTCTAACTCAATTTTATTAAATTGACTGTGCAACTTAAATTGTATATTAATATTTAATTAATCAATTAGTATTTTAGCAGATTAATAATTATGTAATTAAAAATTAAAAATTAAATAAATTAATTTTGTCTATAATTTCATATTTTGATTTAATAATTAATTAAATCTTTTTATTCTAAATTAGACTTTTAATTAAACCAAGATATTTGATTATCTCTTAATAATTAATTATCCTTATATTCAATATTCTGATATTCATAAGATATAATTATTCTAATCTCATATTTAATCTTAATTTAATCATTTTAACCAAATAAACCACACAAAAAATGCACATGACTTACAACACACGAAAATCAACTAACTCAATAACAAGCATACTCAAAGGAAGGGCTCACAAATTTACGTCACCTTAATGAATTCAGATGGGTAGAAAACAAATACTTGTCCATTGTTTTAGGACAATAAATGGCTTAGGTTGGGATTGGACCTGTATGTTATCTCCCCTCTCTTACCATTGATATATTGTGATAGGACACGCTCATCTTGACAATTCAGGGAAGTCGATGTCAAGTTCTTGAAATCCTGCATAAAAGATGAGCATGTACATACATGTATAAATATATAACAGACAATAGCGGCAATCGATCGATCATGTGGATCTCATAAGCAATTAACTATGACTATGTCCCTCAACCATATCTGACACATTAAACAAAAATATAAAACATACACATGCAAGTATGGGGCTAGTAAAACCATAAGCATCAATAACATCCTAACATATAAATCATCATCATGAAATAACCACAACATATATATAACATCATCATTTGCATTTAATCAACATGAAAATAACCAAAATCATCTAATTGTAAACACACGATATCTCACAACTATTCAATGTAATGTCATACATTCATATCCTCAAGTATCTATGAAATAACCAACACACACACACATGAAATTGGCCTAAAGAAATTTGGCAATAAAAACTAAAAAGCAAGCTATAGGAGGGGTATTACATTGGAATTCCCTCAAAAGATTTTTGACATATATATAGTCAAACATGTCAAGTTTAGTGAGCTTAATTGTTGTTGGGTTTTGTTTTTTCCTAGCAACCTTATGACACATGATGACATTTTCACAAATGTTTTTTAGATGCTCTTTTTTAATTTTGACAAAAGACAAACAACAAATATCCTATCAACTTAAAAAATCAAGCATAACTTTATACTAAACACATAAATTATTTCGATATCTAAATATTAAATAAAAATAAATACACAATAACTTTAATTACATAAATTGTTGAAATAATATCTTAAAATAATATCTAAAAAAATCATATCTATTAATGTTTTAATATTTTCCTCTTAATTTCAATTGTTCTTTAAAATCATACCTATTTTAAAGCTTTCATCCGGTCAAACCAACCTACAAACTTATTGTAAACAACTGTAATTTTTATACATTATTAAAAATTAAAAAAACAACTGTAATATCTTCCCACATGATATTTTTTCCCTTAACATCCAACTAACACGCGGAGAGGAACTTTTATAGTACAAATATTAGAATATTCTCAAATAACGAAACCATACATACATCCATAGATGCCTTACCATACATACATAGCATAGATCATGTCATAAGCAAGTCTCTCGGAGCCGTCCGTTTAAAGCATACTTTTGCATTTTCTCAGCCTTCATTCTCATCATTTGTTTTCCAAGTTTTTTTTTCTTTTCCTTTTTTTTCTGCCACTGAAATCCGGAAAATTCGGTTGGAATAACATCAAATCGAATCACTCCCAACGCATTACGTGAGGGTTTGTAAATCTACGGGAGAAAAAAAAATAAAAAAATTGTTCCGAAGCCTTGATAATGCATTAAATTCTCCCAGTTACGGAAACTTCATAATTGGCAAGCAATAGTCACGAACGCAGCGGATGACAGGTGACATTTACAATTTCTTTTTCTGGTCAGAGCAGATCTGAAAATTTTAGCGCATCAACAATTGTAAAATTGCTAAATCTGTTTGATATCTTGTAATTTTGTTTGTTCAGATGCAATAACTTAGGGTTTGAAGAGCATTTTGGATTTGAGGCAAACTGGCGAAGCTACTAGATATGAGTAGAAGGTGTTCTCATTGTGGACACAATGGCCACAACTCCAGAACATGTCCGGACAGAGGCGTTAAGCTTTTCGGAGTGAGGCTTACGACAGAAGGATTGATGAGGAAGAGCGTTAGCATGGGAAATCTCTTGCATTATACGGCTTCAGCTTCTTCAGCTAGTAATAATAACAATAACAATAGTAATCTGCTTTTAACGCCTGAGCAGTCTGAATCTGGAGCCGTAGACGACGGATATGTTTCGGACGGCATGGTCCAGAGCTCCAAATCTCGCGAGAGGAAAAAAGGTCTGGATTCGAGACAACATTTGTGCTCTTTTTAATGGCAGACTTCAATAATTTAAAGCATTTGAGAATTTTGATCGCTGTAGACAGAGGTTTGGGGATTTGCGCTGTTAGACTTGAAAGTTCCGTAATTTTATTTTAGTTTGTGTTGTCGCATTTAAAGCTGAGAAATTTTTGTTTCTTTGAAGGCGTTCCGTGGACAGAAGACGAGCATAAGATGTTTCTGCTGGGACTGCAGAAGCTCGGGAAGGGCGACTGGAGAGGCATTTCGAGAAACTTCGTCACGTCGAGGACTCCTACTCAGGTTGCGAGCCACGCTCAGAAATATTTTCTGAGGCAGAGCAATTTGAACAAGAGGAAACGCCGCTCCAGCCTTTTCGACATAGCGGCCGATGCCGTAAGTACTTCTCTGTTTCTAGCCTTGCATTTGAAAAGAAAATGAAAATTTAAATCTGAATTTTACAAGGTTGTTTGCTATGAAATTTAAATTTAGTTTCAGGATTTTTATCAACAAGATAGTTTCCTTTGAAATTTAGTTTTTTATTCCAGCGTTTTTTCAGTTGCCGTGTTGTTAATTCTTTACTTACGCGGTACGTAGTTTGAGCGTCGTACTGCGGTTGAATTTCTCTGCCAGAGAAAACAACTCTGTCGTATTTCAGAGTTACATCAGTAAAAACAACTCTCATAAATGCTTTGACAGAAGCCGTCAGGAAACGTTTTGCTCGAGAACTTTCCGACATTTTGATCTGTTCTTCTGTCAATTTTTCCAAACATGTCATCTTTTCGAAATTTGCTTACGGAAAATGGAAGGAGTCACAGGCCGTATCTTGAATTTTTGCCTGGTTCATTTCATCCGCCCGACCATTCTTCAACCGATACGGTAGTAATAATCCCAAGCTAAGTGTGTGGTAAAATAGCTTAATCTCTGCTTTAGTACGTGCTTAAGACTAACTACCTAATACCTATTTAGATGCAATCTAAAAACGTCGAAGCACAAACTTTGAGAATTATTATATACGCTCAAATTGTTAACTTGTTTTATTTTAAATCCTATATACACATTGTATATATATTTTGACGTTCTCTACGACATCGACAGAAGTTACGTGCAAGTTAGTTAGAGGAGGAGCCCCAGTAGCTTAATTGCAAAGTTATTTCGTCCAAGTACCTGGTTGGAACCAGCTATTTCGAGAGGGATTTTAAGTTTTTTTTTCCAGCTACTTTATTTTTAGAATTGTTTCGGTATACGTGCAAGTTAGATAGAAGAGGATTCCCAGTAACTTAATTGCAAAGTTATTTCTTCCAGGTACACAGAACTCGTTGGAACCAGCTATTTGGAGAGGGATATTAAGTTCCCTTTTCATCTGCCTGTTAATTTTTAAAAATGTTCTTTCACTTTCCGTATGCCTATTATAATGATATCACATGTAATTGCTCCGCTTAGTTGTCCATGTAAAATTGATTCACATGGGGTAAAGGACACCTCACCTGTTCGCAAAAGTAAGTGTAGGCTTTTAAAAAAATAATCCAAGGACAAAAATGCATTATATTTCTGAGACGGAAAGAAGTTTGGTCGTGACTTCACATTGTTCTTGGGTTTGCTGGACTTTACAGTCAAAGCTCAAAGTTACTACCTGTTAAGTTATCCAACATCCTCAATCCTAATTACTTTACCTTTTAACTAAAATCTTTATTTTTACCGAGTAGTCATTCTTTAAAAGTTATTTATTGACTTTCAATATTGATTTATATAAAAATTGGAAAAATAAAATCTATTTGATTCATATTTATTAATTTTATTTATCATCTTATGAAATATAAAATTGTTATTGACTGTTTGATCATTAAAATGAAGTGAGAATCGAGAGAGAGAAGAAAATGACCAAAAGAAATAATGGTAAATTGACTTTGCTTGCTGCTCAGTGTTCTTGTGTGGCAGCAATTTACTAGCTGTTGCCCATGTCTCTTTTTTTGCAGTATTTTCCCATTTGCTGGTTTCTTCATCTACTGGTTATGGCAGCATTTTCTTCTTTGCCGCTTATATTCCTGTTCATCTTTTATTTGAATATACTGGTTTATGTGTGTAGCTCTATTATCTGCACCTGTGCCTCTTTAACAGTTCTTTGGATTGTATGCGTTTATCATTAGGCGGACTCTTCTCGCATTCATCCATATACAGTCTTTTAAAAACTTTTCAATAATTTTTTGATTTAACTAAAATTTAGATATAAGGAATAGTTTTTCCTCAAGATTATTATCAAATAAATCTCATTTTATCTTACACCAAAAAAATATTGTTCATGCAGGCTGCAGATTACCACCAAGGAATCCCACAGCTCTCAGCTGCCGTCCGCGAGCACAATTCTAGAAACTTCTTCGACAGTGGAGCGTCGCCAAATTTCGCCATGTCTATTGGACCATTTTCTCTCCCGTCATTTTCACCATCGCTAATTAATCCACACCCTCTATCTTTGACAACTCCGAAGGTGGAAATTCCCATCGTCGACAAAATAGCAGGAGAAAAAGTCGCGTTCTCCACCCTAAAAATGGCTGAACGTCAAGACTCTATAGAGAATCTTAATTCTGCCTACCATTATTCATTCCCTCTAAGATTGGGGCCAGAATTAGCTACAAACACAAGGCATGTCACTAAGTCAAGTGCAGCCACAACGCCGCCAAATTTAGAGGTAAAAGAATCAATTGAAAATAGCGGGTTAAACCTTAGCATAGCTCCCCCATGTGCCGATCTATCCAACAATATCGGACCCAATAGCAATGCCATTAGAGTATTATAGCTCATCTAAATTTGTCAAAAGATGAATTTAAAATGTGCCCTGGCCAATAAGGATTGGCGGCCATTGCAAGACAGCTCTGTTATTATTGTTGTTATTTAGTGCTAGATGCTTAGAATATAAGTTGTTTCGATTGTCTTCGAGAATATCCCACTATCTTGTTATTGGTGCATTTCTTTTTAATCAAGAAAACGAAATATTTGTCCTCGTGTATGAAACGTAGCTTGTACGGGACTTTTTTAAATTAGAATGAGCTCTTTTTTTGAAGTCCATGGATAGATAAGTTTAAAGCTTTTAAAACATTTAGCTAAGGATTGACATTGACTTAGTGGTTGTGAAGTTGACGTTAAGTGAAAACGAAATGACATGTATCTGAGATGTGTGAGGTCTTATATTTTAATTTAAAATAATTAGTAGACTTAAATAAATGTCAGCAATAATTAATTTTTTTTAATTATGATAGAGAAATGACGTTTCAAACATATTTTTGTTGATCTATTGTCAAGATGACAAATAAGAAAGAAGTAGGTGTTTCAAACTAGATAAACAAGAAGCTAGTAATTAATGTGTAGGATAAAATTTTGTGGTCCATTTTTTAGACCATAAATTCTAAATATTTAGGATTTTGATAATGAATTATGTTGAAGAAAAAAATTGTGTGAGTTATTAAAGAAGAATCAAATGTGTTGAGTCATATTTACAATTTATCATTAAAATGAATGAGAAGCAAGTAGTAAATGTTTTGGTCCCCACTTTTTGGTCTTTTATTAAGGTTGATTAATTGTTGTAAATATTTATAATAGTCTCTATAACATAATGATACTAGATTATGAAGTGTCAGCCAAAATATGGAGTATGTGACTTGCATTCATTATGATAATATTTTATTATAGTCATTCTTGTGACATTAGACAATTAAGTATGGATTGAAAAATCACTCTCTTTTTTATTGATAGGCCCAATAATGATATTATATTCTTCATACCAAAGAACATTTCATATAGCACTTGAAATTATAAACATATTCTCTTATAAAATTCTATAAGATTTCTTTTTCTTGGAAAAGTGCTTAAATATTTATAATAGTCTCTATAACATTATGATACTAGATTACGAAGTGTCATCCAAAATATGGAGTATGTGACTTGCATTCATTATGATAATTATTTTTTATAGTCATTCTTGTGACATTAGACAATTAAGTATGGATTGAAAAATCACTCTCTTTTTTATTGATAGGCCCAATAATGATATTATATTCTTCATACCAAAGAACATTTAATATAGCACTTGAAATTATAAACATATTCTCTTATAAAATTCTAAAGAATTTTTTTCTTGGAAAAGTGCTTAAATCACTTTCTTTCCTTGGATCATATTTTTTTTAGTAAGTACACAAAATGGAAATTAGTGTTTTTGTTGGCAATACAAATTATCATTTTTATTTTTTGTCAATGGATAATTAGCATTATATGCTATTTTGCAACTTTTTACTTTTAAAAATATTTATTAGTTATTAAAAAACTAAGCTATAAATCATATTTAGGTACAACATAGTGTAATCTAAAATATAAATGTCTTGTATCTCATCACAATCATGATAAAATTTGGAAACTAATTATTTACCATGATGATAGAACTTTAAAACCACCTCTTATTCATCACAACTATACAATTTTACAACTATTTACAACTTCTCATTTATCTTGATGAAAGGCTTCTTGAGACATTTTATTTTTTACGACCTCACTAGAAAGCCCTAAAACATGCTATAACCTAATAAACCCTTGTTTATTATTTATAAAAGAGGCATCAAGGTTGATCCCATGAGATTCAAAATTGTCATGGTTATGCCACCTCAAGGGAACACTTAAATAGTTGATAAGTCTACAAGGAAAATTAAAATATATTGGATGGTTCTTAGCCTAGTTTGTTGATAAATACCAACCTTTTTTTCTTTTTCTCTATAAGGAGAGAACTTTCAAAAAAGATTCAATATGTTAGTAGGGATTTGATAAAATCTAAGAGTACATAGTTAACCAATCATTTCTCATACCCACTATCTAAGGGAAACCAATATTGTTATCTATCTCTGACACTTCAATTGCAATGGGGGCACTTCTTTCCCAACATGACAAGAACGAAAAAAGAGGGTTATTTATTACATCATACACACCTTGGTTAGATATGAGCTTAATTATATACCCATGGAAAAATTATGCTTGGTCATTATTTTTAGCTCGAAAAAACCTAGACATTACATGTGCAATCATCAGTTCAAGATTTTATCTAAGGTGGATATATCAAGTACCTTTTATCAAAAGAAAAATTAATAGAATGCATGGCTAAATCGACAATGCTACTTGTGGGTTCAACTTGACTATATAGATCAGAAAGTTCCCAAAGAGAAACTTATTAATAGATCAATTAGTAGAATATCATATGCTTGGCGACCATCCTCTAGTCACAAACTTCCAAGATGAGTCTATCTTAACCATTGACCAAGAAATATCATGGAAAGATTTACTTTGATAGGTCACACACTCATCATGGTTTGAAAGCTAGTATTCTTTTCATGACCCCTCAAGGGGATGTTATTCCTAAGATATTTAGATTGGTAATTCTCATATATAAATAAAATAAAAGATTATAAGGCTCTATTAGTTGGGTTGAAGGTGGTAGAGAAACATAATGTCACTCAGTTTCACATGTATGGAGACATCAAACAAGTCAAAAATGAGTTCCAAATAAAAGATGATAAGGCACTTCCTTAAATGGATGGTAAATAGTTTCATGAAATATTTTACACACATCTAATTTGAGAAAGTCCCTCATATAAACATAAATTAGTAGATGCAATGATATCCTTACTAGTCATGCCTCTTGATAGTCTTAAATGTGAATTTCTAGTTAAGTATTTTCCAATCTCTATGTATGAGCACTTGTCGAATATCAATATGCCATGTGAAATTGTTAGTCCCAACTCTCTCTTGTACCATGACTGAATTTACACTTATATGACAACATCCTCCAACTCAACCTTGCTTGCAACCAAAATAAGTATTTTAATCAATGTTCATCTCAATACATGATTCTTCGTGGCACTTTACATCATTGACCTATGATAGTTCTATATTGTGGTGTCTAAATGTGACAAAAGCTACTCTTACATTATAAGAATTTCATGATGGAATTTTTGGTTTCCATAGAAGTGGCAAAATCCTAATAAAGAAACTTCTCAAAACTAGATACTATTGGCCAACAACAAAGCATATTGCCTCAAGAAATTTTCACCCCTCAAGAGGATATTGCAGGTTTCAAGAACACGAGAGTGCTCTTGAAGTAGATATGAGGGTCCTATAGAATGGAAAATGAGGAACCAAGATTACAATGTGCCAAGTACATGATAAAAAAGTGAAGTGCAAAAATGTCCCTTTTGACACCATGGTATGGAAGATCATGATGCCTTTAGGGAAATAGGATGCAAAGACCATGATAAATTCAATTAAGGATAAAACATACAAGAAACAAGAAAGCATGAACAATAAACCAAAGGAAAACCATAACTTTCACCTAGTCAAGCTCAAAATTGATTGACTAACTGATTGGTTGATTGATTAATGAAGAGGATAACAATGTCAATGATAAGAATAATGGATGCCCCAAGGATCGAAAGGGTACATCCCATGATGACGATTGGATCAAAGGCAATCAATAGATTATCATCTAATTTGAATCAATTAAGATGATGGATTGATTAAGGATATTATGTTAAATTACAAGATTCTATTGCATGGATTAGGATTGATTTCACTTGGTTGGACTGATTTGGGATTTTTAGATTAGAGGGATAAAATGATTGGATACAATAAGGTTGCACAAAGGATTAAAGAGGATGGAAGGAGGATAAATAGATTGGAGAGAATGGAATTGGATAAACAATTGGATGAGATTAGATTAGATGGTGGATAAAGGATAAATGGGTTGGAACCAATGATAAGGGATAACCAAGGCTTGGTAAAAGGATAGAAGGTGTTGGTTACTTCAACTACTTTTTTGTGAAAAATCTAATGATTTCCCCTGTTCTATCTACAGGCGTATTTAGCCAGTCGGCCAACATCTTGAGAATTCCTCAGGGGGAAGGGATGTCTCCATCACTTTTGACTCTACAAGACTCGAGTGGGTATACCCTCTTTTGCAATATGCTTAAGATACACAACACTTACTACTAGAACTTGCATACAACAGATAACTCTCAACTAATCATAAAATCATAATATTTATGTATTTGATTTGAATTGGCTCTATCTTGAATACAATATTAAGTCTAGTTGAGAGGTAAGACATAACTGCAAACATACATTCATAGGAAGAAAGTAAAGGAAAACAACTTAATTTTCATGAGTTTTGTTATTAAAAATATGAACCGTGAACATTCAATTACATCAAACTATTGGATATTGCTAATGCATTGAGAAGAATGATGAATACATTTTATATATGTTTAATCACTACATTATGGAATGGGCATTCATACTGTTGTCTTTCATGTTTTGTCACTGATGTCAACATATGTCTATAGAAGGAAAATAGACTGGTTACCACAGTGTACAAACACTGTACGAATGCTTTAGATCATGCGAAGTCAGTGGTGAGTAGAGGAAGGTGTTACATGATCTTATGTCTAAGATCGCATGATGTAATGTTGTGTATTGGATGAGCTACAGATGTTTTGGTGAAGACTGGTTACTGGACTATGACAATGAAAGTTGACAAAGTAAGTCTATGTGTTCTGGGTATATATCTTACAAAAGGTGTGGATTCAGTGTATGCGAGCTTAAGGCATGACAATCAGTATATTGGAGAATGTTCTTTGATCTGCATGAGGCACATATAGAAGGCTATGGTGTGTGTTCTAGAGAAGGCATATTTTGAAGCTAACTTGGAAGATGTAGTGCGTGTTATGAAAGGCAAGCATGGATTGCAGATGTCGGTCCTTAATTGATGTAATATTATTGTTGTTTACTTATTTTAGATACCGTGTGTATCTTAGCAAGGGGTTATGTAATTATTTGTAAATTAGGAAAGCCTAATTGGCCAACCTGCTCATGTAGAATGTAATAGGGTATAAATGTAAGATATTTTCTTTGGAAAAGAGGGAGCAAGATGTATGTAAGGTGAAATAACATTGTAGAAGCTGTGAGCTTGTGTCTTCTGGATGTAGAGTAGAGTATTGTATGTACTTCATTGGAACTGATCAAGCAAAGACAATGTAGAATTTTGCAGCATAGATCTAGCTATAAGAAAAGAGAAAACAATACTTGCAGAAATAAAAAATAGAGCTGCACAAAATAAAAATATGATTGATTACATTGTGCTCAATTGATTAATTAAAAAGCAAATCATGAGGATTTATACAAAGTTTAATCACCACATAACATAATAAATCACGGTGAGTTGCACAAGATCCTCAGTCACACTGTTTGGACTGAACATGAACCTCTCCTCCGCAAATAATGGATTAGAACAAAATGTCAAAATAGTGATCAGAAAAAAATCACGTAGTGGAACTAAAGGTGACAATTGGAGTTAGAATTAAACACTAACACCCCCCCCCCCCCCCCCCCTTAATTCTAACTAAGGAGAAAAGAAAAACCTAAAGAAATGAATGAGGAAAGAGGGAAAAGCTAGTGGGAATATAACCCCCCCTCAAAATTTATAGAAAGCAAAAGAACATCTCTTGTGACAAGAAAATTGTGGACATCTGTCAAATGATAATCACCACAGTGCTAAATGAAGAGATTCCTCTGAAACCAAAATGAAGATCAGAATCAATCTGCATGAGTGCCCCCAACGACACTACTCAAACCATGAAAAGATGGGAAAAAAAGGAAAAACATATGTCAATCGAAGATACAGAAGACAACAATCTACATATGTGCTCCCAAACAATGAATATATGACAAATAAAGGCAAAACATCTATCATTCAAGGATGCAGATGACACATAAATATGTATGAGTGACCCTATCGACACTAGTCAACTATGCAAGAATAAAGTGTTGGTTGAAAATACAAGTGCCAATTGTCTATACAATCGATCAACTATGGAAGCAAAGAATCATCAACACGAACAGTAGAAAAAACCCTCCATAATGTTGAAAGGAGAGGCATGAAAGGTCCACTGACATGGTGTCTCTAAAGAGGAAAAGAAGACAAGGCCCATACAAAGAGAGCATGACCTTGACCTATCTCTGATGCAGAATCCAGCTTAGCCTCTATTTCCATAACCGTTTGATACAAGCCTTTACTTGTGGGCCAAAGTAGAATCTATGGTGTGCATTTGAAATAGTTGAATGGCGTGAGAAGAGAAGAGGCTGAACACTCCATTCTTTGCAACTGATCTGATCTTTAGAACCTGCAAAAAAAAAACTTGCATTTCTCCTTCCTAGCACCTAAGCTCTGATACCATGTAGAATTTTGTAGCATAGATCTAGCTATAAGAAAAGAGAAAACAATACTTGCAGAAATAAAAAATAGTGTTGCACAAAATAAAAATACGATTGATTACATTGTGCTCAATTGATTAATTACAAAGCAAATCATGAGGATTTATACAAAGTTTAATCATCGCATAACATAAGAAATCACAGTGAGTTGCACAAGATCCTCAGTCACACTGTTTGGACTGAACATGAACAGTCTCTACTCCGCAAATAATGGATTAGAACAAAATGTCAAAATAGTGATTATAAAAAATCATGGAGTGGAACTAAAGGTGAGAATTGGAGTTAGAATTAAAGACTAATAGATAGTTGCTAGCGGACAGTTCACAAGGATTGTGTATTTCCTCATATACACTTTTGTTGTGAATATTGTGTTCTGAAGGTGGACTTAACCTTCTTTGGATAGTGTGCCTAGGCAATGAGCCTACCTCTTTTCTTGACTCCTAACAGGGTATGTCCTCTAACAAGGACTTTGTACTATAATGCTCTAAATAGGGCTAGATCTTTTAACAAGGATACTATACTCTCAATACATCATTAGTGGGTGATAATTTCCACCGGGTTTTTTACCTTTAACAGGGTTTCCTTGACACCAAAATATTGTGTTATTGTGTTGGCATTCATTGTGTTTATTTGATTTGGATTTTCTGCTCTTAAAAGTTTAAAGTTTAATATTCTATCATATAACTGATTCACCCCCCCCCCCTCTCTCAGTTATATTGGTGGACTGTTATTCCTAACAAGTGGTATCAAAGCTACTAGTCCTTAGAGAGAAAGCTTAACCGCTTGAGGTGATCTTGGAGATGGCGTACTATAGCAAGGATAGTCCAAAATTTGATACTAAAAACTTTGATAGTTGGAAGAATAAGATGTGAACTCATTTTCTATGTTTGGGCATTGACTACTGGATGATTACAAAGAATCAAGTTGCTATGAAGGCTGAGGATGAATTGGCAAAAGCTATCGATGATGAAAAGAAAGTATTTTCATATAACATGGTCGCAAGGGAAGCATAGATCAACACACTCTCTAAAGGAGAATTTATTGAGGTTAAAGATCGGGATTCAACTCACAAGATTTGGGAAATATTAGAAGCACTATATGAAGGACACAAGTATACCAAGCAAGTGAAGCTACAGAACTGGAAAACAAAAATGGAGAAGCTGCAAATGAAGGATGATGAAAGCATTAGGGCTTATGTTCAAAGTGTTACAGAGGTTGTGGTTGGAATCATAAATTGTGGAGGCACTTATGATGAAGAAGAAGTCATTGCAAAGATCCTTAGACCATTAACACCTTCTTACAAGACTAAGGCTCTAACTATTCAAGAAACTATACCTTTCACTCTGAACTTTAGCAGAGAGATGTTGATTGCAAAACTAACTACCTTTGAAGTTTTTGAAATGGAAGATTATGTACCGAAAGTTGAGACAACATTTAAGGCATCTGCACACAAGAAGATATCATCTACATTACTAAGCACCAGCAGTGAGAACCTGAAGGAAGAGCTTGTTGAGTATGCTGAAGAATGGGAACAGATTCAAGCTGAAGAAAGAAAGCTAGATGAGCTTGTTGCATTGATCACTAGAAGAGAAAAGAGAGGTAAGGGTAAATTTGAAGTAAAATTACCTTTGAAATTCTTTTCATGCAATAAGATAGGTCACTTTTCATCAAGATGGCCTACAAGAGTTCCTAAGCACAAGCCTAAGTTTTTCAAGTCCAAGTATTCAAAAGATAAGGAATGTTATTATGCTAGTGAAGGTATTTCTGATGATGATGACTATGAGTATGAGGAGATTGGATTTATTTCTATTAAGGATGAAAAACCAGTTCATGAAGAAAAGGCTTCAGTATCTCATGTGGATAAGAAATTTGAATGGGTCATAGACAGTGGTTGTTCACATCATATGACTAGAGATAAAAACAAGTTTGTTAAACTATGCAAGTATGATGGTCGTGTTGTGAGATTCAGAGATAATGTTCCTAAACCTATCATAGGAGTATGATCTATTTCTTTGGATAGAAAGACTAATACTGATAATGTATTTCTTGTTGACGGACTTAAGAATAATTTGTTGAGTGTTGGATAGCTGATGGATAAAGAGTTTCAGTTACAGTTCATGGATGGTAAATGTTTTATCAGAAGTAAGGCAAGAAAGTTGATTGCAACTGATACTAAATCTACAGGTAATGTATTTGAATTAAATACATTTGGAGCCTCTTTTTTTGTTGCTAAGGTAGATGACTGTTGGTTATGGCATAGAAAGTTCTGTCATGTCAATTTTGATAACATTGTGAAGGAAAGTATGACTACTGTAGTAAGAGACCTACCAAAAATTGTGAAACCATCTAACACTATGTGAAGAGAATGTATTATGGGAAAGCATAATAGAAGCATTTATAAAAGTAAATCATATACAGCAAGAGGAAAGTTGGAACTGGTACATACAAACCTATGTGGACCTACAAGGACAAAATCATACTATGGTGAAAGGTATTTCATACTTTTTGTTGATGACTTTTCTTGAATGATGTGGGTTACTTATTTGAAAGAGAAATCAAAAGCATTTGACAAATTTAATATATTCAAAGCAAAAGTAGAGAATGAATTAGGTTTAAAGATAAAATGTTTGAGGTTAGACAGAGGTGGAGATTTTACTTCAGATCAATTCAAATCATTTTGCGAAGAGCATGGAATTCAAAGGAAAACATCTGCTCCTAAGACTCCACAACAAAATGGGATAGTAGAGCGAATGAATAGATCAATACTTGATGCTGCAAGAACAATGTTGATTGAAGGAATGTATCTCATGTACATTGGACAGAAGTTGTTGGGACAATAGTATACACCTTGAAAAAAATTCAAATAAGAGAAGGTACAAGTAAGGCTCCTTATGAACTATGGTTTGATCATACTCCTACTGTGAAATATTCTAGAATATTTGGTAGTAAATGCTATATCAAGAGAGATGATGAAATAAGGAAGTTTGATGCTAGAAGTAATGAAGGAATCTTTCTTGGTTATTATACTAAAAGAAAGGCTTATAAATGTTTTAATTTCTGAGATTGAGGAAGATGATTGAAAGTAACAATGTGAGGATAGATGAGAAGTTTTAGATACAAGAGAGAGTGTATGATTGTATTCAGAATACAGAGATCAATGAGGCTACTACTGCAAAAGAAGAAGAACTTGTTGAAGCTAAATGTGAAAATGAGATTTGTGATGATGACACAAATGAGGTTACTGAGATTCCTAAAAATCAAATTATTGGTAATACAAGTAAAGGAATAATGACTAGATCAAAGGAAAGAGAAGAAATTTGTTTGATTTCTCAAGTTGAACCAAAGACTACTGATGAAGCTTTTAGAGATGAATCTTGGATCAAAGCCATGCAAGAATAATTAGAACAGATAAAGAAGAATAAAACTAGGGAATTGGTTCCTACACCTGAAGACAAAAATGTGATTGGAACTAAGTGGGTTTTCAGAAATAAAATGAATGAGGAAGGAACAGTTGTACGGAATAATAAAAGATTGGTATGCAATGGCTATTCACAACAAGAAGGCATAGACTTTGAAGAGACATTTTCTCCTATGGCTAGGATAGAAGTTGTGAGACTAATATTCACTTATGCTTCACATAAAGACTTCAAGGTATATCAGATGGATGTGAAATCTGCAATTCTGAATGGGGATCTTGAAGAGGAGGTATACATAGAACAACCAAATGGATTTCCTCTATCAGAAGATGGAGACATGGTATGCAAATCAAAGAAGGCACTATATGGACTAGAGCAAGCTCCAAGGGCTTGGTATGCAAGGTTAGACAAGTACTTACTTCACCTTGGATTTAGAAAAGGTAATGTTGACAGTAATTTATATTTGAGAATTAGTGAGGATGGAATTTTGATAATAGAAGTATTTGTTGATGATATTATTTTTGGAGGTAATGATGACATGTGTAATAAGTTTTCTAAAGAGATGGAGAATGAATTTAAGATGTCCATGATAGGTGAAATGAAATTCTTTCTTGGACTGCAAATAAATCAGAGCAAGAATGGCATTTTTATTTCTCAAACTAAGTATCTTAAAGAAATGTTGAAAAAGTTTGGAATGAAAGATAGTAAACCTATGGGTACACCTATGGTGACTGGTAATAAACTATCAAATGTTGATGAGACTACAAGTGTTTTTTAGACCAAGTACAAATTAATGATTGGAGGATTATAATATCTAACTTATTCTAGATTGGATATTGCTAATTATTGGAATTGTGGCTAGATATCAGGTGGATCCTAAAGAGACACACATGGTTGTTGTGAAAAGGATATTCAGATATCTGAAAGGAACAAAAGAATATGGATTATGGTATGGAAAAGATGATAATTTTGAACTTCATGCTTATACTGATGCGGATTGGGTAGGAAAAATTGATGACAGGAAGAGTACTAGTGGAGGTACATTTTTCCTTGGGAAAAGTTTGATTTCTTGGTTAAGTAAAAAGCAATATTGTATAGCTCAATCTACTGTTGAATCAGAGTATGTTGCTGCTGCTATTAACTACACTAAAATTGTTTGGATGAAACAAATACTGAAGGACATTGGGATAACTTTTGTTGAGCCTGTGGTTATACATTGTGATAACACCAGTACATTAAATATGTCAAAGAACCCGGTGATGCATTCTAAAACTAAACAGATTTCTATCAAGTATCACTTTTTGAGAGACAAAGTGGTAGAGAAAGAGATAAGGTTGGAGTACATTAGCACAAAGGAACAAATTACAAACATCTTTACAAAGCCATTGCAAAAAGATGCCTTTGAGTATCTCAGAGGTATGATTGGGGTGCAGGCCCCTCCTTGTGATAATTAAATGATGCAGGGATGCACCAATCTAGAGGTTTTTAGAGCCTTATCATATTGTGGACTTGATGTGTGGATCTACTCCTTAGGGGGAGCGATCGCTGAAGGTAGTTGTTGAATATAGTTGATGATTTGTGGTACCTTTTTCCATTGTTGTCAAAGGGGGAGAGATTCTATGAGAAAATCCCTACTATATGGGGAGATTGTATGGAGAGATACTATGAGAAGATTTTCTATGAGAAGTTGTACAAAACTTTGGGTTGATATAACTTTGGGATGATGGATTTTCTCATATGTTGACATCAATGCCAAAGGGGGAGATTGTTGGATATTGCTAATGCATTGATAAGAATGATGAATACATTTTATATGTTTAATCACTATGTTATGGAATGGACATTCATAATGTTGTCATTCATGTTTTTTCACTGATGTCAACATATGTCTGTAGAAGGAAAATAGACTGGTTACTACAGTGTACAAACACTATAGGGATGCTTTAGATCATGTGAAGTCAGTGGTGAGTAGAGGAAGGTGTTGTGATCTTATGTCTAAGATCGCATGATGTAATGTTGTGTATTGGATGAGCTACAAATATTTTGTGAAGACCGGTTACTGGACTGTGACAGTGAAAGTTGACAGAGTAAGTCTCTATGTTCTGGGTATATCTTACAGAAGGTATGGATTTAGTGTATGTGAGCTTAAGTCATGACCGTCAATATATTGGAGAATGTTCTTTGATCTGCACGAGGCACAAATAGCAAGATGATGTCAGTTGTGTCATGTGTTATGGAGAAGGCATATTTGGAAGCTGACTTGGAAGATGTAGCGTGTGTTATGAAAGGAAAGCATGGATTGCGGATGTTGGTCCTCAATTGATGTAATATTATTTTTGTTTACTTTTTTTAGATACTATGTGTATCTTAGCAAGGGTTTATGTAATTATTTATAAATTAGAAAAGCTTAATTGGCCGACTTGATCATGTAGAATGTAATAGGGTATAAATTTAAGATATTTTATTTGGAAAAGAGGGGGCAAGATGTACATAATGTGAAAGAAGATTGTAGAAGTTGTGAGCTTGTGTTTGCTAGTTGTAGAGAAGAGTATTGTATGTACTTCATTGGAACTGATCAAGAAAAGATAGTTGCTAGCGAACAGTTCACAAGGATTCTGTATTTCCTCATATACACTTGTGTTGCGAACAGTGTGTTCTAAAGGTGGACTTAACCTTCTTTGGGCAATGTTCCTAGGTAGTGAGCCTACCTCTTTCCTTGAATCCTAACATGGCATGTCCTCTAACAAGGACTATGTACTGTAATGCTCTAATCAACTCCTAATAGGGATAGATCTTCTAACAAGGATATTATACTCTCAGTACATCATTAGTGGGTGCTAATTCCCACTAGGGTTTTTACCTTTAATAGGGTTTCCCCGACACCAAAATATTATGTTATTGTGTTGGCATTCATTGTGTTAATCTGATTTGGATTCGCTACTCTTAAAAGTTTAAAGTTTAATATTCTATCATATAACTAATTCACCCCCCCCCTCTCCCAGTTATATTGGTGGACTGTTATTCCTAACAAAAACCACGCATAATCCTTATGGAATCACTTCTATCTTCTTCAATCCATTGCAACCTACATATTGAATTTAATCTTTTATGTGAAAAGAACCAAATCTATATTTTACACAAAAATGACTAATTCATAACGACAATATTAGTCTACTCTTGACAGACCATATCATACAACATGAAGAAAAAAGTACAAGAGATGAAACATGTTGAGATTTTTATTAATTATACTTAATATGTAACATTATAATACAATTCATTTATACCAAATATATTGAAACCATTTTATCTATTTATGAATTGATCCTAAGCCTACCTAGTATAAAATGACTAGCAAATTCAAAGAATTTAAAACCCCTTGAATTGGACTTTACATTCCTTTTATAGTCACAAGGAATGTCGCAAGCTACAAGCCTTTACAAATATTTACCTTTTCAACTGCCATTAGCCAGTTACAAGTATATTTTCTCAATTGAAGACATTGCCTTGAATTTTTGTCTTGAAGTGAAATTGGTCTTTTGGTTGCCAAAAAACACCAATGCTTAGAATGTATTTAAGAAATCAAATTTTTACCTTGGGACCCAACCAGGCTTGTGAGCCATGCCATTATCACAAGAAGATATCCACTGGTGTAGAGAATGCTAGAATGCAAGATTCTCATCATCTCCCCTCTTAGTAGAGAGGTTCAAAAAATTTAATGAAGAGGAAATGGATAGTGTTCAGGCCCTGTATTTTTCTTCTTCATCCATATATCCATCTATATTCCATCTACTGGGAGGGATCTTTGTGGTAGCTAAAGATATGCGAGTCATATGCATGCTACAAATAAACTCTATAGTCGCAATCAATAATTTTAATATCCCTATATCTACCAATGGAAATTTCAATAGCTCTTCAGCTACAAGCATCAACTGGCTCACACCTACAATATTAGAATATTTCTTGCAGCATGATTTTCCTCAACCATCTTTTCTTACAATAGAACTCCTTGGTTTCTTACACAAGTTTCATTTTAACCCCTCAACTGGGAAAACACCACTTTTTCTTAATACAAAATTTGAATACCACATGCGTATTTATCCAATATCTTGACTGAGACAAAGGGTAAAAGTTATTCAAGCCTGAGAGTGGCAACACCTGACATCATGTCAAGTGAGACATCCACTCGTTAGCTATGATAGCCTTATTTGCATTTCTTGGTTGTATAAAACTTACCGATATACTCAGCTAGTTTTGACGACTACTCTTGATGATTTTACAACTTGCACATGAGATCATATCCCTATAACATATCTATCAGCTATCACACCTATTTTTAAAATCATAACTATTGTCATTCCTCTTAAATGCATCATAAAATTAGTTTAACTATTTCCACCTAGCCTTCATCTTCCTACATGGCACAATGTGGGAAATCAAAATTGTCTTGACCAATTTTGACCACATAACGATCAACATGGTCTATATTATAAGAACCTCATCCACCCACAAATCACCTAATGAGTTGCATATAGGTTGGTGGACATGCAAGGAACTCAAGCTAGTCATTATCACATTAAAAAACACTACCCCACAGATTCGCATTAGGCTTTTACAACTCGCTAGAAATGGAGCAGTCAAGTTATTTCTTACTTATGCCACTTACAAGAACTTCAAAGTATATTTCATGGATGTTAAATCTACATTTTTGAATGGTGATTTAGAAGAAGTGTATGTAGAGAAACCATATGGTTTCTCTTTGATAGATCAAGAAAATTTTGTGTGCAAGTTGAGGAAAGCTTTGTATGGATTGAAACAAGCCCCTAGAGAATGGTATGCAAGGTTATACAAATATCTTTTGAAACTTAGATTCAATAAAGGTACTGTAGACTATAATTTATATTTCAAAATTAAACAAGATAACATTTTGATTGTTGAAGTATTTGTTGATGATATCATTTTTGGAGGCAATGAAGAATTGAGTAAAGAGTTTTCTAGAGAAATGCAAAGTGAATTTGAGACGTCTATGATAGGTGAGATGAAAAATTTTCTTGGTTTCCAAATTGTACAATCTGAAAAAGGAATTTTTATTTCTTAGTCCAAGTATGTGAAGGAACTACTGAATAAATTTGGAATAGAAGATTATAGACCAGTTGGAACTCCTATGGTGACTGGTTGTAAATTGACAAAATTTGGATACCCCTAGCACAAATCAGACAAGATATATGTCTGTGATCGGTGGTTTATTATACTTGACACAAAAAAAGACCTAACATTATGAGTGCAATATGTATGGTAGGTATATTTCTAGAAGAACTAAAGTAATTTCATGTTGTTGTGGTAAATAGGATGTTCAGATATTTGAATGGGATAGTTGATCATGGCTTATGGTATCCTAAGGATGATGATTTTATATTGTGTTCTTTTACTGATGTTGTTTAGGAAGGAAATGTGGATGACAAGAAAAGTACTAGCCCTGGTGCATTCTTCTTGGGAAAGAGATTGATTTCATGGGTAAGTATAAAAATAATTGCTTATCACAGTTTACTGCCAAGGCATAATATGTTGATGCTACTATGAATTATACACAAGTGGTATGGATGAATAAAATATTAAACTACATAAGGGTAAGTATTGATGAGCCTATTACTATTTATTGTAATAACTCAAGTGCCATCAATATCTCTAAGAATACAGTGCTATATTCAAAGACAACTAACATATCTATCAAATATCACCTCTTGAGAGACAGTATCTAAGAAGTTAGTCAAGATGGAATATGTATCTACTAAATAGAAGATTGTAGATATATTCATGAAACCCTTTCCAAATTATACTTTTGAGTATCTCTGAGGTAAGCTTGGGGTGATAGCCCCTCCTGATTAGAAATGAGATGCATTGAGTTGCATCACTCCAAGGTACTTAACATACATAATCTATTTTTCTTTGATTGATGTAAGGTAGATGCTCCTTAGGGGGAGTAGTGGTTAGTTAATAGAGAGACTTGTGGTAGATGATCAAATAATATTATTCAGGTGTGAGATTAGTTTTTGTAATGCATTGTTGGATATTGTGTGATCTTTGTTATTGATGTAAAAGGGGGAGAGAAGGCACATGGAAAATAAGGCATATGTATGGGGAGAAAAGTCATGTATTTGAGAGACTGTTATATGATGGAGAGAAGAGTATGCAATGAGTATGGAATAAAGGAGGAGAGATTGTTCCTCTGGACATTTTTTAGAGATATTGTTGGTATTATTTGGTATTGATTGGTTTTTCACATCATATGTTGCCATCAATTCCAAAGGGGGATATTGTTGGGATATTGTGAAAATATGTGATTTAGATATTTCTATTACATATTTGAGAAATGTGTTATCATTAATGTCAACATATTTATTGGTTGTGATAGTGTTGTAGAGATGTCACAGGAATGTTCAGTGAGTTGATTGGATCAATGAGGCTACTATGTTGGTGATCTGATGATGTGAAGTTAAAAAATGTGTTGATTAATGGCTTTACTTGATCTATGTCAAGTTATAGAGGTTCGTAGTATGATTTGAATCAGATATGGGTGATTTACCAGAGAATGGTATTTTGATGTTCTCGAATTGTTACAAAGAGACAATATGAAAATATTTAGATTGGTGTGGATCGATGTGACAATATTTCATGATGTGAAGGATATGGAATGTTTAGGACTTGAAATTGTATTCTTGACATGATTCATTCATCAATTGAGGATTTCAAGATATTTTTCTGGAGTGACAAAGTTTACAGATTATTATTCTTAACATTCTTGGCCGAAATGGTTTGTGTAACATGTTGTGATGGATCGTGGCATGATTTATGGATCTTTTGCATATTCAAGGATGTTCTTATCGATCATTTCTATATCTTAGCTGATATTCAATAGATCACTTTATATATTGAGCTATAGTGAATTAATATTTTAGAATTAGGTGTTTAGGTTGAGCTGACCGTGTTTATCTTTGCAAGGTCGATGAAATGTATAAAAGAATGTAATCATTTGTAAGTGTGAAGACATGGACATGTGTGAGAATGATGTATTGATGACTGTGAGAAGAGGTATGAGTGGAATATATAATTAAGGAATATATTTTTGTACTTGATTGAAGTTCTATTAGCATAATAGAGGTTCTATCAATTAGTTCATAAACATTGGATTGTTGTCCAAATTAATCTATAAGGCACTGAGCCTTCCCTTATTATAATTGATTAGTGAGCTCTACACAGTGTGCTTGAATGCATACACATTCCCCTTTGTACCTTTAATAGGGTATTGCGAGCTTTTAACAAAGTACATCATCTTGTGGGTTTGATCCCCACTATTTTTTTTACCCTAATAGGGTTTACACACCAAAAATATTAGTGCTAATATTTTCATGTGGTGTTATGATTTTGTGATTTCATGTTTAACTTTATGATCTATGATTTAAAGGTTTGAACCTATAAATTGGTTAAAGATTGTGTGGCTAGGAGACAAATGATCCACCTCCCCACCCCTCTTAGATGTGTGGTGATGCTATATTTATATAACAAGATGCCTAGCATGACGTGCTACTAAAAGTGGGCCAATCAGGTGCCTTGCTTCTCAATGATCAGATCCAAATCAAACCTGCTCAATGATTACTGTAATCATCTAAAAATGGTCATCTAGACTATTAGCCCCTTTTGCTAAATCATCAATTGCTTATTCTTGATCAAATCCTAGTTCTATCATTTATTCGATTATTTTCTATGGGCTAACCATCTTATCCTAAGTTTTTATTTAATTAAAAAGAATTTCCTCCTCTTTTATTAAATAAAGAAAGTCCCCACTTTTCCTCTTATCCTAAGTTGCACAAATAAAACATTATTCATATTTTATAAAAAAAGGGAAAAGGCACTTTTTGTCTCATATGGACACAAAAGTCAACTCTTATTTTCCCATTGGAGGATATTTGTGCACATAGATTGTGTTGATATTTTAGGATCACTGCAAATGTAATAGCATTGCCTATATTGTATGTGGTATGTATTTTCCAAATGCAACAATCTCTCTTATTTATATTAGAAATGAGGCTATGAGAGACATGTCCCTTGATGGGACATATTTATTCATTTTATAATGTTTCATTAATCAATCATATATTAGAATAATATATATTAATAATAATATAACATATATATATATATATATATATATATATATATATATATATATATATATATATATATATATATATATATATATATATATATATATATATATATATATATATATATATATATATATATATATATATATCTAAGTATTATATGTAATCTAAGTGATGAGACGACTGAAGCTACAAACATTAACACTCCCTCTTAGCTAGGGAGGATAATTAAACAGAATGTGTTGTGGTCTCCCTTGTCAACACATGTGTTGGAATTAGGAGAGATAGGTACTAAGAGGGGAGGGGTGAATCAGTGCCTTCAAAACTTTACTTGTAACAACCTTTCTGATATATAACTAAATATTGTAATAATCGATCAAAATAACTTGAATCTAATTGCATAAATCAATCATCTAGTTAACTTAAGAAAGTAAACAACATGAAATCAATATGACAATCACATAACACAAGTATTTTGGTAATGCAGAAACCCTTGTTAGAAGGTAAAAACTGCGGTGGGGATGACACCCACAAATTCTTCACTACTGCAGATAGAAAAGGTTTTCCTGTTAAGGCTACAAGTTTTGATCACTTCTGGTGATCTTACCCTATTAGGAGTAACATATTAGATCAGCTAGATCTACCTAGTTATAGGATTTAACAACACTAATTGAAGTGTGTACTCGGTTAAGAGATTTATACAAAGACTGTTAAGTCTACTCTGTTAAGAGATTTATCAAAAACTCTATCGCAATTGTCAGAAAGTAATAGGTAAATTATCTGCTAGTTGACAACTCACTTATCTGAAATAGATCTATAAGTGCTTATCAAAATATCATCTTATCTGTGATGGTTCTCTATTCTGTTCTACTTGGTAGCCTTGTCTAATTCTGCTCAATCTGATATCCTCTGTACTCTATTCTTCTTTGTAAAATGATTGTCTTGAAGATAGGCAAATTTTTCAAGTGCTTTGTGATTCATATATATCAGTTCAACAACCTCATAAAATGGTGTGAACAAACAAAATATATAGTGTTCTATTTTGCCACCTTAGCAAAAATTAGGTTACAAAAATAATCATAACCCTAAGATCTACGGTGCAAAATAACCTAGATTAACTAATACAAATAAGATAATCATTGCATTTAATGAATATCTTTTACAATAAATGCTCCTCGATCTTGGTAAACCGTGTTATGATCTGTTATAACCATTTGCATAGAATAATGTGCCATTTCTGATTACTATGCCATTTTCTATGATCATCGGTAAACACTATAAAATTTGCTCGGTGTATACTGCGATGCTCGGTGTTTACTGACCATCAGTGTCGGTGTCGCTGGTGCTCGGTTAACTGTGTGATGCTTGGTGTAACAAGCTTTACCGACTACTCTGTCTTACTTCTAGTTGTATGGTGAAAATGTGACCACACTTCTATGAATCATTACATTCAAGAACACTCAAGAATGAGGTCTCAAAAATTGATCCATAGCTCCCTAGGCATGGAGTGCAAGGGTTTTAAGAATGCTCTCAGCTAGAGCTATTTAGCCTATAACCTTGCTAGTAAACCATGCAATGGGAGATTCAATGAAGACAAGGGCAAGAATGCCAATATCCTCAAGAATCAAGAATGAAAATGCAATGCTATGCTATGCTATGCTAGAAATGGACCATGGAGATTAAGAGGCAAAAGATTTAATCAACAGTGGAGCATCAAAGAGGAGCAATCCCTGTGCACAAATATTCTCCAATGAGAAAATAAGAGTTGACTTTTGTGCCCATATGAGACAAAAAGTGTTTTTCTTCTTTTTATAAAATAAGAATAATGCTTTATTTGTGCAATTTAGGATAAGAGGAAAAGGGGGGGCTTTTTATTTATTAAAAGGGGAGGAAATATTCCTTTTAATAAATAAAAACTTAGGATAAAATAGTTAGCCCATAATCGAATAAATGATAGAACTAGGATTTGATCAAGAACAAGCAATTGAGGATTTAGCAAAAGGGGCTAATAGTCTAGATGACCATTTTTAGGTGTATACACTAGTTACCGATTGTCTCAATATAAGTAACCGACTGACCTGTTTACTGTCCTTTGATACTAATGACAACCTTAAATGCTCAATAGAGATTAACAATCTCCCCCTTTGGCATTAGTATCAAAACTTCAAAATGTATATAGACAAAATATTTTTATATATTCCTTATGTCTCCGCCATATACATATCCACAACAAAAAACTTCTAAGTACTAAAAAGTACTCCCCCTCATTGCATGCTCCCGGTAGTATGTAATATACATATCAAAGTATACTAATTTGGCATATACATGGTTGGATTTCCCCCTTTTTGATAATAATGCCAAATGCAAAAAAATATAATGTATACTTACATCTTATCAAAAATGTTTGGATGGGTTTTCTTCACAGACTCCAAGAGGTTCTCTTTCAAGTTGGTAAGAGCAATATGCTCAAGACTGACTTGTGCATGCATGTCAAAGATATTATCCAACACTGAATTCTCTGGTGTTGCTACAAGTTGCTCAGCTTTGACAATGTGTGTTTCAAAAATCTTCAGGTAAGGAGTGAGTTCTTTCTGTAACTCTGTAACTTGATCGGTGATGTGCACTTCTTGTTTCCTTAAATCTGCTATCAGCCACCGGAGTTCCTGAACTCAGTTAATATGCTTTAAGAAAGTAGTTGGGTCAGCGATAATTGCTTGTGTACTCAACTTGATCTCTTCTTCTAAACCTTTTATCTTTTCACTGACTTCTACAGTGAAGGTGTCTAAAGTACAAAGCTTGATTAGCAGTTGACAGATTATCTGGGTGATGGATTTTACCTCAGTAATGACCTTATATAATTTTACTTTATTCAGTGCCACTTCTGTGCTAATCCTTTTTGCCAATTTATTCTGAATCTTTGATTCTGCCCTTTCTTCTATTCTTTTTTCTGCATCTGTATCAGGGGCATTGATTTTGTCGGCGAGTGTGGCAAGTTGATCTATGATGGGATTATTCTCATCAATGTTTATTTTTGGTACTATTTGTTGTAGAATATCTCGTACATCATTTAACACTTATTTGCATTTGTGTTCTTGCCTCAACTTCTCTTGTGCCGCTTTACTTGAACATAACTCCCCGTACTGACTTATTTCCTCAGGGCTTAGGGTTCTCGGGTCACATTTGGGTATAATGATAACTTCATCAATGGTGACTGGCCCTTTGGCTTTCTTCTTCTTCTTCTTCGGGGCAAGAGGTGACTTCTTCTCATTTACGACAATAGCTTTTTCTTCACTCCTCGGAGTATCCTTACCAATTGACACTATATCATCCTTCTTCTACTCCTTGGTAGATTGAGTGGGAGTCTCGGTTGTAGTGTCAGGTGGGTTCACCTCGGTTGACTTGGTTTCTTCAGGTTCCTTTGGTTCTGTAGATTGTGCCTCTAGTTTGTTAGGCTCATTTGTATCTGCAGGTTGCTTGAGTGCTTGAATCTCAGTAGTATCTTTAATTGGCTCAAGATGTGAGACATCAGGTTGTATTTGTGAGATTATCTCAACTGCCTCTGCAAGTATAGGTAGTTCACCCAGTAGTGATGTGAGCACACTAGCAGTGTCAAATGCTTCATCTTTGTATTGTGTAATGGTCACATCTTCATCATCTGCATCATCAGGATCACCGTTAGTGATGTCCTCAATGAGTGCATCATCATCGGTTTTCTTTTGCAGGTGGATCTTAACTTGATCTGGTGCATCCTATGAAATTTTGATTTCTTCTTTTTGTCCTGTGATATCAATTACCTCGGTAACTGATACACCGGTGTCTTCTATTTTCTTACCTTTGTTACCATCAATGAAAATACCTTTATCTTTTGAACTGTGTCTCTTTTTAGACAATTTCAGGAATGCTTTTTGTTCAGCTTTCTCTTCTGCTTTCAAAATTGATGTCCATAGGGAGTCAGATATGACATCCATATCATCCATGATCTACATTGCTCTATTCTTGACTAGAAATCTAGTTTGATACTTTGTCATGTATTCACTTACCTCAGCATAGCTAAAATGTGTGGCTGCTCGGCCTAATGACTGTTCTCTTTTCCTTTTCTCTGTATCTACTATAATGGCCCATCTCTCACTTATTTTTTCATCAAGCTCTTTTGGCAATTGACATGCAAATTCCATTGGTACTCTCTTGAAATTTATCATCATTTGGACGATAGCATGTTCGATCTTTGTTTTGCCTTGATTAACATTTTGCCAAATTTGCCTATGCCTGGATCTGTCAGATTTCCATTCTCAATTATATCTTCAATAATTTCTTCTATAGTACTATCCCTATTACGAACTAGCTTGAATTGATCAAGGTCATTTTTGTATGCACCCTAAAATGGTCGCCTAGACTTTGGGGCCCCATTTTAGCAATTTATCAAATCCCTGAATCAATATTTTCAAATATCAACAATATCAATTATATCAATTTCCTTGATCAAATCATAATCAATTCAATATTTCCTAAAGTTTGAGCCTTATTTAATTTAAAAGAGAAAAAAAATAAAAATATTATTTAATTAAGAGAATATGCTCCCTTTTAATTAATTAAAAATCTCTTTTAATTAAATAATAAAATCACTTTATCCTAAGCCTTTATTTAATTAAAAGGAATTTCTTCCCTTTTTATTTAAATAAAAAATCTCCACTTTTCTTATTATCCTATGTTGCACAAATAAAGCATTATTCTTATTTTATAAAAAGAGAAAAAGTACTTTTTGTCTCATATGGACACTAAAGTCAACTCCTATTTTCCTATTGGAGGATATTTGTGCACAAGGATCAAGCTTCTATTTTTCTCCACCGTTGATTAAGTCTTTTGCCTCTTAATCTCAATGGTCCATTTTCATCTCATTTCTCTATGAAAGAAGAGCTCTCTTCTTCATTTTGCATACACTTGAATTTTATACTATTGTTATGCTACAGGTTTTCTAAGTCATCTTGAAGCTTTTAGAGACATTCTTGCATCAAGTTTTGAAGATTTGAAGCATCATTGGCATTCATCTTGCATCTACATCACATCCTAGCTTGCATCATAGTTGAATCATCGTGGTATCATTTATTTTCATGTTTTAGATTAATCTCACATAGTTTAATTAAAGGGTTTGTAACTCTTTCATGTCCATTTTCATAGCCTAATTTGCATACTTGCATGCTCATCTTAGATTAATTTTGCATTGCATTGCATTCATTTGGATTTCATTGGAGATATTGGCATTGTTGCCCTTGTCTTTTATTTGGAATCTCTCATTGTGTGGTTGACTAGCAAGGTCATATGCTTCATAGCTCTAGCTGAGAGCAAATCTATAATCTTGCAACTCCATGCATAGAGAGCTATGGATCGATTTGTGAGGGCTCATTCTTGAGTTTCCTTGCATGCAATGATTCATAAAAGTGTGACAACATTTTAGCACACATTTTTTGGCACCCACCATGGGGCAACCCACCTCTTGCATGTTGGTTTTGATTATTTTTGGAGCTAACCCTTGTGAAGATTTGTTTGGAGATGGAAAACCCTAGATTTGAATGATTTGATCATATCTCCCAAATGGCTTGGTGTTTTGGTCTGAAATTGTTTTTGTAGGTTGGCGACATATCATAGAAGCTTCAATAAAAAATTGAAAATTTTTTGAGGTATTTTCTATTTTTTATAAAAAAAAATTTATTTTTCATAAAAAATTAATTTTCAATGCAAATTAGCATATTTTTTGAAAATTTTTACATTTTCGGAAAGCTCTTCAAATTCTACAGGGGGTCCATTCTTTATGTTTTGAATTTGGGTGCAATATAGTGGCTCAAATAATTGATTTATAAAAACTGGTTTGTTTTAGTAAAATGGGTCTCTAGGGCACAAATGAAGAGATTTTTCTAAAATTTTTACATTTTTTGAAAGCTCTATGTTTTTTAGCAAGGGTCTTTGTTTTGCATTTCCATATTTTTGGCCGGAATCATATCAAAAAAATCAAATCTTGTTGACTAGGTCAAATGCAAAAAAAAATAAAAATTTGTAATGGGTATGCACTTATTTTTCTTTGTTCAATGCATGATATGAGTTATCATTTGGATTATTTGTTGGTTATCATTGCTCCTAATAATTAATTTTTAGATCTAAGCCTAGGGTTTTCATAAGTTGGATATACATTATATATCTTATTTGCTTTTTTTTTATCTTGTTCATTTGAAGGTTCATAGCTTGCTTTCATGGAAAATGCTTAAAACAAATAAAAAAAAGGTAAAATCTACTAAGCGCGTTGTGTTGGAATTGAGGTATTTTGTTACATCTCTACAACATTTAGATTTTAAGATTAAAAATGAATCTCTCATGTGTTTGGCTTGAGTGTTTACATGCTTTCATAAAACATATTTCAATTGATGCTCTTAATGGGAAATGAATGAACATAGATTTACTTTCATACAAGTTTGTGTAAGTGAATGCTTGTGTTTAAACTTTAAGTAATTCTTGGTTCCAATATCAAATATCTCATTGAGTGATTGAGGGCATGGATTCATTCCTTATTTACATAGGGAGTTAAATGCACCACTTTGTGGACTCACTCTATGTTTACTTGGAAAGTTAAATATTCTATTGATTCAACTTTTTTTCATTTGTGACTAGTATTGATAGGAAACTTTAGAGTACTTTTGATTGATCTTGTTAGCTAAATTGGGTGTTGGACTCACTTATTTCTAATTGCCCCTCATACCGCCCTTTGGATGCAAGGTCAGCATTCATACATAGGGGAGGGGTTTACTTGAAAAGAGCGTTAAGTGTTCCACAAAGTTTCTCCCTTTTTATGCTTTCTTGATCTCATTAGTTTTCTAAGGTGTGGACTCACTTTGAGTTTGTGTGAGGAGTTAAATGTTCCACTTTTAGACTCACTTTGAGTTTGTGTGAGGAGTTAAATGTTCCACTTTTGGACTCACTTTGAGTTTGTGTGAGGAGTTAAATGTTCCACTTTTGGACTCACTTTGAGTTTGTGTGAGTTAAATGTTTCACTTTTGGACTCACTTTGAGTTTGTGTGAGGAGTTAAATGTTCCACCTTGTGGACTCACTTCACATTCACTTGAAGAGTTAAATGTTCCACTTTTGGACTCACTTCACATTCACTTGAAGAGTTAAATGTTCCACTTTTGGACTCACTTCACATTCACTTGAAGAGTTAAATGTTCCACTTTTGGACTCACTTCACATTTACTTGAAGAGTTAAGTGTTCCACCTTTAGTGCTTTAAATATTTTTGATAGTGAATTACTTAATTTTATTTTTAGAAGGCCTGCTTGGGGACACACCACCTCAAGGGACGACCTTAACTCCCATGTTCCAGTGGAGTATAAATAGCGGGTGGTGAATCGAAAGACACCTCTCTTGGGAATTGAGTTTGATATCACTCTTGGCTAAGCCTCAAAGAACTTTATACCTTTGAGAAGTGAAGGAGGAGATTTGGGTTACCGTCTCCCCCCGGCTGTGTGATTTTAGATTTTTCTCATCTACAGATTTGGGCCTCACGTACCTTACGTATATCGAGGACTCCTCTTAAAAAGTCATGTGTATCCTTGTAGACAACTTGTTAAGGTGTTGTTGTATTCTATGTGTCTACTAAAACATTTTCAAGAACATACACAAGTAGAATCTTTAAGGAGTAGAATACTAAGTCACTATCTATGTTCATGCACAAGGTTGCTTTGTCCCTTGCCCATTACTTGAAGATTGTTTGCTTGAACTCCCTGGTTGTTGTTCTATGTGCTTGATCATCATTGCGAAATCTTTTGAAAGATCTAATTGGAATATTGAAACTGAGTTCCGTCCTGCTGTAGTGAGTTCTCCTTAGAAGCTTGGTCTTCCTTGGTCAATCCAGATCAGATCTTAGGTGCTGTCATGTTGCTCAACATCTCAATGAATGTTATGGTATCAATTACATATGATGAATCTTAGTCTTATTTCTTCTCCATTTCCCATGTTCTTCTGAAGTCTTCTATTCCCATGGGAAATTCTTCTTCTTCTTCTTCTTCTTGATTATTTTCCTCTTATTATCTAGTCTATTTTCTTCTATGTTATCTCTTCTGTTGCTCCTATGTTTGATTCTTCTTCTTCTAGAACCATGAATCTCAAATATCTAGTTTTGGAACCTTTATTAAGAATAGATGATTTTGAGCTCATTGACATATTTGAAAAGTGTTGTTCCTCCAAAATTTTCATGAGTGACGAATTTATGACACAAATAAAAGAAAAATTGATTAAATCAGATGTCTTTGCTAGAATCATACTCATGATCTCATCCAAATATTCTTCATCTTCTAAATCTTATCATGATTCTTCTAAACACTATTCACATTCTTCATCTTTCAAATCTTATCATGACTCTTCTAAACATTATTCAAATTCCTCATTATCCAAGTCCTCTTCCTACACTAAGTCTTCAATTTCCTCTTCTTCACGATCTCATTCTTCTTCTACTTTTTCAAAGAGTTTTACTTCTCTTCACAAGACATACCATAATGAGAAACGTGATAGTCCTTATGATACCTCTTCCATGAAGAGTGACGCACCCACCTATGATGACTATGATGACTATGATGGCTATGATGATGGACAATGTAGTGATACCTATGACATCTCTATTCTTAAGAGTCCTCCTAGTCGTGTCCTTGTGCTTACTGGAAATGGGTCTTCATATTGGAAAGATCGTGATGGTGATCCATATGATTTAGATTTTGAAAGAAACTTTGATGAATTTTGTGAACAATACCTTGATTATAATCCAGCTACTACTGTTGAGGAATATAAAATACACCGTGCTGATTTGAAATGTAAATATTATAAGAATCCTTCCTCTAGGAACTCTCATGCTGAAAATAAAGATTGCACTCTCAAGCAAGATCATGTTAATGCTAAACCTTTATCTTGTGATGGTTCCCTTCCATCCCCCACTTCATCCAATACCCATACATCTACTAAAGCTTCTGAATCTTTCACAAATCCTTCATTCAACAAAAGTCCTAATATTTTTCATGAGATTCCCTATATTTATTCTCAAGGGCTACCTCTTAAAGAAACTCAAGCTAACCTTCACTTGGCTGCGAATACTTTCAATAATGCTAAACCTAAAGAGCCTAAGTCTTCATGCGTTATAATGCCTACTTCAGTTAGTCCTTCACCATCTCTTCCAAAGTCTTCCATACAATCCCAACCTACTTCCTTGTCCTTAGAAGTGGCTCCATGTCAAGAGGACTCTAAAAATGATAAAGAAAAGAACACAAAGAAAGATCAAGATCAAGAACCCTCCATGTCATCCAATCATGTTCATAATATCTCTCATTCATTTCATGGTTCTTTCGATCCTTTATGCCCTTCCTCATTCATTCCACCATGTCTTAAATCTTCTCCTAAGCAAGATCGAGCTACTACTCACATCATTGAGCTTATTGATAAACAAAATAACCTTACTACACTTGCACTTTCCAAATATGATACTTCCATTAAGGTTATTAAAAATGGTGTCATTACTTCCAATGTTAAGCCTATTGAAAATCTAAAGAAAAATGATATGCTTACGCTATCCAAAGATCCTTGTCAAAATCAAAGTCTTCCATCTTCTTGTTCTACCATTCCATGTTCACTTCTGCTTTCTACTCTTCCTGAGTCTTTGCAAGCTCTGAACAATCCTATCAAATAATTTTCTCCTATTCAAGATGTTCATGATCCTATTGCAAATCCTAATGCTCACTCTAAAGATGCTGATGTCCTTGGTTCTCATATAGATGTTGATGAAACTATTGATTATCCTTTTGCATCTTTCATGTCCATCCTTGGATCTCCTCCACCAATACTAAGGGCTTTGTG